>CM076580.1:1101672238-1102103598 GCA_034641835.2 Pinus albicaulis
AATAAATAGTTTTTTGAAGCTTCTGAAGCTTTGTTTGTAATTGAAGATACATAAGCTGAGAAGAGAAATTTTTCTGAGTTGTTGAGACCTTTTGGACTTGAAGATTGTACTGGTTTGAACATCAATATACGAGTCAAATTCTATGGGATATTGGTCTACATTAATGGTGATGTTTTTCTTATTGTAAATTGTCTTCCTTCATGTTTTTCATACTGTCCACTTTCTCTGATAAAGAACAGCAAATATAGAGCTAGGATTTACTGTTAAATGTACCCTACTCTCACCGATAAGTTTTATCTTTATGTTTTCCTCCTTTGTGTATTTGAGAATGATTTAATATAGTCCAAGGAGTTAGGAATGTTGGTGTTCCCACGTATTACTATCTAAACTTTAAACATTGTTCTTGAATGAGATCTTCATTACATGCTAAGCAAAGACTAAACTAGGGAAGTTTATGGTTAGCCCTATCCTCTAGTTTATTTTCCAACAGTTTGTCTTGAAAGTTTCCCTTAGAGTATGCTGAAAGCAGGTCTAGATTTCAATAATATCTTACTTGATCTTAAGTTACTCTTATGTTTGTCTTTAATGTTTTCATCCTTTCTGAAAGTAGTCATGTGGATTATTGGATTGTTTGTCTGATAAGTTAGCTTTAATACAAGCTTGTCCAAATAATTCTATGGTTAGCCCTGTCCTTTGGCTGGTTTCAAACAGTTGCTTAAAAGGGCCTTTCTTGTTTGGAAATTTAATAAATCCTAGTTGAAATTATTAGCTTCTTCCACATTCACAACACTTTGATGTTCCATTCCATCATTTAATCTATAAGAGATCTTGAGGTGTAGATGACTTGCCCCATGGTAACCTTTGTAGACTTGATGTTTCAATTAAATCCTCTATGACTCCATAGCCCAGTGGATTGAAGCCTCTTCTTGCCTATCTTATTAGCTGAACCATTCTCTCACGTATCTACATCTTCACCCTTCATTTATACTTCCTTCACCTTCATTTATCTTTGCCCAATCAAAACAAACAAAACCTTGTTCTTCATAAGTAGCCTAATATCACACCTAAAAGCTTTAAAGATAAATCAATCTTTTCACTTATTAGAGAGATCCCTCTCTGGATTCAGGAGGTCTAGATCCTAGAATCCCAAAGGGGTTCATAATGTTGTCTCTGCAGCTTTATTCTTGCCAATCTGCTAAAATTACAGGGAACCAGCACGCATCTTGAATAAATTTCCAAAAAACATGAAACCTCGTGACTCCGTCACTATATATAACTACACTTCTGCCTTGTCAGCAAGCATTGTGCATTTTGTGAAGCGAACTACGAAACAAACACTTATGTAAAATTATGAAGAGGCGATCATGGTTTAGAATGACTTGCACGCAATTAGAGTCATCATGGACGATGAACCAACAAAACACTCCAAAGACACAAGTAAAAATTCTCTTGCCTTCGTAAGCAAGGTCAAAGAGAAAGAACATTGTGATCTTGAAAGCTTCACCCGTCTTGTCAAGACTGTATGAGATGACAGGGCTCAAAAAAAGGTCAAGTGAGGCCACCGTGAGCAGCAAGCCTCCCATATTCAACTTTCTCAGAAGGACTACAAATTTCGGTAGCAATAGTAACCAACTAGCAAAGTCTGCACAAAGCTCGAACGTCATTTGAATCTCAATGGTTTTGGAATGGATACATATTGCACATATAATCAAGCATATCATTCTGAGAAAACATGCCCAAAATGTAATAACTCCATGAACGTTATTTCTACACATCTCTGCGCTGCAGTACTTTCTAATGAGCTAACCGAGCCTGAAGAAGAAAAGGAAGAAATTGTTGCAACCGATGAAACTCTAAGTGTGGGGCATGTAGTAAACATGTTCTTTTGCATACTCACAGCCCAAAAGATAAAAGCTAACAAACAGCCTCTGAGTGATCCTTCGGCCTAGAAGTAGACCAACCAATACAATTTGAGAATTCAAGGGCCATCCACTACAACAGAGTTGATGAAGCAGAGACTCAAAGAAAGTTTGTTAAGAAAAATCTGTCTGCCTGTCAGTTCAGTAGAGGACACTTAGAGCAAGTATGGGAAAGCAGTCCCAACGAAAAGTAATTTTGTAAACAATAAGGATACCATCACTCTAGAAGTCAGAAACTAAGGCATGCCCCAAGACACTTTTTCCATTATTCCCACTATGGTTTAAAATATAGTTGAGGGCATGAAGAAGATTCATGTGAATATTTCAATGTTTGAGTTAACAAATATCACGAGCAAGTAGGACATTCTCTTACGTGCACTTGGGAAGTCCTCCGTAGGTAACAATACCCCTTTAAAGAAGGGATTAGGTATGTCCTCTAGTTCCCTCGATTCAATACTTAACACTTTAACATTGAAAGCAAGTATAATATGCCTTTTGTTTGTGTCAAAGTTTGAAATTATAAATTTCAATGTACACAATTGCTTATTTGATTTAGGTGCATTATTGAATTTAATTCCATTATCTATTGCAAAGAAAATAAATTAAAAGTGGAATAAAACAAATGCACAAATTATTCAACTAGACAAGACTCTTATCCCCATAGTTGGTGAACTCAGAGACATGATTATATGTCTATCATCCAACGATCGAGTTCACCAATTTATAGACATAGTGATTGTGGAAATACCGGAGGCATACAAAGTATTGTTGAGAAAAGACAGGTCCAGCAAGTTACAAGGATACTTTTATATGAATTGGTCACACCAATGGCTTCCGTATAATGGCAGAAACAACCAAATTCGAGTGAACTCAAAGATATACATGAAACATATTGTTACTCCCTTGAGTGGACAGAATGAACCAATGGATTTTGCATAACTCATTTTTGGCAATTGCTTCCTGGAAACTCAACTGGGGTGTTATCTTGCATAGCCATCCCCAGTCCCACCTAAAACACAGTTGGGTCTCCTTCCTAGTCCAACTGGTGGAAATGACCTTTGTACAGTTAGTAGTAGTAGTAGTAGTAGCAGTAATAGTACTAGTGTAGTTCATATTCCTTGTACATATGATATGTGGAATTTTGAATTTGATGGTTCCAAAACATAGGAAGGATCTGGAGATGGTTGTGTTTTAATGGACCTGCTGCAAGGAACATTTGATCTATATCCACTTGGAATTTGAATGCACAAACAACACTGTTGAATATGAGGTACTCAATTTGAGCTTGTAAAGAGCCATTAACCTCAACATTTTGTTCCTAAAAGCAGTAGGTGACTCAGAAATTGTCGTACAACAAGTAAGCGATAATATTCATTGTGTGTCACCTAATCTTAAAATTTATCAACAAGAGGTATGACATTTGATTTCACATTTCCAATATTTTAATATTATTTATGTTCCAAGAATGCATAAAGCAACTGCGGACGCATTAGAAAATGTTGATGCTAGGTTGTCACATTTGGGGAACGATTTTTCAATAGAAATTATTTATAAACCACATGTCCCCAATAATATTACTAATTTATGTGTTTTTAATGATCACCAGCAGATATTTTTCTTCCTGGCGAACTTTTATGTTTTCAAAGACGCGTCGATCGAGGAAGACGAACACAAGAAGGCATTGCAGAACTAAGCTAGCACAGTTAAATGAAATCTCAATTCGAAAGACGTGGTGTCTTTGGAAAATATGTGTCACTTGAAAAATTGTTTCTGGGGGCCTATCAATGCTAAAACCCACAGTGCCACGTTATCGCACAAGCAGATTAATTTGGGAACAGAGAAATATCCGAAGTATATCAATCTTGGTACTTGTACACCACAGGAGTGGCAAGCCTTTATCCCCCTATTTAAGCAGTACTGATATGTATTCGCATGGAAATACGATGATCTTAAGGCTTATGACATGCTAATCATCTAGCATATGATACCAATAAAAGAAGGGCTCAAGCCATTTCAACAAAAAATGAGAAAAGTACATCCGACACTTGAGCCCCTTATTCAGAAAGAATTAAGAAAATTGTTGGATTCCCAAATCATATACAAAGTGCAACATTCAACTTGGGTATCAAATTTGGTCCCAGTGAGAAAAAAGTTTGGGGAAATCCGTTTATGTGTTGATTTATGAAATCTGAATGACGCCTCGGACAAATACAACTACCCCATGCCATATATGGAATAGATATTGTAAACAGTATCAAGGTCAGAAATGTTTTCTTTGTTAGACGGATACTCAGGATACAACCAGGTTCTAGTTTCAGAGCCTAAATGACTTAAAACAACATTCTGTACAAAGTGGGGCACTTTCACGTTCAAGCGAATTCCATTTGGGTTAATCAATGTTGGTGCAACATTCCAACGCGCTATGGGCAAAGAATTTCGCGCGTTGATTGGGAAGAGCGTAATGGTATATCTTGATGATGTAATAGTGTTCTCCAAACAAATTTCAGACCACATACATCGATTAAATAAAAAAATTGAGCGATGTTGCAAATACGGGATATCCCTCAATCCCAAAAAGAGTATCTTTGTAGTGTCTGAGGGTAACCTCTTGGGCCACATCATTGCTAAAAGTTGGATTAAGGTAGATCTGGAGAGGTTCAGAGTAATCATGTAGATTTCCTTCCCAGTAAACAAGAGGATATGCAGTCCTTCATGGGGAAGATTAATTTCCTCTGCAATTGTTGTGTAACCAGCTCCAAAAATAGAAGAAAAGATATATCAATGCCTTAGAAATAAGCCACTTCGGGGGGGAAACCTCCAATACATTACATAAATGAACAATTCTTGGATGATACAATTTACAAAACCTCCTTTCTATATATAGGAGTCCATGTGGCCATAATGTAATCCTAGTGGGCCACAATGTAATCCTAGCCGACCTAACAATAATAATTTAAGGGCACAATAATAACAAAATGGGGTTACAAGGGTACAATAATAACAATAAGGGGGTTACACTAATAACAATAAGGGACTATACTAGTAATATAGGGACCTAACATGCCCCTCTCCTTCAAAAAGTGTTGTCCTCAATGCTTGAGTAGCTCTGGGTGCTTCTGTATAAACTTCTCATCCTCCCATGTAGAATCTTCAGTGGGTAAGTTCTTCCACTTGATGATATACTCTGAAATTTATCGATTCCGTAGCTGTCAAGTTCTTGTTTCCGTGACCGCTTCAGGTTCCAATATGATTTTTCCTTCCTCATCAAGTTCTGGCAATATTGTTTGAACAGGAATATTTTCACCTGTAACCTTCTTTAAGCATGAAACATGGAAAACTGGATGCACTCGCGAAGAAGCAGGAAGCTCCAATTTGTATGCCATAGTACCAATATTTTGCAATACCTTGTAAGGACCATAGTACTTTGGCGATAATTTATTATCCTTCTTCGCTTGCTTGAGGGACATTTGTTTGTATGGTTGTAGCCGTAAAAATATCCAATCTCCTACATCAAAAATTCTCTCGCTGCGATGTTGATATGCCTGTTGTTTCATTCGATTTTGTGCCAAATTCAAGTTATCCTTTAAGATTTGGAGAACTTCTTGCTGATGCTCGATGTGATCTTCCACTGCTTGAACCTTTGAATTTTCCCTCAAAGATGATGTGATGGATGGTGGATGATATCCATAAAGTGCCATAAATGGGGTCATTTTTGCTGCAGTATGGAAGGAAGTGTTATACCACCATTCAGCGAGAGGTAACCACTTGACCCATTGTGTTTGTTTATCAGATACAAAACAACGAAGATATCCTTCCAAACATTTATTTACTATCTCGGTTTGACCATCGGATTGAGGATGATAAGATGAGCTATGAGCTAATTGAGTACCCAAACAAGAAAATAACTCCGTCCAAAAATTTCCAGTAAAAATGGGATCTCTGTCGCTCACAATAACCCTTGGGTTTCCATGTAGCTTTTGAATTGTGTCCATAAATGTAGTAGAAATTGTACTTGCTTTAAATGGATGAGATAGTGCACAAAAGTGTGCATACTTGGTAAGTCTATCAACTACCACCATGATGACACTCTTTCCTTCGGACTTAGGTAAACCTGTGATAAAATCCATTGAAATCTCCTCCCAACGTTGACTTGGAATGGATAAAGGTTGTAGAAGTCTCGGGGTCTTAATTGTCTCAACTTTATTCTGCTGGCAAACCAAAAATTTTGCCACAAACTTTTGAATATCAGATTTAAGGCCATCCCAAAAAAATTCTTTCTTCACCCTGTGGTAAGTTTTTAAAAATCCTGAGTGTCCTCCTAAAGGAGAAGTGTGCAATTCCAGAAGAATCTTTTGTTTTAGTTGGGAATTATTGCAAAGATATAAGCGATATTTGTACCATAAGGAATCATTTTTCCAACTAAATGTATCAGATGTACTAGGATCTTGCTGCAACTTTTGAATGAGTGTCCATACATCTTTGTCCTTCTTCCATTCCTCTCTTGCTTCGGTTATCCAATCTGGTTGGATAATAGAAATGGCACAAAGAAATGCTTCCACCTCTTCATTCTTTCTTGAGAGTGCATCTGCAACAACATTAGCTTTCCTTTTTTGTAGATTATTTCAAAGTCATAACCCAACATCTTTGTGACCCATTTTTGCTGCTCTTCTGAAGATAGTCTTTGTTCCAAAAAGTGTTTAAGACTATCATGATCAGTTTTTACCTTGAATTGTCTTCCCATTAGGTAAGTTCGCCATTTCTTTAGTGCATGCAGTATTGCTAACATTTCCTTCTCATAAATAGGTTTTTGTAAATACTTCCTTTGATTGGACGACTTTCAAAAGCAATGGGTCTTCCTTCCTGCATTAAAACTGCACCAATTCCATTTCCTGAGGCATCACATTCCACAATAAAGGTTTTTGTGAAGTCTGGCGTAGCTAAGACCGGTGCTAGGCACATTGCCTCATTAAGATGTTCAAAGGCCTTAGTTGCTTCAGGAGTCCATGAAAATGCATCTTTCTTCAATAATGTTGTTAGAGGTGCTGCTATTCTCCCATAATTCTTAACAAACTTGTGATAATACCCTGTTAACCCGAGAAATCCTCGCAACTACTTTATGGTTGTAGGGACTTTCCATTCCTTAATGGCTTTAATTTTGTTAGGGTCTACTTTAACACCCTCGTGAGATATAATATGACCCAGATATTCCACCTCTTGTACTTCAAAGAAACATTTGGATGTTTTTGCATATAATTGTTTCTCCTGCAATAGTTTGAGCACCCTATCAACATGTTCAACATGATCCTTCCAAGACCTGCTATAGATTAGTATATCATCAAAAAAGACTAGCACAAATTTTCTAAGGAACGGTTTGAAAATGGAATTCATCAACCCTTGAAATGTAGAAGGTGCATTGGTAAGGCCAAAAGGCATGACCAAAAATTCATAATGACCCTCATGAGTTTGAAATGTTGTTTTTGGAATATCTTCAGTCTTCATTCTAATTTGATGATATCCTGAACGAAGATCCAACTTGGTAAAATAAATTGCTCCATGTAATTCATCCAATAATTCATCAATCACAGGAATGGGAAATTTGTCTTTAATGGTGAGCTTATTGAGCTCCCTATAATCCAGACACATTCACCATGATCCATCCTTCTTGTGTGCCAATACTACAGGAGCAGAGAAAGAACTTTGACTAGGTTGAATTATACCCGCCTCTAACATTTCTGCAATCATACGTTCAATTTCGCTCTTTTGGACGTAAGGATATCTATAAGGCCTGATGTTTGGAGGAGCACTTCCTGGAATCAAATGAATAGCATGATCATGATCACGAATAGGTGGGAGTCCTTTGGGAGATTCAAACACCTTGGAATGATTGTCCAAGACTTGTTGGAGATCTGCAGAAATAGATGATTTTGATGTCGGAACTTCTAGTGAGCATAATTGTGAAATTACGCCTCGTTGTTCTTTCTTTATAAGCTTTGTCATGACATTAGAGCTTATTATCCTTCCCGGCTTCCCTTCAATACCCCGTAATTCGACTTCCTTTCCTTCTGAAAAAAATTTCAAGAAAAGTTCTTGAAAAGTAAAAGCTACCGTCCCCAAAGATTGTAACCATTGTACTCCTAGTACAACATCAACACCTCCCATAGGAATGGAAAGCATTGGACTAGTCAATACATATTCCCCATGGTTAGCTTGATATTATGGCATTTTCCAGAGCAATTTATAGTTCCTCCATTTGCAACCATCACTTGACATTCTGGTGATGGGTATAGGAAACAATTTAATTCCTTAGCTACCTTATAATGAATAAAATTATGGGTGCTACCTGAATCAATCAACACTATTACCCTTTTCTTCTTGATATGTCCTTCTATCTTGAGAGTTTGAGGAGTGGTAATTCCTGCCAGTGCATTACACGATATGGTCGGATTCATTTCTTCCTCTTCTAGGGCTGGTTCCTGGTGTATATCCTCTTCTTGTTCATTTTCTTCCTCTTCACAATCTATGTAAAATATTTTGTTCTCAGCACACTTATGACCTTTACTGTATTTGCTATCACAACTATAGAAAAACCATTTTTCTCTTTTTTCTTCCAATTTTTGTGGTGTCAACCTTGTAGGTTGTGGAAATCTAGGCGTAGCAACACTTCCTTCTTTATAGAATTGAGTGGTAGGCTTCATTGTCGCCATAATTTTACATTCAACTTTTCTTGCCAACCTGAATGCCTTCTCCAATGAATCAGGTTCCAAAACACGAACTTCATGTTGGATGTTATCTTTTAGAGTGCCTATGAAGAGATCAATCCTGTGTTCCTCTCGAATATCAGTTACCCATATATTCAATTTTTGGAAGTCCTCAATGTGCTGCCCCACTAAACCCTTTTGTTTGAGATTTATCAATTGGCTAAAGAAGGTGTTGCTCTTTGTATCCTCATAATGCACTATCATTTCCTCCATAAAAATTGACCAAGTGACAATTTTTTTACGGGAGCAAAGCCATCGATACCATACAAATGTATTTTGTTCTAAATGTAAAGTTGAAATGCATACCTTTTGTGTGTTTTGCACGTTATGGAGATCAAAATATTGCTCCATCTGTAGTATCCATGTTACAAGATCCTTTCCATCAAACTTCCTCATATCCATTTTTGGAATATGGTGGTTCTTCCCGCCAACATTAGAGTTTATGAAATCACGGTTAACATTTATTTTGTTCTCATCATGAGGTTCTTCTACTATCTTTTCACCATTAGGAAACATTTCTTGTATCAACTTTGTCAAACCTTCTATGTCTGATTTTAGATCATTCTTCATGTTTTCCATGTTGTCTTTCATGTCATTCATCTTAGCTTCCATGCCATCCATCTTAGCTTCCACACCAGCTTCCATGCCATCCATCTTCGCATCTACACCTTTCTTCAAACCGTCCATCTTCGCTTCCAAGTCTTTCTTCAAAACTTCCATTTCATTTTTTGTTGCTCTTTGTGAGAGTGAAATTTGTTGCACTTTCTCTTGTAATTTTGATAGATCATGTTGCAATTCTTCATCTTCGTGAGTCATAGTAGAGCCTTCTAAAGGCTTAATGGGTGCTAAATTATTTTTACGGGGCATATTTTAGAACCCAATACTGATATCTATTCTACAATATTCCCTTGGAATCAATTCAAATTGATTCTTCAAACAAGACTTGTGTAATTCGGGAAAAAAAAAAAACAAAAACAAAAAACAAAAACACACCTTTTTCTTGCTTTTGAGGAGCTCGATATTGAAATTGGATTATCTCTATGATTGCAACACTTCAATATTTGAATTTCAGTATAGACATAGCCCTCTAAATTATCTTTCGAATGCCACAGGTCTGACCTGATTTGTATTCTCCAAGACAACGTTGTGTCCAATCTCCCACAATGACCTAATTATGGACTGGTTCAGTAGAGCTAACTTGTACGAATTTCCACATGTTACTGTTTCATCATTTTGCTCTAAAATTGATAGCCAAGAAACTACAGTCTGTGTACTTGAAACCAATTTTTACGGCACTCCAATCCGATGCTTAGAGAGAGAGTTATGAAGATTTTCCCACGATCACCTCTTTGAGATGAAATTCAGGAGCCTAAAAAAGCACTACCTTCCACAGATCATATCTCCGAAAATATTGCGAACCAAGCTCTGAAATTTTTTGATGATTTTCCTTAGGATTTTGGCTTTGCACCCTAAAAATTTCAGGTTTTGAAACTTCGTAGAAAAAAATTTATAGCGCAAATGCCACGATGACCTGTTTAGGAGCCTGAAAAAAAGACCTAACTTCCACAGATCGTATCTCCAAAAATGTTGCGAACCAAGCTCTAAAATATTTTGACGTTGTTCCTCAGGATTTCAGCTTTGCACCCTAAAAATTTCATCTTCTGAAGCTTCGTAAAAAAAAAATTATAGCGAAAATTCCACGATGACCTGTTTGGAGCAGCGAAACCCTAGAATCCAAAGCCTCTGATACCAAATGTTGTGTAACCAGCTCCAAAAAATAGAAGAAAAGAGATATCAACGCCTTAGAAATAAACCGCTTCAAGGGGACAACCTCCAGTACATTACATAAATGAACAATTCTTGGATGATACAATTTACAAAACCTCCTTTCTATATATAGGAGTCCATGTGGCCATAATGTAATCCTAGTGGGCCACAATGTAATCCTAGCCGACCTAACAATAATAATTTAAGGGCACAATAATAAAAAAATGGGGGTTAGGAGGGTACAATAATAACAATAAGGGCGTTACACTAATAACAATAAGGGACTATACTAGTAATATAAGGACCTAACAGCAATTTCATCTCCAACTACGCTCAGATTGTTAAACCAGTACAGGAGATGGTGAAGAAGGATGTTATTTAATGGGATAAAAGGGAAAAGGATGTTTTCTCTCATAGAAGCACCTGCATTTTATAGCCAATATTTCAATAAAAGATAAATTTATTTACACCTTTGCTTCTGACACTTCTCTTGTCATTGTACTCACGGAAAATGATGATCTGAATAATGAGCGGCCTATATATTTCATCAGCACAAGTATGCAAGGACCCGAACTCAACTACCCCGCCATGGACAAACAAGCTTATGCAATATACAATGCGGTGAAGCACTTTTGGCCCTATCTATTGAAAAATCATTGCATTATCTTTGTTCTGCACCAAGCAGTCATGTCACTGCTTGTTCAATAAGAGTTGGGTGAAAGTAGAGCGAACTAGATGACCGGTTTGCAAGAAAACGATCTAGAGATTAATCCAGTTCACACAATCAAGGGCCGTGGTATTTTTTGACTAGTGGCAGAAGCAGTGGATGCAAAGGAAGAAGAATATCTCTCAGGGTGGGAGAAAGAAATTGAAATGTACAATATACAACGAGTCTTCCCTATTATTAGCACAAACTCTTGGTACATTTATGTGCACCACTACCTTGAGCACAGAATCATGCCCTCCCATATTTCCGCACGGCGGAAGAGGGCACTCAATCTCAAAGAACTATCCTACCAGTTGGTGCATGGGGTGCTTTTCAAAAAGCACCATAACGGAGTACTACTCAAGTGTTTGGAAGCACACCACTCAGAGAAGGTATTGCGTGAAATCCACGATGGAACAGTTAGGGGACATTTTGCGGGCAACACAAAAATGCGCAAAATCATGCGGGCCGGTTTTTATTGGCCTACAGTATTCAAATATGCTCATGCTTATGCCCACAAATGTTTGGTCTGCCAAAGTTTTGCCAACAGAAACAAGAATTCAACTGCCCAATTACAACCTATTGCAGTGGAAGAACCATTTCAACAGTGGGGCTTGGACGTTATTGGAAAAAAAAAATCGCATTTGTCAAAAAATACTACTATATTCTCGCTGCTACATATTATTTCACGCAGTGGAAAGAAGCAATTCTGCTCAAACAAGTGAATGATGAGGAAGTCATTAGCTTTTTGCAACAGAATATCATCTCCAAGTTCGACATTCCTACTTCACTTGTTTTCGACAATAAAACATACTTTTCATCATTAAAACTCTATGAATTTGCATTGGAAAATATAATTGCACTGAAACATTATGCTAATTATTATCCTCAATGGAATGTTCTCATTGAATCCACGAATAAGAACATAATATGCATCATTAAGAAGACCATATTCTCCGAATAGAGGAATTGGAAATTTGATTTGATAAAATTCATGTGGGCTTACTCAGTCACACCTAATCCCTCCCTAAACACCTCTCCTTACTTCCTGGTATACCGAAAAGAAGCCATCCTCCCACCCAACATCTACTTGTTTTCTCTCCAACTATGACAAGAATACCAAGGAAAGCCATGGTTATTATTGCAACGTAGGATGGACACCCTTCGCAAGCTATAGGAAGAAAGGTTGAAAGCCAAAGAAAAAATTCCACTCCATCAGAGTTATATCAAGAGGTGGTTCAGTAAGAAGTCTGTAGGGAAGAACAAATTTAGTGTGGGTGAATTAGTCTTTAAGTGGGACAAATCTCATGAAGACAAAGGAAAACACACTAGGTTTCAATCCTTGTGTATTGGGCCATTCACAGTACACGAAAATCTTGGCCAACACACCTATCATATTCAATCACTTGACGGGAATATTGACTCTCTCCCTATCAATGGCCAAGATTTGAAACATTATTTTCAATAACAGTCAGGGTCTATGCCCTACACTATGTACATAGCTTTCTTCTCTTTATTATTTTTTTTGTTGTCGTCTTCGTTTTTTTTCTTTGTTTGCATTATGTGAATAAGTGTTTTCCTTGTACATGTTTTGGTTTCTGATAATGTGTGTAGCTGAAACCTATGGAGTCTTGTGACACTTCAACATTTTGCTAAGTATTTGGTTCGACTTCCTTGTGTTGGTTATGTCTTTTGGCCGACGAAGTTCCAATGAAAAATACGATCGATACGTAAGGAGAGTTTTGGTCAAACCATGAACTCATGTCTATTCGGGAAACCTCATGCTTGTATTCGGTTATTTATCTTTTGGTGTTTTCATGCTTATCCAATCAATAGAAAAAGAGAAAGGGGGGAATTTAAACGAGCAAAACTAAATCAGAGTTCTTTACATGCTTCTATGAAGGAACTACCTCTTCTACTCTCAATAATTCGGGATCCCTCTTCCGCCCAAAATGAATAAGTGTCAATGCACTATCCTCTTTAAATAAATAAATAAAGGCGAAAGAAGAGAAAGGCTTCCTGCGCAGCGAGGTGAAGCAAGCAACTATTTCAGGGCATTGTTCAGGCTCGTTGGCAACGGAGCAATGTTTTTGTTCCTATAGTGACTCTATCAAGGTATTGTCCAAACCTGCTAGCGGCGAAGCAACACCAAAGATAAAAAATATATATATACTCTGGAAATCTTAAACTCGCGAGCTTCACTACCCTTCCCAAATTGAAAAATTGTGATAATTTTGAATTTTATGTTGAGTTAACCGAGAAGGCATGATGAGGGGCTTTGTTTATTCACGGGGTAAGTGGGGAAACCAAAGTAATCTACACGATGAATCAACACTCCCCGAAGAACCAAGCCCCTACACAAAAGAAATTAACCAAGACAAAGAAGTTGGAATACTTCCAGTGTGTCGACAAGTGTTGTAGTTGCTACAACCCCCTCCAAAATTTTGGCCTATACCAATTTCAAAGCATTCCTTGATCTTGTTCATTGTTGTCACAAACTTTGAAACTCATTTCATTCGATTTCTTAAAGTGTCGTGTTCCCTTTTGCAAGTTGGACAAAATTTCGTCTTTTGGCATGTTAGATGTTGTATCATGTGTATAAGCATATTCTGGTGGTTCCAAGAGGTCATATTTGTGCAAATGAGTTAATCTAACCTTGTAATTATCAGTAGCACTCATTTCCAAAAAATTTGAGCATTGTCCCACAAGGGTCGTCACAGTCGTCGCAAAGTGTATCTTTAGTGTCGCACTTGTCGTAACTAGTTGTAAAGTTGTCGCACAAGGTAAAATGATTTGTTCATGTGTTATGGATTATCTATGTTCTTGAGTCTTCAAATCACTATAAGTGTGTTATCACGGTCAAAGTTTGTCACAGTTCACATTAATTTCATCGATCCCACACTTAGCCATTTTTCGAAAAAAAACTCCCCAACCAAGCAACCTAGCTTCACCGAGCCTCCCCTGAGTTGCCCACTGTGCAGATTCTGTGCCCAAGCCCCGACCTTGACCTCCAGAATTGTGAAATCATGTCTCCCATCCTGTCTTAAATTTCACACTTCACAGCCAAAAGCCTCAAGCTCATTCCCTAAGCCCTTAAATTTCCCATCTATGCAGTATCCCAACCTTCCTTGTCTCCCAGAAATGCACAATATGCTCTCCGAGTGCCCATTCCCTCAACCTATCCCACTAGCTCCTGGAACTGCCCAGTCTTGTTCCTCATCCCAGCGTGAACTGCACACTACGCAGTCTCAAGGCTCAAGGCTCCCCCTTTCCTGTCTGAACTGCGCAAATGCATAGTCATTGAGCCTCCCTTCCCAGCCTGTCACTTTTTTTGGGCTTAGTCTATGGATTAGAATGCACCATTTTAGACTAGGGGTTTTTTCGGATTGATGTCATCTCGTCATGAGTGAATTGTAGGAACAGGTACCCTATCATGTCATGAAAAGATGATGAAGAAGGATAATAAGGAGGGAAGCATGCTCAAATACACTCTCGCAGTTGAACTTACAAGTTAATCGATCAAACGAAAGCGAACGGACACTATTTTATGACCACCATCCAAAACTTGAGATCATTGAATATTCCTTACAACCAATTCATGCAAAGGTGAAAAGAAAAGCATATTCAAGAAGACATCCAGCACTCAGCAGCAGCAGTGACTTGACATTTCCATGTCATCATGCAGTCCATGTTAGCGGTATCATGTCATGTCATTTCATGAGTGGTCATATGCCACATCACTATTGTGGATCATGTAAATTCTATTCAAAATGTATTGTAAATTGGAAGTCCAAAGGACACACATGGAATATGAAGATTCGTGTAAGTTGAAAAGTCATAGGAATTCAAACAGTCATAAGGATGGTCAAAGAGTTACAAGGAGAAAGCATCACCCCTTGGTTATATATGCTCCCTCATTGTATGAGTAAAGGACTTTTCACCTTGGTTCCACCTGCAAAGCATTAGAGAGAAAAGCTAGCTCTTTTGTGGACTCGAAATAAGTGGCTCCAACACTCCACTATTGGAGCTAGTGATGTTCCTTGTATACATATGTCTTGTAAAATTTACTTAATAACAGAAGCCTTCAAGGCCAACACATTATTCATGCATGGATTATGAATTTTTGTAAGACTATTATGTGGATGTTTGTACTTCATGTTTTCTTTCACATGTGCTAATATAGTTTAACCATTTTGGTTATTTTAGTATTTATCCTATTGAGAATGTGTTGTAATGGTTGTTATCATTGTCCCGTCCTTATGGACTATTCTGCAAGACATTAGGTGGGCCTTTCTCATTTTTTGGTTGTAACGATTGTCACATCCTTTGTGGATCATTCCATTGGATGTTAGACAGATCCTTCTGGTTCACATGAGTCTCTTCTTGGGTGGTACTATTACCTCTCTCTTAGAGGATCACTTTTTTCCCTTCCTGCAATAGAATAACCTTGACACACATATACAGTTGAACACTCACCAGGCACACCCTCCTTACTATACGAAATTACATATGCACTCCTCTCTCTTTCAGACAACTAGAGCTAAGGAAGACCTTTAATAATTCGACAACTAAGCCTTTATTCCATATGGGACTCCTACACCAAACTATGTGAGGTCTAATTGGGACTTCATATCAAGGAGATCCACTGAATGTTGGCAGGTCTGGCACCGTCAAAGACCTATAAAATATTAACTAAAATCATAGCAAATAGGTTGAAAAATTTTCTACCCTCCTTCATCCCTGACAATCAAGGAGGGTTTATGAAGCAAAGGAATGTTCTTGATAATATTGTTATTTTCTAAGATGTTATTCACTCCAGCAAGGAAGCCAGGAAAGTAGGAATGGTCATCAATTTTGATATGGCCAGTGCCTTCGATGGGGTGAATCATTCTTTCATTTTCCTTATTCTTGATAAATTGGGATTTTGTGAAGAATTTTTTGAATGGATAAAGGCATGTATTGGGGCTCCCTGCATTTCTCGTCTAATGAAGGGAAGGCTAACTTCCTTCTTTATTTCTTCAATAGGATTGAGGCAAGGTTGTCCTCTTTCACCACTCTTGTATATCATAATGGAAAAAAGCCTTAGTAGAAACCTAAAAGCATCCCGACAAGAAGGGAAACTCTCAAGACTAAGTATACCCAGGAACGTTAAAGAAATCAACTACTCTCAGTTCACAGACTGCACGCTCCTATTAGGAGGTGCCTCTTGAATTATAGCTTCTTGGTTTAACAAAAAAGTATGTTCCTACTTGAATTTATCAAAAGGGATGATCAATAAATGGAAAATCCAACTATTAGGATGTAATTGTTAAGAATCCACCTTGCAAGAAATCTCATGTATATTGGGTTTCCTAGTAGTGCACGATTGGATTTCATTCACCTATCTGGGTATCCCCATCTCCTTAGGGGCATCTAATGGGGAATATTGGAATGTAGTTCTTCAAAAATTCAAAAAGAGAATTCTTTCATGGGGAGCTCAGTGGTTAAACGTGGTAGGGAAGATTGTCCTTATCAAGGCGGTGTTATCATCCCTATTGGTGTATGTAGGCTCTGGGCTTCTTGCTCCTAAGAGCATCGTTCACCTAATAATTAGTATGTTAATAAAATTTGTATGGCAATGGGGAAAGAAGAACGAAAAAAATTTTCATTTGATAAATTGGAATATTGCAAGGTTGCCGAAAAAATTGGGAGGATTTGCCATTAAAGATACTGAATATATGAATCTATCCCTGG
Organism: Pinus albicaulis; assembly: GCA_034641835.2. Lineage (NCBI taxonomy): Eukaryota > Viridiplantae > Streptophyta > Pinopsida > Pinales > Pinaceae > Pinus > Pinus albicaulis. The sequence goes on from CM076580.1 coordinate 1,101,689,122, forward strand.
GAGAAAAACCTGTATGTCATCCCCTTTCTAATTCTTAGGAGTGGTGGAAGGTGGCCTTCCTCCGTAAATATTTCCACAAAACCCATTTATTAATACCAAAAGAAGAACCTTGGAATGATCATGGAACTAAGATCTACAAGCTATGCAGAACTACAACATTGATTGTCCTTAATCATTTGGGCTAGCATATAGGGAAAATTAAGCGCATGCACCTATGGAAGGACCGAGTCCCCTCTGCCTCTTTGGCCAATGAAGATCAGGGAAAACGAGACTTGGCAACCTGGATGGAAGAACAAGGATATCAATGACTTATTGATATATTACTATGGGATGAAAACAATCATTGGAAGGGTTGGTAGTGTCATAATTTTCCATATGAATACAATCAGTAATGGTTGGCTCTGATTAGATCACTAAAGAGTTATGCACCAATGGAGACAAGTCGATTAGATTGCAAGATTTGGATAGGCGGTCAAAAAAACTATTACACAGCTAAAGAAGGTTATGAGTCATTGATCAAACAACTTCCACCCCCCAGTCTCTAGCATATGGAGAAGAATTTGGAATAAGGATGGACTTCCCAAAGTAAATTTATTTTTCTTGGAGTTGGTCCGTGGAAAGTTATAATTGCACAAAATATGAGGAAGAGGAAAATCCAAGGTCCTTCGCATTGTGTTCTTTGTGGATCAACTAAAGAAGATAGTCATCATGTTTTTTGTCTATGCCCTTTCTACAGAGGTATAGAAAATTATCGTGGCTCCCATTAGTCAAATTCAATATATTCCAATCGACTGGACTAATATGTTTGAAAATTGGAAATCTCAATTTCATCTGCAACATAAGTCTAACTCTATAATTATAATGTGTTGGGTTTCTCTTCTGAAATATGTGTGTTGGTCCATATGGTTAACTCAGTTTCAAGCTATTTTCATGTATAAAAAACTCGATCCATCTTCAACATCTTTGAAAGTGGTTCAACTACCTTTCAAAGTTGTCTCTTCTAGGGGTTTTGATTCATCCGATCTGGAAAATATCTCCTCTAAAGAGAAATATTGGCTCATATTAAGTAAACCAAAAAGTCATGCTGGTAGCTTCAAAATCCCCAAGATTAAGCCTTCTTTCCTCATTAGGTGGTATCGTGATCAGTTTAAGGAATAGAGGTTTGCCAAGGGACAATATTTTCTTTCTTTTATGGAGCTTTGAAAGGCAACCAAGGGAGGCAGGAGAGGGAGGGGTCATCTATTTCCCCGGTGATGAAATAATGACGAAATTTGCGTGGGGTCTTGGCATAGTAACAAATAACCAAGAAAAAGTATTAGCTCTATGGAAAGGGCTATAGATTTCCATATAAAGAGTAATATGTCGCTATCAATTTTTGGTGACTCCATGATAGTATTTCATAAAATTCATAAAATAAAAGTTTATTTAGTCAGGGATTCATCCCCGATGTATCTTAGAATATGTTTACAAATCAAGAAATTTGAAAGTATTGAATTTTCTATCGTGTAAAAAGGTTGAATAATTAAAGTGTTGGTGAATTAGTGAACAAGGGAGAAACCTTAGAACAAGGGATGATTATTTAGGACTAAGGTCCATCTATAACTCACATCCCATGATTATGAAGTTAAAAATATCTTGGGATTCTATATCCCAATTAATTTCCCTAAGGAGAATGCTTACACTCGATCAATTGTTTGTCAAACCTCTTAATATCGACTCAACCAACATTAACATGAAGAGTCTTGTCGAGGATCATTCACATAAAACAAATGGTGTTGGTGGTTTAAACAGTTGGGAGATCGAGGAAAGAAAGGATATGCTACTAGATAGATGGTGTCCCTCCTCATGTGAATTAATACTATGTATTAGGGAGGAGCAAGTCTGAACATCATAATTCTTGAAACTATTAATTTTGAATAAGTTTGGATGCAGTGAGGAAGATATGGTGATGTGAATTATCGTCAAGATCCATCAGGGACAATTCAAGGATATTGAATGCAAGCAGGAAGATAATGGAGTGAGAAGAACCCAAGCACATGTTTATAAATGGCGATTGTTGGTCGTGAATTTCTCATTGGAGCATATTAGGGTTGGAGTGTTATGCAGAATGGCACATTCAAGTAGAATGGATCATGAAGAATACACAAAGGATCAACTGGGTTCAAGCATGGCATACCTTTTGGCCCTCATCACTAGTCAAGGAGAAATAGTGGCCTCAGAGGCCATATCTCATTTTGTGTTTATAGCGCGTAAGTGAGAGTCGCTACAAGCAAATGTGGAATGTTTGAAGGGGGGCAGTGGATAACTTGGCTTTTAAGGTGGATAATCTGAAATTAAAGGTGGACACTAACGGTGAAAACAATGATGTTATTCATCCTCAAAGAAGTATTTGGGATTTCGAACAATTCCCCTCCTAGTGATCCCAAAATCTTTTACTTGAGATGTGTTAAAGAATTAACATGTAAAAGTGTAGCTTAACCATGAACCTTTAAGGGCATAAACATAAGAAGAGATAAGCACATAAAATCATGCAAGAAGACACAGAATTGATATTGGAGTTCATCCAGGAGGGACTACATCTCCAGACCCTGCTCAATCGGTGGGGAGACCCTCTTTCATTAAGTGGAAATCAAAATGAAAGTATGAGTATAAATGCAAAATTACACCCTTATACCACCATAGCTGAAATCGCCTGAAAATTGGAGACCTCTGATGAAGAAATGGACAGCACCGTTGGATTCGTGGTGGAAAGAGGTGCAGAATCCATATAAAATTTGCCTGAATCTGACAAAGTGAAAATATGACCCCTCTGGAAATGGCTCAGATCATGGTTCTGCCCCCCTCCTACACAGTGCTCATGGTTCCACCCTTTCTCGTACTTCGTGCCTACTCTTGGCCTGCCAAGGCGCACTTCTGAAATGACTAGTTTATATATTAAAATTTAGGCGGACTTTACCAAATCTGTCATTGGCTGAGTTGGTTAGGATCCATAATGTGGGGGAGGGGGTCGGGTGGTCAAACCCCGCCCCCTTTGTATCAAGTCAAAGTTTTGTTTTACAAACAATGTCATGCCTTTTTAAAACCAGTCGTTATATATATTAATGAAAGTGTGGGGGGCTAGGCCCGCATTGGGCGGCCCGCCCTGCCACTTCCGTCGACACTATATAGTCGTGGCGTGAGGGTTGGGTTAGTGGTGGGGTTAACAACCCCTGCCACCCATATTTAAATATGGTTGTCGTATAGTGTGAGCGGGGTCCGACGGGGTCATGGCTGCCAACCCCATTTTAATTACATTTTTTTATGTAGTTAGGATTTGTTGGGTAGGGCAGGGCTCATGGCCCGCCCTGCCCTTTTTAATATATATATATATATATATATATATATATATATATATATATAACTTGTTCTTTTTGAAAAATTCAAAATTCAACCGAAGGAGTCAAATTAACTGTCCCACAATTTCACCTAAAATTCAGCCAAGGTTGGCCGAAATCTGGTGGTCGGGTTTCTACAAAATTTTCGCCTTCTTAAGTTGCCACATCACCAAGTCAACCCTCAAAATTTTATTTCTCCTAAATCCTTCATACGGACTCAAAATTGAGTGTCGTTTGCGTCATTGGAATCAGAAAGACGATATCTTTAACTTGACACTAATTTTTCCACATTTATAACACTTTGATATTTGAGCCTTTGTACTTAAGCCACTTGTACTTGGACCTGTTCGATCCACCTGGATCATTCCTCCCCACTGAAGAGCTTTTGGACCCCAAAAGCCTTATCAATCATCAAGCAAGTGAGGGAATTGCTCCCTCACCTTCTCCTTTTCATGTCATTTAGCTTTACTTGGGTGCATCCCTTTGAAACCAATATAGAGATATTCCACATATCCTCATCGCGAAGTCCTAGTTCTTCGATCGAGAATGATGTCTTCTGGCAGTTCATCAAGATATTCTGGTTCAAAGTCATCCACTATAGGTATTGATCCTACCTCCTCAGTGTCCATAATCAATGGTGGTTCATAAAGCTTCAGATTTTCGGCATTCATAGTCGAGTACATTTGCATGTATACAGGAAAATCGAGTCGGAAAGAATTATTCCCAATCTTCTCCAATATGGTAAATGGACCATACCGGATTTGTCGCAATCTCTTTCCTTCCCCCTTCATTCGATACTTGTTGATATGGAACCACACCTTGTCACCAACTTTAAATTGATGGTCGAATCGGTGCTTATCATGTCGGGCCTTATATCGAGCCTCACTCTTTTCCAACTGCTCTTGCACTGCTTGGTGAATTGTATGTATATGCTGGATGAACCGTTGTTCCTTGTCCCTGTCATCACGTCCACTGGTATCTTCATCCCTTCCATAGATCATGTCAAAAGGGTCTTTTGGTAAGTAACCAAAACATGTCTCAAATGGTAAACACTACGTAGAGGAATTCCTTGCTCGGTTGTAGGCGTGTTGCACATATGGAAGATGCTCATCCCACATCTTGGAATGTTTGTTGCAATAGCCCCGCAACAAGTGTACCACGGCACGGTTGATGACCTATGTTTTTCCATCGGTCTTTTGATGGAATGTCATACTTATCTTCAACTTGGAGTCCATCATTCACCACAAGCTGGTCCAAAACTCTCCAAGGAAGCGAGAGTCTTGATCCGACAAAATCGTTTTGGGAAACCGAAAGTGGACCCACACAAACTAAAAGAAAAGATAAGTAGTCTGCTAAGCAGTGACCTTCTTTTTAAAAGGCATTAATATGCACATTTTTCTAAAGCGGTCTACAACAACATACAAATAGTCGTGACCCTTTCTAGACATAGGCAAACCTCCTACAAATTACATCGACACACTTTCCCATAGACAACCCGGAATAGGGAGTGGTGTGTAGAGCTCGTGTTTTCTATTAGAGGGCTTTGAAACATAACACATCACACATCCCTTTACAAATCGGGTTACAATGTTTTTCATATGGGGCCAAAAGAAAAACCTTTGCAAATGACATAAGGTTTTTTTAACACCAAAGTGACCAGACACAAGAGAGGTATGCCTCTCGAATTACATGTACCCTTTCTGTTGTGGGTATGCACAATTTTCCAAGGTGATTCAACAACTTCCCCTGCAAATGATAGTTTTCCACCTGTGATCCATGAGTTAGTTTTGCATACATTTCTTTAAATTCATCATTGTTAGTGTATTGTTAAGAATAACTTTCAAAAGACAACGAAGCATTATGCAAAATAATAAAAGCAGCAATAGGAGGGCGAGCGAGCATATCGGCTACTTTGTTACTAGTGCCCTTCTTATACTTGATTACCAGATGAATTTTTTGTAGAAAATCCATCCACCTGAAATGACGAGACTGTTGTAGCTTGGTCTGTGACTGAAGGTATTGTAAGGGCCGGTGATCTGTATAGATAATGGTTTCCTTGTCAATCACGTAGTGTTTCCACTTTTTCACACTTTGGACCAAGGCATACAGTTCCTTGTCATAAGTGGGGTAATTGATGATAGCCTGGGAGAACTTCTCTGAATGGTAACATATCAGCTTCTTCTGTTACAACAGTACAGCTCCCATGGCATACCCACTGGCATCGGTTTCGACCTCAAAAGGCTTTTGGAGATCGGGTAAAGCCAAGACTGGTGTGGTGCTGATTTTCTCTTTCAGTGCTTCGAAGGACTTTTGCTACTTTCCTCCCCACTGAAAGGCTTGTTTTACACATTTCAGTGCATGTAAGGGTGATGCAATAATGGAGAAGTTGGAAATGAATCTCCTCCAGTACTGTATTGCACCTATAAAACTACGGACCTCTGCTACATTGGTAGGCTTAGGCCAATTTACAATCACCTAAACTTTGGAGGGGTCTATTTTTAATTGACCATTACCGACAATATGACCTAGGTAAACCAAAGAGGTTTTCCCGAACTCACACTTCGACAATTTTACATACAATTCTTCCCTCTATAATACATCAAGCACTTTCTTTACATAGCATACATGTTCATCCCAAGTCCTACTAAAGACAAGAATATCATCTAAATACACAAGGACAAATTCATCAATGAAAGGCCTAACATATCATTCATGGCCTTCATGAATGTGGTTGTAGCGTTGCACAGTCCAAATGGCATTACCATCCATTCGAACAACCCTTGTTTGTTCTTGAAGGAAGTTTTCCACACGTCCTGCTCTGCAATTATGACCTGGTGATAACCACTACGCAAATCCAATTTGGTGAAATAGATAGCATTCTTTAATTGATCTAACAAATCATTAATGCGAGAGAGAGGGTATCGATTTTTCACCGTGATCTTTTTTAGCGCCCAATAATCTACGCACATCCTCCATGTGCCATCTTTCTCGGGTACTAACACGGTCGGTGAGCCGCATGGAGAAGTACTTGGCCGGATGACCCCTTGGTTCAACAATTCCTGTACCTGCTTTTTGATCTCCTCCATATTGATAGATGACATCGTGTACATACCAATGTTTTGCAAAGGAGCATCATGCTGCAAATGGATCTCATGTTGGATTTCTCGTTTCGAAGGCAATCCTCTGGGTTCCTGAAACAAATCATCATAGTTAGAAATAAATTCACATAATTCATGCTTATGATTCGAATCACATCCTCGGAAAGCATTAGATGTTTCTGCATAGTTTTCTCTCACAACCATGAGCAAACACCCCTTACTGGAATTCACCAATATTTTCATTTGTCATGCACTTACAAGACTAGCACTGACCTTGGTTTGATGAGCTCTCACAATATACTCTACCTCATCTTTTGTGATTTGGTATTTATTTTCATGTCGAAAGAAAATTGTTTTCTTGTCGTAAAGATAGGGACTCCCTAACACAATACCACAAATATCCAATGGTATGACATCCAGATCTACTTCATCCACCAGTTTAGAAGCAATTACAAATTTAACCTTACATTGCTTGGTTACATTTAATTTTACTTTGTCATGTATCCATCCAAGAGGATAAGGTTTCGGATGAGGCTTAACTTCTAAGCCTAAATTTTTAACCAAGGATTTTGAGATTAAATTTGCTTGAGAGCCTGAATCAAATAGAGTTTCTACTTTTGTATGATTTATGACAACTTTAATATGAAACAACTCAATTCTCTTTCGTTCATTAGGAAGAGGCTCATCTGTTGAACTAGTGCTTCCATGCAGTTCAAAATTAACATGAAGAGAGAGAGTACCTTTTGTGCTTGCTACTGTGATCAATGCCTCATCTCTAGAGTCAGATCCAAGGTCTTGCTACGCAGTTGCTATTGTCTTTTGTTTACCCTTTCCACCATATCTCTTTGGTTTCTTTTCTGGGTACAGCTTCCAACAATGATTGTTGTCATGACCTTCCGTTTTGCAGTGAGTGCAATAAGGCTTTTCTCCTTCATATTTCTTCATTGATGATGTCTTCTTTTCCTTTCCCTTTCCTTTCCCCTTGAATTTTCCATTTAAAGGTTTGAAAGGTGGTTTCTTTGAATGATCATCCCTATTTTCAAGATGAATGGCCTTAACACTAGCCGAGTCAATAGTAGTAGGTTCAAACATTAACAATGAATTTCTAATGTAAATATGTAATAACCCAATATACTTAGTTAACACTTCAGGTGAATCTAATGAAATGCCCAAACTTAGTGCTTGTTTTCTAAATTTCTCAGTAAAGCTTTGCACATTTTTTCCTTTACCTTACCTTAGGTACTGCCACTTTGTTAACACTGGAAAATCGTACAGCAAAAGACGACATTATTTAATTTCAAGCAGAAGGGTTTATAGGGCTGGAAGACATTACAGAATCTTGAAAGTATTTAAAAATGTCTAAGGTCTGAGGAAAATCAAATTTGAACAAGTCATAAATTCTATTTGCACACATAATCCTTCGTGAAGAGTGCTTTCGTGCGTTTTTTTGCCTGATATGCACGCAATCCTAGGAGTGGCGAAATGTCACTATCCAGGACCACACAAAGCAAAGGACAAGTGATTCCTCACTTGAAGCCGCCTAAGGACAGTCACCAATGCCTCCTTAGACACCAAGTGAGCACACAATGGAATATTTGGAGCACACAAGGGAATCATACCCCTCTCTTGGGTCACCATCCACAATGTACCAAGAGAGGGAAGGGAGGATTTGAAATACCATGAGATGAAGAATTTGTGAACACATTGTTATGCTCGCCAAAATTGCCCAAGCAATACCAGCAGTGTGTGATCCGGAGCTGAAGATAGAGGGGACTCAATTGTTAGCCATCCAACAAGTTCATTCTAACACAGTAAAGAGAGAGGGAGATTTCACCGAGGTAAGCTTGGGATAAAAACATCCTTGAATCGAGACTTAGAACCCATGTTCTAGGGGCATTTTGGCAAGAGGGTAAAGTTTCACTCTTATTACTACCAGCGCTCAATAAGAGGGGCCTAGAGCCACCGTTCGTATTATTTTTTTCGTTTGACTCTTTTCAGAGCTTGTGTTTATTTGTTTTAGTTTTTAGTTTAGTTTTAGTTTATATATGCATGTTATTTCTCTATCTAGTATGCTTATGATTCTAGCTTGTTCCACTAACTTGCTTGAATCCACTTCTTTTTCTGCCTGTTACCAATAACTTAAGTGGGTAAACCACACCCCTTAAGTTGGTGTGATTTCGTACATACGTGCACCATTTAAAGGGAATCACCAGTCTGAGCCATATGCAACGAAATAGGTCACCCTACCCATATATGTCTGGAACTATATGAATTAAAACCACTCCTTGGCTCTGAGATAGACATCGTGATGTTACATTCACGTAAAAAGGAACCTACTACCAAAGGTAAAGGCAAATCATTGCATACCAATCATGCATGCGCTCTCTACAACAACTATGGGCACTATACCCACCATTTCCCATAAATCCCGCGATATAGGGACGCCTTACACGCCATTGAGTGATCCTATCAAGAGGATCTCTCCACTCGGGCATCCAAAAATGAACCTCGTACCATCATGTACCTACAGGAAGAAAGAAGGTCACCAGAAAGACATCCATTTGTCCCTCTTCCCCCCAAGCCACCATACACCAACCAAGGACAGGGGAACCTAGTTGCCTCATCCTCTTGAGTTATCATGCGCGTCAATTACTACAGATGGTTTGATCGAGTTTTTGACCCAAGGTCACCTAGGCAACAGTAATCTGTATTCAGGGAGTTACCAGGCGCGTCGTCTACTACAAACGGTTTGATACGGGTCTTTGACCCAAGATCACCTAGGCAATAGTAGCACCCATGATACTCAGAGAGTTACCAGATAGGTAGATTCTACAGACGGCTTCATCAGGTCTTTGACCCAAGATCACCTAGGCAGTTGTAACACCCATGATACTCAGGGAGTTACCAGGAAGGTAGATTCTGCAGACGGCTTGATCAGGTCTTCGACCCTATATCTCCATTCAGTAGTAACAACTAGGTAGGTAGATTCTGTAGACAGCTTGATCGGGTATTTTTCCCAAGATCACCTAGGTAGCAGTAGTACCATGCATGTCAATTCTGCAGACGGTTCGATCGGGTATTTGGCCCAAGGATACCTAGGCAGCAGTAATCAATACCCTAGATAATCATACGATTCTACTCAGAACGTATCACAACCTAGCTATCATGAAATTCACCCCGGCACTCAACCAGGGACAAGGGAACCGATATCCCCCATTCTCCGCACAAAATAGACCACTGGCACAACATAATGTGTCAATCAATCTAGTGCAACCCTTCCTAGGCTCATCAGCGACCATACAACCAGGAGAATTATGACAATCCTCCAAATGCTGCAAAAAGACGTCGAGGAACAAACAAAAGGCGAGATCCTGGACAGGGGGCAGTAACCGGCAACGCCCCCCCTGATCTCAGTCTGGGGGCAACCCAAACTGAAATCAAAACTAGGAGCCAAGTAACAACTCCCAAGGTAAAACTGGAGCTTAGAGTCTATGATCACGAAACCCAAAGAAACATAGTGATCAGGGCCTCGTAACACCTAAAGGTGATGCCACACATTCGCACTCCGAAAAATTAATTTTCAGCACCAGCAGGTATGCCCTCTCTCATCTTCTTTTTTAAATCTCATGACTTTCAATAATATTTGATAAAGAAGAGGCTTTCACTTGAGGTAGTTGTTTTTGCAAGAAAAGCTCGCAAACCATCCACAATGTCATCTCTTGAAAGTTCCAGAGAAGGTATCATTATACCCCCAGCATGATAGAGTCACAGTCAACTCTGCATACCCTGGCATCATTTCTCCATCAGAAATTAACCATAGGGTCCTCATATCCAACTGTGTTTATCATCACCTCACCCTACACATGATAAACATCATCGTTGGTCAGTAGAGCCTCCCCTCCATGGCGCTCGTCACCCACAGTAGACCATATATCACAGCAAAAGTGACGCCATGGCCATACCACTTTAGTCTAGGAAGCACCTCATGCCCATCCATCCACCATGCATAAGGTCAAGTTTACCACACAAGCTAAAAACCCCTTCCCAGACGATCAGGTTGTACAAGAAGATCAAAATCACATTACCTCGCCTCGCATTTGTCCCACCATTCCTCCACCAGCATAATCTCATCTGCGATACTTTTTCATCTGCTTCATCAACCCTGCACATGAGACCAACCAATGGGACCCCCACCCTCATCAAAACACCTTCCTCACAACATCAGCGAGTGAACACTTTCATGTTTTGGGGTACCCGTCTCTGTGTTTTGTACAAACCAAACCCCATTATTTTATTTTTTTGGTAAGTGTACAAAGACACCGAATGGTGCACTACATCCTTCACCCTCCATCCATCTTTTTTTCCCATGGAAGGAATCCCTGAACACCCTTGGTAGGAGTATTACACCCCCACGCACAAGCCACCATGAAATTCATAGCCATTTTATACCTTCCCTGGAAGTCCTACCGACTCCAGGGATTTCCCGATCAGAAATAACTATGACTGTCGCCAAGTTGCTTAGTATACTCCAACTTTGGGCCACTGAATCCCCATCATCAGTGTTCAGTAACCCCTCGCCAACAATGCCTATGTTAAACCCATCACATCCAGGTCCCCGACCCCTCATGTCGGTGACCCCTCGGCCAATTGAGGCTTCCTTTTTGTCGACTTCGACACCTATTCTCCAAAAAGGAAGTGGTACCTTGGATTACCCCTCCATAAAAGGGGCATCCTCGGGTGGCACTATGGGAGACATCATTGCCCATAGATGTCATCGATCCTCCTGACATTCGACTACAACAAAAACTTTCATGTCAAGATGGTATCGTAACTTAATCATTGCACTTTTATCAAATTCGTCGAAGACCCGTGCCTCCATAAGACCAGCACCAATGCGTACAATGTGCAGCTATATGCTATACCAATTTTATGCATATGGGTACCATATTCCACCTATTTTCAAAGAAAAAACGCCCCTGAGGGCATCAGTAGTCGTCGCCAGCAACCACCAGATCACTACCACATCAATGATACATACAGAACATATATCTGTCAAAATAGATTTGTTTAACTAGCCACGGCATCACGATCATGAAACATGCCTGCCTCGTAGAAAATTTGTATATGTATTGTATTATATTTGCTTATAGGGGTCCTTTAGGACACGGTCATTCTTGGAACCGGTGCAGGGTGTTTTCAATACCAAGCTTCACGTAGGTCTCTCGCTCTCTCTACGAACGATACAGAAAAGAAACTATAATGTATTTTTTCTATACAATTCTTCCTAGACCTCAGACATTAGGGGGCAACTGTTAACACTGGAAAATCGTACAGCAAAAGATGACATTATTTAATGTCAAGCAGAAGGGTTTACAGGGCTGGAAGACATTACAGAGTCTGGAAATTATTTAAAAATCTCTAAGGTCTGAGGAAAATCAAATTTGAACAAGTCCTAAATGCTCTTTGCACACATAATCTTTCGTGAAGAGCGTTTTTTTGCCCGATATGCGCGCAATCCTGGGAGTGGCAAAATGTCACTATCCGGAACCACATAGAGCAAAGGACAAGTGATTCCTCACTTGAAGTCGCCTAAGGATAGCCACCAACGCCTCCTTAGACACCAAGTGAGCACACAAAGGAATTATACCCCTCTCTTGGGTCACCATCCACAATGTACCAAGAGAGGGAAGGGATGATTTGAAATCTCCTATATAAGGCCACCATGAGATGAAGAATTTGTGAATACATTTTTATGCTGGCCAGAATTGCCCAAGAAATACAAGCAGTGTGTGATCTGGAGCTGAAAATAGAGGGGACTCAATTGTTGGCCATCCAACAAGTTCAGTCCAACATAGTAGAGAGAGAGGGAGACTGCACCGAGGCAAGTTTGGGATAAAAACATCCTTGCATCGGGACTTAGAACCCATGTTCTAAGGGCCCTTTGGCAAGAGGGTAAATTTTCACTCTTATTACTACCAGCGCTCAATAAGAGGAGCCTAGAGCCACCGTTCGTATTATTGTTTTCATTTGACTCTTTTCAGAGCTCGTGTTTATTTGTTTTAGTTTTAAGTTTAGTTTTAGTTTATATATGCATGTTATTTCTCTATCTAGTATGCTTATGATTCTAGCTTGTTCCACTAACTTGCTTGACTCCACTTCTTTTTCTGCCTGTTACCAATAACTTAAGTGGGTAGACCACGCCCCTTAAGTTGATGTGATTTCGTACATACGTACACCAAACGCACTCCATTAAGAATTTCTGCTTATAACCCAAGGGATAGAATTTACCTTTAAGTGCAGCGATAAAATTCGACCATGAGGAAAGAAGGTTACCCAAATTATTGTTTCCTTGAAGTTTGATCTCCCACCAGATGAGAGTTGTGCCATTTAGTCGAAGAGAAGCCAACTGGATCTTTGCCTCATCCTCCACAATCTATTGAATCCTGCAGTATATTTCAAGTTGCCTAATCCAGTTGTTAAGTTTCGCTGCATTGTTTTCACCATTATACATGTGTAGATCAAATTTGACATCTAACTTAAAGAAAGGTTTATTAGATGCATTTCCTGAATTCTTATGATGATGGTGAGAAGAGGAGGAAGAACTTTCACTCGTTGGAGGAGAAGGAGGTGGATCTCCTCCATTATCTCCAAGCCCTGAACCTTTTCCTTTTGAAGCATTCTCCCCTACTTTCTCTATTTTCTCAAGTCTAGAGAACAACTTTTCAACCTAATCTGCCATGGTGTAGAAGGTCTTGCGGAATTTTAGCTCCTCCTCATTTCAAATATCGTCATCCATGTTTCTTCTTCGATGTGCATGTCCCGCTTCGGATTCAAAAGACTTTAGTGTCCCTTCGCCTCTTCGTAGCCTATTTCTAGTTAGCATACAAATATGCAATTCACATCTACAAACACATGCTCTGATACCACTTGATCCCAAAATATTTTTCTTGAGATGTGTTAAAGAATTAACAAGTAAAATTGCATCTTAACCATGAAACTTTAAAGGCATAAACATAAAAAGAGAGAAGCACATAAAATCATACAAGAAGACACTCAATTGATATCGGAGTTCGTCCAGGAGGGACTACGTCTCCGGGCCCTGCTCAATCAGTGGGGAGGCCCTCTTTCATTAAGTGGCAATAAAAATGAAAGTACAAGTATAAATTCAAAATTACACCCTTATACCTCCATAGCTGAAAGTGCCCGAAAATTGGATACCTCTGATGAAGAAATGGACAGCACCGTTGGATTCGTGGCACCGAGAGGTGCATAATCCATATAAAATTTGCCTAAATCTGATAAAGTGAAAATCTAACCCCTCTAAAAATGGCTCAGATCATGGGTCTGCCCCCCTCCTACACAACGCTCATGGTTCCACCATGTCTTGTACTTCATGCTTGCTCCTGGCCTGCTTGAGCGCAGTTCTGAAATGACTGGTTTATATATTAAAATTTGGGTGGACTTTACCAAGTCCGTCGTAGGTTGAATTGCTTAGGATCCATAATGTGAGGTGTTAGTATCCTGTAATTTACAAGATCTCAAGGTGACTGATTATTTCTCATATCTTTTGAAAATAATATTCCATGGCTGTCATTTATTTCCAAGAAGAAAAGGGAAGGGAAATCCTGACTCTCGGAGCTTCAACAAAATCAATCTCCCTTCTCACTTCAATTGAAAGAGGAAAGTGTTGTTGATAAGGTGTAATGGTGAGCAAACTTCATTCCTACCCTCATTCATCTCATTTACCTTTTTTTTCCCTTCATTTTTCCATTTTCTAAAGTCCAACACTTCCTTTTCTTTCAAAACCCCTGTTTAACTACAGAAATTTAAGTTTTATAAGCAGCTTCACCCACCCACTTACAGTGGTATCATATATCTCTTAAACTTACCACTTATGTCATTTACCGCAACTCCCCACCATCACCGCTCCCCACCTTCGCAATCGACCGTCCGCATATGTTTTCGCCCCGCTCTCTTTCCCCCCCCCCCCCCCCCAAACAGCGTTCGAACTTTAACTATGAAGGGGGGTCCGAAATGGGCGGTTTCAATTTCCGGGCCATACCCCCACGTTTCAACTCATAGTTATTTCGCACCCCACTTTCACAATACCGCCTACCACCTTAGGACCCCTCCGAAATCCAACTTCAAGGTTTTGCATGACGTAATATGGTTCAGGCGGTCTTTACCATATTTCCATTTCTTAAACTAAATTTTCTCTTGTCCGCTTTGAAAAAACCTATAGCGGGGTCCATCATCTTTTTCGCATTGCAAATCGCAAGTCTCAGAGGATAAGTGCGAAAGGGTCAAGTTACACACACCAACGTGAATGAGCGAGACTGTGGGACCCGATCGCATCATCGTAAAACGCAGGTTTTGAAAGATAAGTGCGGGAGGAATAAGTTGTAAACACCGATGTGCGATGATCGATGTGGTGGGACCCAATTGCATCATCGCAAATCGCAGGTTTTGAAAGATAAGTGTGGAAGGAATAAGTTATAAACGTCGTATTGCGATGCGACGTGGGTGGGACCCGATCGCATAATCGCAAGCCGCAAGATCTGAGGATAAGCGCTAAGGGAACGTTAAAGACGTCGAAGTGTGAGTGCGATGTTGACATGGATACGATATGGTTCTAAGCCAAAATTTGACGAATTTCAAGCCCAGGTATATGAGGTTTGTGCGTTGTTTTATGAAGAAAAAACTAACACGGCAGAAGGACTCAGGTAGGACCCGACAAGGAGCAAAAGGCAAAATAAGGTTGAACATCGCGGTAGCAAGGAGATAGACAGAAAAGGTCGAGTCGGGCAAAGGCGTTTGTTCCTATCTAATTGTGATATAACAGCAAAAACAGAAGAGGCAGTGAACACATCAGCACTGCCACTAATCCACGAAAAATGCCAGCACCTCATCAATTTAATAATCCAGCAACGGTTATCTGAAGAGGAAGAGCCAAGATGTCAGAGCCTCCCTTGCCTCTTCAGCATCAGACAAAGCCGGATTCTGATCATAACGGACTGTTACCTCCACCTTCTTGGCCAGAAGTATCTTGTCACCGCCTACGTGGTTCCACTTGTCAAAGTTTTACTCCATCATAACCTCTTCGTAATCCTAAGAGGCAATTCCTTCCTTATTCTCTAATAAATAATAGACTACTAAAGCCACTGTTATGGTCAAACTTGTCTTATCACCGCTTGCATGGTCACACTTGTCTAATTTTAGTTTGATTCTAATTAATGAAGTTTGCCAAAGTAGATAGGGCAACCGACACAGTTTGCAGTTAAATATTGCATGAATTTTCATTATCAAGGGTTGGATATTATTAGCCCCTGCATTGTAAGAAATACTATATTGGAGCACTGTAATTTTGGAGCTAGACATCAATAATCGAAGACCATTTCTAGGATTATTGAGCTGTGTTAAAATGGTGATGTGCTACTTCTCTATTTTAAATGCTTTCGTTGTTTTCCCTGCTATGTATATATTCATCTAATTGTAAATCAGAAATTTTAGATTAAGATTTGCTGTCGGAGCACCTTAATTCTGCCTGCATTTACAATCTCAATGTTTTCTACTGAAGTCTAATTAAAGAATTATTAACTTCTCTTTAGTCACTACTGAACCTTATGATTTCTTTCACCTCATAATTCATACTGCTCTAAAGATCCATTTAGCATAGTTAGCTTGCCCTATTATTCTCTTGGACATTGATATACCAATCCAGTGTTTTGACTCCATAGCCCAATGGATTAGTCCTTGCAGATCTGCTCATTCAACCAACAAAATCAATCAAAACAACCAATACTACCATCACTGTAACTAGCCTAACATCAGCATTCGTGATATTAAAGATATATTCAAATCAGAGATAGAGAGAGCCTTGTTTGAGTCTAGGAAGGCTAGGTCTTAGACTCCAAAGTGATTTGATGTTGTCCTCTATCGTTTATTCTTGCCAATCTTATAAATTATAGGGCGATAAGATGAGGGAGGGGATCGGGTGATCAAACCCTGCCCCCTTTGTATTAAGTCAAAGTTTTGTTTTACAAACCCTGCAATGCCTTTTTAAAACCCGTCGTTGTATATATTAATGCAAAGTGTGGGGGGTTGGGCCCGCCACGCCACTTCTGTCGGCACCGTATAGTCGTGGCGTGAGGGTTGGGTTGGCGATGGGGTTAACAACCCCCATCGCCCATATTTAAATATGGTTTTTGTATAGTGTGGGCGGGGTCATGGCTGTCGACCCCATTCTAATTACATTTTTTGTTATGTAGTTAGAATTTGTTGGGTAGGGCGAGGGTCATGGCCCGCCCTGCCCTTTTTAATATATTTTTTTCGATTTCAAAACAAACTTGTTCTTTTTGAAAAATTTGGAATTTGATCGAAGAAGTCAAATTAACCGTCCCACAATTTCGCCCAGAATCCAACAAGGGTTCGCCGGAATCTAGTGGTCAGGTTTCTGCAAAATTGTCGCCTCCTTAAGCTGCCACATCACCAAGTCAACCCTCAAACTTTGACTGCTCCCAACTCCTTCATACGCACTTGAAATTGAGTGTCCTCTGCATCGTTGGAATCAAAAAGACGAGATATTTAACTTGACACTAAATTTTCCACATTTTTGACACTTCGATTTTTGAGCCTTTGTAATTAAACCACTTGTACTTGGACCTATTCGATCCACCTGGATCACCTAAAGCACAAACATACGGATTAGGGCACGCAGGACAATCTATAGGTTTCAATGATGAATAAGGTTGGCAGTGGTTAGTCAATATTTGTTCTGATATGTTTTGTAAGTTCATTGAATATAATGGAGCCTTTTGAAGGCTCTATAAAATAAATGTAGTAAGTTCCATAGTTAGGAAAAGATAAGGTAGAAATAGGATGTTTTTGGTGCAATTTTAGAACTTTTGTGCAAAAAATCTAGCTCTAAATGTAATGGTGTTGGCCTGTATTCCAATTGACTCAAATAAAATACCCATTTATAAAAAAAAATGAGCTAATATAAATTCATAATATATTGATTTAAAATCAATACATTAATATAAATCTAAATTTACTTTTAAAAAAATTTATTTTTTTTTTTAAACATTATTTAACCTAAAACAATTCTAAGCACAATCATTTTTAAAATATATATATATTATAGATAGATGTCTTTCGGATTAATCACATTGTTATGATTTGGTCAACATTTCGAAGCAACTAATGTGGTTCATCCTCAAGACAAGATGAAAACACTAAATCGATCATCATGAATAAATAGTGAGGATGCAACATTGCATGAATATAGCTATTAGACAGCTAGCCGATGTTGAGTTAGTTAGTTAATTAGTTGTTTAAGTATATTATTTAAATATTTAATAATTATTAAAAATTAAAGATGATAAAATAAAATATTTTAAAAATATTTTTAATTATTTAAAAAAAATTATAATTTGAATATTTCAATAAATATTTTAATATTCTAATAAATATTTTGAATTAATATTGTAAGAATTACAAAATTTTATTTAATAATAGGGAAAAATATATTAAATAAGGGACAAGGCTAAGAAGAGGGAAATATATATAAATAATGGACCGACATAAGAAAATAAATATTAAGGAAAAAGAAGAAAGGGAGAAAATAATTAAGGATAAGAAAAAAAAGGGAGAGAGACTAAGAAAAACCAATGGAGACCTAAGGAAACAAAGAACCCAACGGTGGAAAAGAATCAAATCAAGAGAGGTGCAGTCCGGCTCTTACTCAATTTCCACCCATCATCTCTGTTGAGATTCTTAGCACGCCTTTCAATCTCAATAGCCTTTCGAAGCTTCCTATGGTGGAAGTGGTAGACCTTAGCAAAGACCTTGGAGTCCTCAATGCAAACAAGGTGACAAGATTTTTCTGCATGTTCAGCAAGAGCTTATGTGCGAGAGCGATTGTGTCTAATGTTTGCATCATGCTCTTGGATTCTCTGTTTAATGGATCTCCTCATTTGTCCAATATAGGAAATACCACATGAACAAGAAATCATGTAAACACCTTTCATGTCCTTAGGGTCAACAAAGTCCTTGACAGATCCAAGAGAATTCTTAATAGTACGAAGGGGCTTTAGCAACGAGGACACATTATTTGATGCAGGAGCATCCAACTGAAGAGCCACAGCGAGACGCTGGTTACTTTCTGCTTGGCAGAAATTCAACTTTATTTAGTTTTCTTTTATGTTTTTATTTTGTTTTAAACAAAAAGGTCAAAAGCTAATTAACACCACTATTGTAATTTTTGAATTTCAACAAAAAATAAATAAATAAATAAATAATAGTTAGGGTAAACTAGTTTTAATACACATTTGGAAACTGAATGGAAGTTTCTCAATTATATAAGGGATTCGAGAAAGGTATAAACCTATCCAAACCCCACCAAAAGAGGGTTTGTCGTTCGTAGGGAGGAGAGTATTATGAAAGTGAAACGGGGTGTGTGAACAAATAAAGAAAATGTTATTGAATTTCTAATTTAAAGAACAGTTATTTCTCGACATTTTAAATTTAACTGTGTTGAAATGTGTCGAAGGTCTTTCTGTATCAAATAAAAGAAATTGCAAGACCCAAAAATATACAAGCAAGACAACCATATCAAATAACCAAAATTGCAGGACCCAGAAATATACAACCAGGGCAAGCAATATGCTAGAAACAGAGAAGTGCAGGTATAACTAAAATACATTGATAACAAATTTTAATTATGTTCATTTGTTTTTCATTTAAAAGTCTGCCAACGTAATTCATAGTCGAATAAGACTTGTTTCAAGGGTCTATAAATTAAATTTACAAATTCAACCAAGCAATATTGTAATAGCTAATACGAATTAAAAAAAGTACCGAAGACTGAACCTGTAAGGTTTTCAAGACAAATTTGTATAACCATTAGGGTTTATACCCTGCTTAACAAAAAATCGAAGTGTATCCAAAATAAGACAAACGATACCAAATAATCGTTGCAAAGAAGACAGTGGAAAGACACTGAAGACTACATTCTACAACAACTACAAGTTTTGAAATCCCTTTGAGGGTTTGAGGAGCTCCTACTAATTAAAAACAAAGAACAATCGCATAAAAGAAGGGTCCTACCCTGTCACACAAGGGAGGCCCTAGACCGTGACAGCAAGCAGCAGACAGCATCGAGTTACCCTGCAACTAGGGGCAAACACACAGACAGTCAGAAGGCGGCACGAAAGCAGGACAGCAACGGCCAAAAAAGGAGAACTGAGAACAAGCCTAGTGGTAACAGCTTCCCTGAAGAGAGACAATGTGACCGAGAAAGGAAAGACCACCGCGGAAACCACCACAGACAATATTTGTTAACCAAGGTACAAGCACATTAGCAAGGAAACGATAAAAGCTATGCACAAAAATTAGAACAAAAGCTTACCTGTGTTGTAGAAGTCGAGCCTACCTGGAGATGAAGCCAACACCTGTGGGTTGCACAAAGAATAGCTTCAAATTTCTGAATATAGCAAACAAAAACTAAGAGGAAACAAACAGAACCAGAAACCCCAGCATTACCAACAAAGGATCAATGCACACAATTGAGGATTGCATCAATTTGCAGGTGGCCATAGCAAGGTCGTAAGCCCCATTCAAAATCGCAGAGGTTGCATAGGTTTGCCGGCGGCCATAGCAAGGTCGAAGGCCAAATTTGCAAGCTCAAAATTTGTGCAAGTTTGCAAGTGGCGGCAGGGTCGAAACCCTCCCCTAGTTTTCCCTCCCCAACAAACCCTCACGACAAAGAAATGAAATGAGGGATAAACCCTAAGCTTCAGAGGTTTAAACGTGTGGAGTTAAGCCCCAGTCCAAACCCACATTCATATGGGCTAAGTGGATTGTAAAAGAGTGGATTCAAAACAATTTTATTGTTCAATAAAATTTCTTATCAAACGGTGTGTTGATTATAGTTTTAATTTAATTCATTACCTCGTGTCCCCACCATTATTCCCCTTGAGGATGTGGGCAATTTTGTCTATTGTCCCTTGGATAAACACGAGATGAACCTTCGAAATAAGATCAACTCGAGCAGATTTGCCTCCTAACCCTTTATATGCTCTTTGAAAAGCCTTAACGCCTTGCAATCTATCATACCCATTATTTTCAAAGACATCAAGGAGATGGGATTTCTCCGACTTGTCTTAGAGCACAAGTAACAAAGAGAAAATCTTAAAGCACAAGTAACAAAGGTGCAAAATATATATATATATATATATATTTAATTTATAAGTAATAATTCTTTCTTCAAAATCCAAATTTAAAAAATTACAAACAATTTAAAAAATTATAATTCAATTTTTTTTTTAAATTATGAATAATTTAAAGATTATAATTAAGTTGATTCAAAGAATAACTTAGAACCACATATTTGTTTATATAAATAACTTTGTATCACTATTTTTTTCAAAAAAAATTTAAATATAAATATTATCAAATCCACACATACATATTAAGAATAGATGTTATTTAAATTTGAATGATGAAATTAAGCATTCTACGACCTACTTTAAATGGTGAAATTAAGCATTCTATGACCTACCTTAATATAAATAGGACATTGACATTTATGAAAACCTTACAATAGACTTTGAACATTTAAAAAACCTAATTATTAGGTACAAGAAACCTGTCAAGCTTGTTCGAGAGCATCAAATTAAAGGTAAATACCAAAACATTCAGATCTTCCCCTTCAATAGACCTAATTATTAGTTAGATGGAATCTGAGGACCTAATTATTAGGTAGATGAAATCTGAGAGCAAGATGTCAAAGACAAATACCAAAATGAATTAAATATTTCCACTGATACCCTGTCAAGCTTGTTCGAGAGCATCAAATTAAAGGTAAATACCAAAACATTCAGATCTTCCCCTTCAATAGACCTAATTATTAGTTAGATGGAATCTGAGGACCTAATTATTAGGTAGATGAAATCTGAGAGCAAGATGTCAAAGACAAATACCAAAATGAATTAAATATTTCCACTGATACCAAAAGGGCATTGATGGAATCAATGCTGGTACATTCAGTAAGTATTTAATCAATATAAATTTTAACCAAAAAATCAACGCAAGATATCTAGAAGGACTCGTAGATTTCGTAGATTTAAAAGAGAATGGGTGTAAGGGAGAAGTACAAACATATAGTGTTAAACTCACTTTAATGGTTAATGCCAAGTGTATGATAAGTGATGGCGTACTATATACATCAAGAACGTTAAACAATCGAGATAATGTCACTTCAAGTAGAAAATTTACAATCGTGTGACAATTACGAAAAATATTTACATTATGCAAGCTGCAATCGTGTCATGTCTTCTATAGTGCGAAGAAATAATGGGCGAGAATAAGGGTAATAAATATAAAAATAAATAGATATATAATATTAATAGTGTGTTTTCAAAGGAAAGTCGATACATTCTGAAAAAAATACAAAAAATAGTGTGTTTTCAAAGGAAAGTTGATACATTATGAAAAAATACAAAAAAAAACACCGGGGCAATCCTTTAAACCACCTTTGCTTTAGTGAAGTAAAGGCTTTAAGCATAGGTAATGCTTCATGACAAAAGGCAGTCTATTAGAAATGGGGTTGCAAAGTTTGGCCAAAATAGCTTCAGTTGGTACTCGAATTTTCTCTCGAACGAAAAAGAACAATCATGCGATTTCCAAATACGAGTCTGATACTAATTCTCATATGCTAATCAATCCAACTTTCCAATTATCGTTGGATATAGTTTACAATTGAAGTTTGAAAATGGTCCGCTACTTTGGCATCACCTATTAACCCTGACAAATTACCATGGATTTAAAGCACTTACAAACCCTATTAGGGCGTCACGATCATGCCCCTTGCAGTAGCCGGTAGAATCCTTCTAGTATCTGTTGGAGCAAATCCTGGGTCACAGCCCAAGACATGGAGAGGCGAAAATGGGTGACAGACACCATTAAAAGCAAAGTCTAATGAGGCTACAATTTATCCAGAGAGTAATGGGAATTAAGATAGATTTTCAGCTACAATTTTTCCAGAGATTAGTGGAAATTAAGATAAGATTTTGAGAAAATCTAAAAGAATTTTTTGGAATCTGGATTATAGCTGTGAAGTATCAGGCTTTTGAGTGTCTTGGATTTTTGTTGGTGCCGAGTTTATTTTCATTATCTAAAAATTAATTTAAACACTCCAAAATTAAATTTTTTGAAAAGAAAAAGCACCATATGCCAACAAAAATTCACTATCCAAATAAAATGTAACCTCAGTGAACCATACCCATTTAATTTAAAAAAAAAAAAAAAAAAAAAAAAAAAAAACCCAAAAGCCCAATACCTTGGTCCAGACGCACCACACAAAGTGAAATGTTGAAAAACACCACTAAAAGGCAAGCCAAGAGTTCAAAATCTGGGTTAAAAAGCCCAAAACAAGAAGTGAAAATGGTGAGAGACACTATTATTAAAAGGCAAGCGCCCTCCCACCCATCTCTCTGGAAGTCAAAGGCAAGCCAAGAGTTCAAAATCTGGGTTAAAAAGCCCAAAACAAGAAGTGAAAATGGTGAGAGACACTATTATTAAAAGGCAAGCGCCCTCCCACCCATCTCTCTGGAAGTCATGCAAGGCTCATTAATAAGCATAATCTAACGCAAGGTGAAGAGGGTGAAATCATCAAATTTCCCTTGCTTTGTGATTGGGAAAGTTTTTTCTTATTTTTTTTTCTCTCGACTTAATGGTCCTGCAGTTACGTACAGACCTGAACCCCCTCGTTTTGGATTTTTCTTGTCAGGTTTCCTACTTAACCATGCCACATATATTTTATAGTTTTCCCACAAAAGAACCATGCAGCTTTACAAATTAGAAAGTAAAAAACTATTAAGCATTAAAAAGCATAATTCAGCGAAGCTATCCATTATCAAACTCATTTCCAAAACAGATATTTAAATACTGTGAGCCTTTAATGGACATACTTCGAAATTAAATAGAAACTGGGATTTTTATCCACACCCGTGTACGGCAGCAATTAATTAAACCAATGACAGACATCACAATCATCCCAAGCTTCTCTTACTAGTTACAGATCACGTGAATGCACTGAAGCATGAATATTTTGACTCTGGTTAGTTACAGATCATGTGAATGCAGTCAAGCATGAATATTTTGAAACGAATTTGTTCCGAAGAGACATGCATGCATCTGACTATTAAAATCATAGAATATGCTTATAACAATTGCAGTGAAATTGCATAAAACTTAGCTTCTATATCCATACACGACCGTTGGATTACTGCACTTCAAAAGATGATATATGCTATTTCATATCCACAGGAGCTGAAAATGTCGTCTATTAACCAGAAAACGTACAGCATCATCGAATTTCTAGTCTAAATATAGTTACAGCGATATGTAAAGCAAAAAGAGCGGGTGAATGAAGGTGCAGAAGCTGGCGGTGGTTCCGACAACAATGCCACAAGACTGCCCTTAACATATCCCCAAGTTTCAGCTCAGGCAATGAGCTTCACTGGTGCATAATATAGAGAAGTCTCTGTACATACCAACAAAAGATAAATAATCAAAATGCTGGCCAACAATTATTCAACATTTCTTCCCGTGGCTCTGTTGCGGAATGATCAAGAACCTCGAAGGAGCTAATGGCACTACAAGGATGGATCAGTTGAACTTACCAGCAAAAACAATATAGCATAATAAGGGATGTTTTCATTTTTCAGCAAAAATGCATACCCTCTAAAAGAAGCAACCTCTTGTAGAAAGGACCAATAACTAAAGAATGTGCCTGTAAAAACAACTTGAAGTTGCAGAGGCCCAAGCTGAGGCACCTCATTTCTGGCTCCGTTTTTTCCACAAATCTCCGATTTTTCGCAACATGGCATTCTTTTTCTTTGAAGTTGGCGAGCTCTCCATGTCATCTGACATTATTGGAGATGTCATTTTCATGTTGAGAACATCAGAATCTGATAGTAAGTGCGTATCCAAAGAGGCTGATCTTTCCACTAGTTTGCCATTTAGTTCACCATTATGGGCAGCTGCCAGAACCGTTGCTGCTGCATCTGCTGCCTTTTTCCATTGCTCAGTCTGTACTCTCAATCTCTTCATTTCGGCTTCCATAGCCAAGTTAGCAGCCTGTGCAGCCTCAAGCTGCTCTAATGATCTGTTTGCTCTCTGGCTACTGTTTTCCATCTCGAGAATGGCAACTTTAAGCTTCTCTATAGCCTCCTCCTCCCTGGCATTAGCAGCCTCAGCTTTTGCAAGGGCCTCTGTTATTTTTTCCTGTACACTAGCTTCTGCCTCCTCAAGTTTTTTATTTACTGAATCGTTACCTTCCAATGAAAGTGAAGAGTCGGAATTTGGGGCAGTGGCAAGTGATTTCTCCATTTGCTCCATTTTTTCTACAATGGCAAGCTCTCTGCATTTCAGATTTTCATTTTCTTCCTTGATATTCTGCAGTTCATTCTCTTGATCCATTAGAGAGGCCTTGAGATCTGCCACTTCCATCTTGCTCTTTTCTAATTCTTCTTTTGTGGCATTGGCCTTGGCTTCAGCTTCTCTCAGAGATGCCATCGATTTACCCTCTCTTTCAGTAGACTGAGTCATGATTTCCTCTGCTTCTAGCTTATACTTCTCAATAGCTTCTTTGACATGTTCTGCCTCCAACCTAGCCTCACTTAGCATTGAATTAAATTTTCCCTCCGTGGCTTCCAAAGCAGCCCTCAATTGCTCAGTTTCAAGTCTTGCGCTCTGCACCTCTTCATAAGCGGTCTCTAGTTCCATTTTAGCTCGCCCAGCTTCTGCAGTAGTTTGCAGAAGCTGGAGTTCCAGGTTTTCCACTGCTTTCTTATTCTTCTCTACTCCTTTAGCTTCTTTTGAAATCATCTCTTCCTCTCTCCTCTTTGCTTCAACCAAGTCCGATCTAGTTCTTTCAAGCTCAGCATTCAGGGACTGTATAGTTTCTGTAAGGGAACCCAAATCAGATTTTGCCTTTTCCAGATCTGCATTTGTTTCTTCAAGCTCTGCAGTTACTGATCTCAGGGACTCCAGTGCTTTATTCTCCTCGGCTTTTGCTCTCTCAGTCTTCGTTCTGGCTTCCTCTAGATTAAGGTTAGCTTCACGGGCTATCATGGCAGCCTTTGATTCGGATGCTCTGGCTTCTTTAAGCTCAGATCTGAGCATCTCCAAAAGAGTATGCATATCCAACGAATTTGGCTCAGACATCTTCAAAGTGTCAATTTCTAGCCGCAAACCCTGAATTTCCAAATTAGCCGCCTCAACCTGAGCTATAACCATAGCCTTGGAATCCGCAGACAAGGCCAGCTCGTGATTAACCCGTTCCAGCTCCTGAGAAGTAGACAGCAGGGCAGCCACATCCATTGCGTGTTGTCTTTCAACAGCTTCAAGCTTAGACTGCCATTCTCTGTCTCTCTCCTTTGCAGCTTCCTCAGACGCCTGCTGTAACGCGAGGGTTTGAGCCTTTTCATTCTCGGCAATTTCCAAGACCTTTTTCTCGGAATCCTCGAGTTTTGCACTAGTTTCTTCAGCGAGCTTTTTCGCCCCTTCCAAGTCTTGCAATGCTTGAGCCTTTGCAGTCTCAATAGTTGCTACCTGTTCTTTTGTCTTCTTTAACTCTTCCTGAGCTTGGGTCAGCTGTTGCTGTAGCTCGGACGCTCTGGTTGGCCGCTTCTGCTATTTAAGAGTCAGTCAGCAACCACGAAATTTCAGTAAAATGCGGTTTACAAGAAAGAAAGTGGACAGAGGACAGAGGAAAAAGATAAAACCTTTGCTAACGAGGACTTCTAAAACACTACTGGACAGAGGACGAAGATAAACCCTCAGATAATGCGGTCTTTTAAAAAACAACTGGACAGGGGAAGAAGATAAAACCTCAGATAATGGGCTCCTGGGCGATTTATGCTCGGAAGTTTTGGGTTTGGGACTTCTATCCATCGATAATCTACTACCGACATGAGGAGGTGTGGTACTGTTGTCTGAGTCTGAAGCCACATTCTTCGGTGTCCGAGCAGGTCTCGGCGTGGCCGGAGAAGGTCCGGAAGCACCAGATCTGTTTCAAAACAGGGGAACGCAAACGGTGAAAGCATTTTCATATGAAACCTTTTAGGATCCATCCGTGGAGATCCGCAAGAAAAATTCTCAGAAATGTGAAAGAAACGGTAGCGAATATAGTCAAACCTGGTCTTCTGCATCGTGGCGGATTCTACACAGGACAAAGCAGAGCCGGAGCTCCCGAAGTCCTTGTTCCACACAAGACAACTTAAAGAAAAGAACAGGCGCTTGGACTTGTGGATTTTGTTCTTTGTCGCAAAGATTTAAACGCCTGCAAAATAGACGTCCACAAAGCACGGATTTAATCGCCAAATTTAAGCCCTTAGTGGCGATAAAAACAATATAGCTGATTTGTTCTATTATAAGAGCCGTTATGTTATAAAAGAACAGATTCAACCACTATTCAGTGAATCGGCCGAAACTCGGGCTTTACTTTTGCAGACAAACCAGCATATTCTACAGAAGTAGCTCAGAAATTAAACCTTGAATAATAAAAGAGGCAGCATCTTCATGTTTCAATATTTAGTTGCATCTCAGTTCTATGCTTACAAATCCTAATCAAAAGCTATCCAGCGTCACTCGAACCATCCATCTAGCAAGGCAACCTTACACCAGGAAATAAAACTTCACCTCAAGCCCAACAAACTGCCTGCGCACTAGCTTAACTGCATTTTCTTTACGGAGCTTTCTTTACGCAGAACGATCAAAAGATGCTGATTTTTTCAAGAAACATATCACATTCAAGCGGCACCAGCAAGCAAGAAAATGGAGCTCAACAGAAAGAAACACATTGCATTCAAGCGGCTCCAGCAAGCAAATGAGTTCAATACACAAAAAAACAAAAAACAAAAAACACATCGCATTCAAGCGGAAACAGCAGGTAAGTGGAGAGCAACACAAAAAAAGACAAAGTAATATCAAAGTATCCCAAAATAATAGATTCAAACTGTAGCTGTCCGTTCAACAAAAACCTTCATATAACCTAAATATTTACCACTTTTGCACGACGCTGGGGTAACAACTCGGCCGCGAGCTTCTCACAGATAATACATTAAAGATTCCACGCAGAGCTTATTCCTTTACATCGTTCGGATCCACAACACTTTTCTTAGCATTTTTCCGACTAAACTGAAGCGGCAGTACCGAGATACAGGAAAAAAAAACAAACTGAAACACTAAAGGTCCTCTTGTAGGCCTAGTTTTAAATAGAAGTAGTTACATGGGAAAACGAGCTTAATAAAAAACCGAAAAAGTGAACCGGAAGTCACTGCACAACGCATTTAACGGAAGGGTACCAAACTGGCCATTAAAACAGTGGAGACTTCATTTAAAACCAAACTACCAGTTAAAACAACTCACTGTAGCATTCTACCCTAAGCAATCAACAGATTTCCCGCGTCTTTCAATGCAGCATTGAATCTTTCTACAACTTTTCAATGAAACAGGCATTTTATACAATCTTTCACCATTTGCAAAACATTTGAACTTCTGAAAGCAGAAATCTTTGTGACAAAAACGCCGAATGAGACCTTTCCAAAAAACAAACCACACGCCTGTTCAGAAAACCTACCGAAGCGATTCGATCCGCCGTGGTGAATCTTTTGCCGCTGCCGAAGGAGAGAGAGTGCAAGGATGCTTCCTCGCACAAGGCAAATGCGCGGGTCGTCTCACTGTTCCCGATTAAAACTGCACTTCGTCAACACGCAAGAAAAAGACCAGGGAAGAAATGCTCTGCTCTGCTGCTAGGCCAGGCTATTCCGAAAGCTTTTGAATATCCAAGAACACAGATCAAGATCAAGATCAAGATTGCATTTTGTCTCTTGCTCCCTTCACACATCATACTCTCAACAAGCTTCTTTAAAAGCAAAGACACAATAAAAGTGTGTGTAAAGATTAAGAAACAGACAAAACAACCATGAAAAAGAAAGTGAGGGATATGGACTCCCGACCTCCACGATCTCTTCTAACTGCATCAATAATAATTTCAATTTCAATTTCGATTCCGAACAGCCCCGCGCCCGTCTTCAAATAATTCTTTATTATTAGCCAAAAAGAAAATTTGAGTTTGAATTATGATTCCCATCGCCCATCATGTCAATATAGATTAGGTTAACTGGTCCGTAGCAGAGCGGGTTTGAAAAACAACCAAAATCACTGACACGAATTACCTAACAGGTATTCCTGAAAAGTTTTTACTTATTTTCATTTATATCTTTACCATTATCATTTACAAATTTCTGCATTTATTACTGCTCGAGTTGATTTAGGAATATTATATTAATATAATTCTTAAATTGAAACCATAAAGCTGGCCTTGTACAACAACATATTGCCACTCCGTATCCACTCAGACATAGATAGATGTACCCACTCAATGAACCTAACCATATTAGCTCATGAAGACCTTTGACTTAACTTTATTTTATTTTCTATTATTGTATTTTTCACCTTGGATAACCATTGCATTAAGTGCTTTTAAATTTTTCATTTGAACTTTTTGTTCTTCTGGTTGGCTTATTTATAATTTTAATTTATTTAAATGCTCGACTCTTGAAAGGGGTGTATAATAGCCAATGTGGTCTGTGCAAGACAATACTATAATCTTGACAATATTATAATCTTTATAAGTATTTGTGAAGTAAAATTCCATCCTCGTGAATCCCAGTCTGAAAATAGAATAACTTCCCAGTGCAGTACAGTGTCATGTTTAAGCGCAAATTACTAAATAAATGAACTTCGAAACTTTAAATCACTAATAATATTTTATGTATTGAAAATCGAAACGTGAAATCATGCATCGTATTTTATGTATTGAAACTCAACTCCCTAATGACTTGTCTACTTGAATTCTCTTCTCAAACCTTTATAATTTTCGTCATGGTCATAAACTTGGAAAACCCAGCCTAGCGCTGCCCTCCCTTCTTATTATGATAATCAAGCAGCCATTGGAAGTTAGCACTACCCCTTCTTTGTGTAAAAATTTAGCAACCACTCAGACATTGGCACTGCCTTCTTTATGAAAATATAGCAACGTAGGGAAGTTGGGCACTATCTTATTTTTGTGGGAGATTTTAACCACCATTGGAAGTTAATATGGATGTAGAAATTTTGGTTATGGTATGGATGAAGAAATTTTGTTTATGGATTTAGAATATATGGGTTTAGAATATATAGTGATAGGGTAAATGTTAAGTCACTTTGTGATGTGAAAGTTATTGGTTCAAAATTAAATTTGGTGGGCAAAAAATTAGCCATGCAAAAGATTGGTGGTGTGAAGGTCATTGGTTAGAAACTTAGTGGGCAAAAATCTAGCCATGCTAAGGACTAGTGTGGCCCAAGTTAGGTGCAATCCTTGAGTAATGACAGCAATCCCTGAATAATGACAGCTTAGATACCCCTAAATCCCAATTTAAAAAATAAAAAATAAATAGATGTAACCCCTAAGTCCCAGTTTAACAAAAAAAAATATATCAATATGGAAATTTTCATGAAAGTAAGGAGTGTGAGAAGAAAAATAAATGGAAAACTATAAAACCGTCATAATTAATTTAATGTTGGTCAAGTTCAGAAGAAAAAAAAAAAAAAAAAAGAATTTATATATATATATATATATATATATATATATATATATATATATATATATATATAATATTCAAAAAAACATTAAAAAAAAAAACAATACTTAAAATAAAAAATGAATATTATAAAATTATATGTAAAATATTTAAAATTGGAAAATGATGTTCTTTATTTGAGAAAATGGTCAAAGAGATGTTTCAAGCTCATTGGGTAAGGAGTTTCATATTTAATATACATAAAGGGGGAGGAAAAAAACATGGAAGCTATAAAACCATTATGATTAATTTAATGTTTGTCAAGTTTATAAACAAATTTATGAAGAAAAAAAGAGCAAATTGAAAAAAAAGAAAATAACCAAAAGATAAATTGTTATTTAACCAAAGCACTCCATGTGCAATTGCCTCAAACTTAGGTATATAATATAAATAAATAATTTTTAGACAATAGAGGTCAAGAACTATGTTCTTTCTTTGTGATTTTTCAAAAAGTATATGACACATTTCCAAGGAAGAATATGTGGGAGAAGTTGATAGGAATTGGGGTCTTGAGTAGTTGAAATATAGTATTAATGCACCTGCCATATAAGCAACTAAAGACCAAAATCATAATTATATAGGTTTTTTCAAAGAGATTCAACAATGACATCAAGGTGAAACAAGGTTGTTCCCTCTCCTATACAATCTTTAATCTTGAGATAGATAAGCTAGAGGAATGGATAAACATTAAAAGTGGTGAACACAAATTATCATAAAGATCTTATTGTATATATAAGGTAGGCAATGTGATAGTAACAATTAGGAAATTGCACAACCTACAAGGTCATCTAAAACTTTAAAATGATATAGCATGGAGGTTGGGATGAATGTGAACAATTATAAAACTAATATAGTAATACTAATCTTCTCACTAAAATGGAATATAACAACTACAAATCGATGTTAAATGTGAGACATTAGAAACTACCCAAACTTATAAATATTTGGGACTATATTTCAGTGAGAACCAATGAGAAGCTAAGGTGAGATGTGTGCATGAGGAATGGACTACAAGCATTTTAAAAAGCAATCTTCCTATTGTTAAATACAATTTAGATAACAAAGATTTAGGTCTAGAATACATTATGCTTTCAAACTCTCATAAACCTAATACTCTTTTGCAAATGTGAAATATGGAGATGAAGTATATCAAAAAAACACATAGAATCAAAGTACAAAAATACCCGAGAACAAGCTTCCTAAGTGGTGTTAGAAAATGTAGTGTGGCAACTTATTAAACTTATTTTCTTTGACCTTAATACTTGCTTGTGAATCTTAGTTATCTTCTTTATGTTCTTTTAGTTAGATACATTCATCAAACAATATCAAGAAATAATAACAACAAAAGGGGACACCGATGTAGGCTCTCAGTCGGGCAAAACCCCTCCAAGGGGAAAACCTAAAAACTCTTCTCTTCTTAAAATAAGCTCCAAATGAGATACAAAGACCCAAGTCCTTCTCCCAATACCAAGTCAACCCTTCCTCAAGTCCTTCTTGAATTTGCACCATACTCCTACACACTATAACTCGATCTACTAGCTACAGTATTGCTACTTGACCTAGAACTTCAGCGTGCAACTTCAGTCCTACAGCTCCTGAAGGAAGCCTAAGTTAACCTCCTTCTAGGACCTTCCAAGAGAGAAAATTCTTCCTAAGGTCAACAAGGTCCAGACAAAGTTTCCTTCCTTCCAACTACCAGTTTTTGCACTTCTTCCTACTGCAACTCGGCCCTGCAACTTCAGCCTCTTCCTGCAACCCAAAAACCCTAGAATTTAACACATGTGAGAGTGATAGAGAACAAAAACCAAGAAACTTTGTCCTTCTTCCTTCTTCTTAACCTTCGCTCTCCTTCTTGCAACTATCCAACTATAGATCAAACTCTCTTTCTTATATATCAAACTTGTGAGTGAGTGTGTCTCCAAATGGAGTTGAACTGCTCTTTATATAGCCTTGTTAAGGGGTTGAATTCCCTCCTTTAAGCCAACTTGAGTATCCCACAACCAACTTGTACTCTTAGATATTCTAGGACTTTCTAGACTAAAAATATATATATATATTATTATTACAAATTTCTTGGAAGGGTCTTATAAACATGATGTTGACTCCATTGGCTCATGAAAATAAATCCTAAGAGCTAACAAACACTAGAAGCATGAAGAACATGCTTTTACCTAGAAGACCTTAAATAATGAGCATGAAACCCATGTTTTAATAATGTTATTTTTTCTTTTTCTTTTTCTTGTTTGTTACATAGGATACATATTGAAATGTGTACAATAATTATCAAGATTGCGACTAGTTAGATTTCTCAACAAGTGGATAAAACAACACCCCTTATCAGATAGCTTAATTGAAGCATGATTATACCCAATGAATTTTGAGGCATTGAGAAAATTGGTAAAATATATATAAGAAATGGAAAATGGACAACAACAAGATTATGGTTAAAATCAAGCAAAGTGTGCTCAAAGGGAGGAAGAAAACATTGAATCAAAAATGTAGAAAATGGTTTGAAGAGTAGGATATAGAAGAAGAAATATATCAATGAATTACTAAGGCACTAAAAGTACATGTGCAATAATGCCCCTAAAAGAGAAAATGGAAAGCAAACATTAGAAAAAAATAGTAACACCGCATAGACAACTTCAATAGAGAAGAGGAGATCAAAGTTTAAAATTACTTGAGCTTAACATCCCATGATGGGAAAAACAAGTAACAACACAACTAAGAACAGTTTCACATGGATTAAGATGTGAAACATGAAGATCAAAACACCCAAAGAAGCTTTGAGAGAAAAAGAATGCAGTGCATGGAAATAGAGGGGTAAAAAGTGAGCTAACACTATTTCCTACACCATGCAACATACTCACAAATTAGGGAAAGGTCGATTTTGTCAAAAACCAAGAGTCGACTTTTCAAAAAAATTTAGTGAGAAATACAACAAAATCTGCTAAGAAAATGACATAAATAAAAAGCAGATAATTGAAAATAAAGAAAAATAATAATTAGTCTTTAATATATAGTAAAAAAAACCAAACAAAATTAAATAAATCAAAACCATAATTTAAATTATAACATTAAACCACTAACCATAAATTAAAAAATATATATATAACTAAAACTAAAATCATATTACAATTACTATTTACAACTCAATAATAAATATAACTTTAATTTAATTCTCATAAATACTTTTTTATTTTCCGTAATCATAAAATTTATGTTTCCTCTCACTCTACCAACCTTCATAATTATCCCTATAATTCTCTCTAACTTTACAAACTAGAATTATTATGTCTCGTACTACACATGACAACATAATGGATTAACTATATAGGGTTGATCGACCACATTTGTAGAGATTTGGTTTACATTACACAATACAAATCGGTTTAGTTTAAATCTCAAAATCGGAGTGATACTTATTCCATCATTTGAATTTTCTGTAATAATTTCAATGGAACATCTATAATTTTATAGTCGCTTTGACTAAAAAAATCTTCATGACGAGATGGTTAGGTTATTTTTTTCTTCAAGAGAGGTGCAAAAATAAGAAATGACTCCAAGTTGATAATCACCCCATTTCATGTTTATTTATTGGGACATGATTGGATTAGGTTATGTTTATTGTTAAAATGATCATGAAAAACTAAAAGCTTTAGGTTTAAAGACTTGGGAGTAGTTTTTTTTTTTTATAGATTTATAATAAAGTTTATGTATTTAGTATTATTTTTGAAAAAAATGTAAAGTTGAATATTTTAAATATATATATATATATATATATATATATATATAATTTATTATTTTGTTAAATAATATTTTATGGATAATCATTTATAATTTTAAAAAAGATAAATGGTTAAATAGAGACTCCATACATATATATACATATTATTATTATGTGATTTATTTATTTATTACTTTTTTTAATATTCATATGATAAGGTTTATTTTAGAGAAGTATAAGTATTTAGTAGAGTGTAATTTTGATGGGTTGGATTTTTTTATGTGTGAGAGATGTAGATGTGTGTTACATCTTGGATTTTTGGTTTATTTATATTTGTAAATGGGAGTTTCATTTTCAATTCTCGCAAAATAAATAGTATAAATGGATAAACATAGTTGAATTATGTATTTTCATTATCCTATTTGTCAATTGGTTTTTATTCTAGATACTAAAATTATCCCTAACTTTAGTATGGTCTCTAATATCACCCTTTGAGGCTATTCCATTTTGACCCATTTTTCGATGGAAATATTTTACGTAAGTAAATGATGTAAATTGCTTTAAGAGTTACAATCAAATTCTCTATTTTAGCATAGTTGGATGCCTCTTTTGGTTATTTAACATTATTCACAAGATTTATCAACTTCAGTCAAACAAATGTGATGTCAAATTTAACATTTGATATCAATATATTACAAAATTTGCAAGGAAATATGAAATAACAACAAAAGCAACATTGCATATCATGAATTCATTCATTGGCAATTTAATTAATGGCATTAGCAAAACATAGTGCATTCTACAAAGAGATAACCATGAATACTTATCCATAATTCAAGTAATGTCCACCAAACTGGTTGTGAAGGAGTGATTTTCCACCCAACCCTACCAATCAACTATGGATTCTTCCCCAAGTCAAATCATGCTAACACCAACAAAAAAAGAAGTTTACAAGGCTCTAATCTCTCTCATACCAACCTATTACTCTCATATGTAGCCAATATACTCATTATCGAATACTCATGTCTCTCATCCAACCATCAAACAACTGTAACATTCTCTTACACTACCATACAAAACACAAGGAATGTCTTCCCTTTCTTCACTCTGCAATCCCTTAGGGATCTTCTTCTTTTCGTATACTCTTCAATGCATACAAAAAGCGTCCAACTATTGGATGTATTCTGGGAATAACCTAGGACATAGAATACTTGGCCCTAAAATAGGTAACAATAATAAGAATACAACTTCGAAGGTGTTTTCTTAAGTTATTATAGAGATTTCAACCATGATTTATCTCTCAGACAATCCCATTTTCTCTTGGTTTAATTTTCAATAGCAAGTTTCACTAATAATTATGTGCACTTACTGGCCATGATACAAGGGAATCTCTTGCCATTTGTAGTCATAAAAAACATATCAACCAAGGGAACATCCATATAACATGGGAGATGAAACTAGTATGATGCATGCCTACTCCACATGCCCATAAATAGTAGAATAATAGAGATGAAAAAAAAAAACAATGAGAGATATTTTCTTGCATGGAATCTAATATTTTCTCAAGGACATGACACTTATACTTGGTACATGCACATAACTCAAAGATTGATGGGACGATCTTGAAAGAAAACATGGACAAAAAAAAGTAGTACTTATAAAGGACAATGGCACGACAAATAACCAATAACCCCCTTTCTTCTTCCCCTCTTATGGTACGATAATCTCATTGTTGCTTCCTCAAGTAACATTTTTGGTTGATATCATATTATTATATATTATCCTTTTCATACATGCTTTTACATATGCTTAATCATATTATCAAAAATATAATAACCACACCATAACCCTAACCTGCCATTGGGATTTGTGCACATTCACTAGCCAAGACTCGGCCTTGAGCTCCTCACAAGTAATATTTGCATTGTAACACAAGATCATTACAAGTCAGCTCATCTAGCTCAACTCATAGCACATAAACTACATAATACAATACATGATTTATTTCATTATAATTTAGGGTTAAGACTAGGGTATTACACTCTACAGGTTCTCAGCGGGCTTTAATTGACTTTGCCTTAGTGGTAATGCTTCATATCCCTATGTTAATTTTATGTATGTATTTAAAAAGATCGGCACATCGTATAAATGGCACTGGAATTGTTTTCACAATTATAAAAATATTTTTAAGAAGCAAGAATACCCATTTCATTAAATTTGATCTTATTTCAATTTAAGCCTCTTAATTGGTAGATTAAAATAAGTATTTATAAAGTGTCAAAAATATAATCCAAGAATGCAAAAATTAGATTTAAAAGTACAAAATTGATTTTCAAAAATGCAAAACCAAACTCTAACACATGCATAATCAAATTCCTAAAAAATGAATACCGTGAAAATCAAATTCCAAAAGTATGAATAATATGCAAAACAATTTTTAAATGTGTGCATATTGAATTCCATATCGACACTTGCTTCCATGAACATTATTTTTCATAATGAATATTCTACCTACAAAGCAAAACACATTCACTTAAAAATAACAAATGCATAAGATGCATAATTATTATATTTCAAGACACTCATCCTATGGATATTGGGTTGCTTTTAAAATTTTGGTCATTTATTTTTTTCTTAAATTAAATCATTAAAAAAATAAAACATATCAAAAACTCGTCGACAGAAATGTCAAATGCTTTTAATTTCCCACATAAAATTTAAATAACCACAACAGAAATTATGAATAACATTTAATTACCATCTTTCAAAGTCTTTATATTTGGTTACACATCATTTACACATTTTAGTAACATCGAGGTTGATTGTAAATTAAATAACTATCGCATATGGACTTCGCACTTTTGACTCACATATGACTATCTAGTAGGGTATGTTAGTTTTTGTAGCATCAGATGTTTTCTAGCCACGAAACTTTTTGGAGAGGCCAGAATACATGAGATCTCTAGAACCCATAAATCGTTTCTGGAAACTCTGCCCCAGAAGTGACTTAATTAGATTATTAACCAATTTTTTAATGTTTCCTAAGTCTAAACTTAAGAAAACAGGTTGTTTAATTAGTATTAATTAATTCAAGGTGAGAATCATCTAAAATATCACACGGATCGATCTAGAAATGATCCTAGCCATCGAAT
The DNA here is from genome assembly GCA_034641835.2 of Pinus albicaulis. Taxonomy (NCBI): domain Eukaryota; kingdom Viridiplantae; phylum Streptophyta; class Pinopsida; order Pinales; family Pinaceae; genus Pinus; species Pinus albicaulis. The sequence continues at coordinate 1,101,726,163 of CM076580.1, forward strand.
ATGTTTTAATCTTGGTTGTCGGTGCTCCAACAGAGGATTATAAGAGGAGATCGATGTGGTGATGGAGAGATCACTTGAGCAGTTCGATTTTCTTGGCAGATCGATTTCCAAAGTAGAAATAGTTAGTTTTCAGAGAGAGCCAGAGATCGAAGCAGTGAGTGAGGGGTAGGGATAATGATCAAGAGGAGGTTTTCCAAACCCAGAGAGGAAACAGCAAGAGGATCGAGTTATCACATTGAGGCAGTGCATAGCTTCGCGTAGTAGCTTCATAAAGGGCAGTTAAATTTGCTGGAGAGAAAGTCGTTTCCAGATCCAGAGGTCGGGAAAAGGTTCCAGTGGGCCAGTGAGACGAATTTCTCAGCATCAGAAGGCATAACGACTTCATCAAAGACCAATCTGAGGCTTGACGTCATAGAGATTGTGTAGTCCAGCGCAGAGGGTGGCATAGAGGCTTCAGGGGGGCGAGTTTTCTATTGGAAAGTTGTGTTGGGAATTGTTTGTGAAGGAAGGGTAAATCCTTTCAATAATTTTTCCCAGATTTTATTGTTGTGGATTACCAGTTTCAGGCATCCAGATTGTACTCATATTTTCACTGTTGCATAATAATAAAATCCCTCACTGTTGCATCGGTTTCCCCATAATGGGTTTTTCCAGGGAATTTTATCCAAAAGTAATTGTGTTAAAATTTATGTGTGTGTGCTAGAATTTTTCAGCTTCAAGCATTTTATTTTTCCATTAAATTTTATTTGTGAAGGTTGTAGTGTGTTTTTTTCGATATTTGCCATAGTAGATAAATTGTTAAATTAATTAAAAATTAGGAGAAATAATACCAGTTGCTGCAATAGGATTCCACTGTAGGAATTTTCACATGGTATCAAAGCGCAATTGATCAGTTGGAGAGATTAGAGGCGAAAATAAGGAATTTAATTCCTCAGTGTGGGAAGCAAGCCAAAATTCCCGAGGGCAGCGCAGTCTTCTCACCAAGAGGTCGAGTTGCTCAAGGAAGTTTGGTTTTTCTAAGAGAGGGGAAAAAAATTCAATCCTTCCGAATCAAGTGATTCCAGAGGCAGATGGAGCAGCTCAATCATTTCGTTGGGTAGATATCTAGCTGGACACAGAGGGTTTTTGCAGCAGTACGTTGAAGCAGAACCAACGTCGGGGTGGAAGAGAGAAGATCACACAAAGAGGGAAAATTTTCCTCAAGGAACTTCTAGTCTCAAGAAGTTTCATTTTCCTTGCAAATTGGTAGTAGATGTGAGCATATCTTCTCATTCTAGAAGGGAGTGTGAGTAGCAGTGCAACAATTGAGCAGAAGGAAAGAGGGAGTTACGACAGTTTGTTGAGATGGCCATTGTTGGGCTTCGTAATTAGGACGAGTTGGATGGAGCTTTCAAATACGTCATCTGGAAGGCAAGGATATCATTCCTTCTAGATGAATTTGACCTAAAATCCTACATTGATAATGTAGTGTAAGTTCCTCAGGATGCAGATCAATTGAAGGAATATAGGAAGGAAATGGCACAGGTGAAGCTGTTGATCCTGGATAGAGTCTGAGATCAGATAGTCTCACATAAATCTGGCAAAGATACTTCCAAACAAATGTGGGATGCTCTCTCCACGTTATACCAGGGTACTTCCAAGCATTGGAATATGTACCTAGAGGAGAAGTTGAGACTCATCTGGATGCATAAAGGGGAAGGCATAAACCCCTACTTTACTAGGATTCAAGAGGTCCGAGATCAGTTGTAAGTTGTTGGGGCATTGCCTCAACCCAGAGAGCTTGTGAGATTGGAACTCGACATTATATTAGAGGACTGACATGTCATTTTCCAAAGCATATTGGGCAAAGACAAGCTGCCAAAGTGGGACAGGATGTGGGCTGAATTGCAGCAGGAGGAATTGAGGTGAGCTCCATCAGTGGCAGCAGTAGAAACAAATCGAAGATGGTGAAGTAGGAAGAGAATGTGGTTGTAACACCCTCTTCCTACATCTAACCAAGTAAGATTCAAAATCCTAGATGACCTTAAGGAAGTGGAACCGACGAAAACATGACAAACACACCTTCCACAACATTGACAACACCTCCAAGAGGTAAACCACCCCCCTAGACCCCTAAAACTTGAAGGGGAATTGAATTTTGACCCTCTTGAGCCTTAGTCATGAGCATATAAGGGTAAGGGAGTGGCTATACACCCTTATTCGTGGGATAGCCTTGGCAAGATAGCAGCTAGGGCCCCAAACAATGAATTTTGTGCTTGGAGCTCTGGGATTTGTGCCACATTTTTAGCCCCTAAGCCCAGGTCACTACCCAGAACTTCATGTAACTTCAGGATAGGATAAATAACATTAAAAAAAATACATGGAAGCGATCACATCATTAGGAACTCATCTGACCCCACCCATCCATGACAGGCATTTCATCAAACATGTCACAAACATTGCAGCTACAGGTGTAAACAACAAAATTAAACATAGGGGTCTAATACTTATATGAGAATCACTAAGAAGAATTGCTCCCTTACATCATAAGCTACAATAAAATATATTTGACCATAGATGCATTGTATATTTATTTATAGACAAAAACATAGATAGAACCATACATCATCACTGATAAAATACATGCTTATAACCAACATAATAACAACATAAATACCATGGATAAACATCAATGAAATCCACATAATAACCAATACATTTGCATACCAAATACCAAAAGAATGAGCTTCTCATTAATGAGTCTAAAAATCAACTAGATATGGGACTTCCATGTTCCACCCAACCATAGATTGGATGAGCCAAATCTCTCTTCAGCCAATCACCCTTGTGCCATATTCCAAGCATGAATGTGGGATCTTGTCAAACAAATCAATCATAATAAATCTAGGGCTTCCAGAGTCCAAACCACCTCAACCCTCAACCAGTGATTCCACCTCACGGTCGGACATCACAACCATCACAAATTGGCCTCTATCCAAGCCATTCCAGTGATCCAGAGTGTTTGTTCCAACCAGGGATTCTAGGACTAGTAACTCAACCCCAACTGTTACAGGGCTTCCAGAGCATTTTTCCAACGAGGGCTTCCAGGACTAGTAACTCAACCCCAGCTATTTCCGGGATCCAGAGAGTTTTCCCAACCAAGGCTCCAGGACTAGTAACTCAACCCAATAGCTATCCCTAGGGCTCCAGAGCATTTGTCCAACCAAGGCTTTCAGGACTAGTAACTCAACCCACAGTTGTCCATTGGGTTCCAGAGCTTTTTTCCAACCAGGGCTCCAGGAACTAGTAACTCAACCCACAGTTAAAGGAATCATGAGAATCAACCAGAAAACAATAAATGGAAATGAACCCACAACACCATCGTTGTCCAGAAAATGGCAAGGCTGGGAAAATCCACATGCATACACCATGCATGGCAAAACTAGTGAGGAGAACATACATGCAACTCTGTACCTGAAATCAAATCCATATGTAGATGTTGATCCTGATGTCAGCTTACACTTTCCTACTCTTCTTTTGCCTTCTTGCTCCAAATCACAAAGTATCCACACTTTCCAAGAGTTCTCCGAGAAAACTCTAAGTATCCAAGAGTATGAGAGAGCGAGAGAGAATAATGAGAGCTCTAAAACTACACTGAACAAAAGCTTGAGCCAAAAGCTTAACAATTGATCCTCAGAAACCATTTTATTAATGAGGCCTCTACTTTCTTCATTTTCCATTATTTTCCTTTATTTTCCTCCTCACATGCAACCTGTGACCTTTCACCTTCATTTTCTCCTATTTTCCATTATTTTCATAAATATAATTCCAATTAATGCCTCATGCCTTTCCAAACCCTTTGTCATTTCCTTTTCCAATTTCCTTTAGCGATAATAACCAAAGTGAACACCAGCTAGGGTGTTTTTCCCACCATTCAACTTGGAATACATGTCCCATCAACTGTGGTTATTATTTTAATTACATGGAATTTTCACTAGGGTTGTTACAGTGGCCCTCGCATCTAAGGGTCCTAGTCAGGGGCAGGGGGAGCAGAGGAAGAAGTAGAAGGATCTGTCAAAGGTCAAGTGCTTCAGATGTGTGAGATTGGTCACTACAATACCCAATGTCCTATTAAGAAGAAGGACAAGGAGGACAAGGAGGACCAACAGGAAACTTCAATAGAGATCGATAAGATTTCCTCTAGGTTGGAGGAAAACTTTGCTATGTTTTCCAAGAGTGAGTTGGGGTGACTTGGTGTTGTAGCCCCCGAGAACTACACATGGGAAAGATCCATTTGGGAGTCCACCTCTTAGATCAGTACCTGGCTATTGGGGCCCATAATATTCAGTAGTAGGATGGATCGGTGACAGTAGATGCAGTCAGATACCAGAGTGACAGTTACAGTGACTAGTAGCAGTCATATGATGGGGAGCGCAATATAGAGTTGGTAGTAGTGAAAAGTGGCACATTGTAGAGTCAACAATAGCGCAAAGTCCTCATTGGAAAATGTAGTAGCTAATATTACTTTGAGACTCAGGTGACAGATGAATTACACTAATCATAGTTGATTTAGTATTTTGGATGTTTTTCAGTTGCAGATGTTGCAGTAGCAGAAACAACAGAGTTGCAGTGCATATGAAGTGTTGGAAATAGTTCAACAGGGTCAGTAGCAACACATATGCCGCATATATCAAAGTTGTGAAATATTTGGTGGGAAACAACAACTAGACATCAACAACATGACAAGAGATGATGCAAAGACAAGGTGTTGCTACAGGGTGTGTAGCAGCACTAGAAAACATTCCTCACTAAGAGGGAGTTCTATTTTTTGTAGCATCAGATGTGTTATAGCCACGAAACTTTGTGGAGAGGCTAGAATACATGAGATCTTCATAACCCAAAAATCGTTTCTAGAAATTCCACATAGAAGTGACTTAATTAGATTATTAACCAATTTTTTAATGTTTCCTAAGTCTAAACTTAGGAAAACATGTTAATTGATCAGTATTAATTAAATCAAGGCAAGAATCATCTAGAAACTCACACATATCGATCCAGAAATGATCCTAGCCATCGATTATGTTTTAATCTTGGTCGTTGGTGCTCCAATAGAGGATTATAAGAGGAGATCAATGTGGTGATGGAGAGATCACTTGAGTAGTTCGATTTCTAGAATAGCAACAGTTAGTTACTAAAGAGAGCCAAAGATCAAAGCAATGAGTGAGGGGTAGGGACAATGATTCAGAGGAAGTTTTCCAGATCCGGAGAGGAAACAACAAGAGGGCCAAATTATCCTAGTGAGGCAGCGCAAAGATCTGTGCAGTAGCTTCAGAAAGGGTAGTTCGATTTGCTGGAGAGAAATTTGTACTCAGAACCAGAGGCTAGGAAGAGGTTCCAGAGGGCTAGAGAGGCGAATTTCTTAGCAACAAAAGGAAAAACGACTTCACTAGAGACCAGTCTAAGGCTTGACGTCATAGAGATTCCGCAATCTAGTGCAAAGAGTGACACAAAGGCTTCAAGGGGGCGGGTTTTCTATAGGCAATTTGTGTCGAAATTTTTTTATGGAGGAAGGGTAAATCCCTTCAATAATATTTCCCAAATTTTCTTGTTGTGGATTGTGAGTTTTAGGCATCCAAAATGTACTCTAATTTTCCTTGCTGCATAATAATAAAAACCCTCACTACTGCACCGATTTTCCCGCATTGGGTTTTTTCCGAGGAATTTTGTCCAAAAATAATTGTGTTAAACTTTATGTGTGCTATCATTTCCAAGCTTCCAATGTTTTATTTTTCCGCAGAATTTTATTGTGAAGGTTGCAGTGTGTTTATTTCGATATTTTTCGTAGTATATAAGTTGTTAAATTAAGTAACAATTAGGATAAATAATACGAGTTGCTGCAATAGGATTCTAGTGTAGGAATTTTCACAGGGGACAAGGGTACCACCCTCTTTGTGACATGTCCAAGTGTGGTCTACCCAATGATTTTGCAATATATATCTAAATTATTTGTATGTCACGGGCCACCTTCCTTGAGTTCTCATTTCCTAAGCTTAGAGGTGTGACCTGCTATGAATAATTATCACTTTGATAGGATGTTTACTATGCTTCTCTTAGTTAGTCATTAGTTTGGTTCACTTTGACCCTCAAAGTACTTGTTTTGGGGTATTTCTTAAATTTATGGGTTCAATTAAGGACACAAGTCCCTAATTGGGCCTTAATCACTTATGATGTCTCACCACGTGTTCATGATTACCCATATCCAATTCTCATTATTTTTAATGGATTAAGAATGAATCAAACGTCCTTAACCATGTGTAATGTCTAACAAGGACTGTACCCCAGATTCCTAGAGAAGGTATTCCATCTATGTTCTAAAGCACATGTCGCAAATAGGAATTTTGCGCCTAAACAACTACAACATAGCCTTATATAACCTAAAGTACTAATTCAAACCATACGGTACAAATATTCTATATGACTCAGACCATACAATTTCTAACCTAACATACACCAAATTATTTATATTATTTCCTTGAATATTTACACCATTCAATTCATGTGTGTGTGTGTGTGTTTATGTGTATGGGGAAAAAACATGGATAATCATAAAACCATCATGACTAATTTAATGTTTGTCAAGTTCATAAAAAGGATTATGAAGAAAAAATAACAAATTGAGAGAATAAATAGGAAAAAATAACCAAAAGATGAGTCGGTATTTAACCAAAGCACACCCCCATGTACAATCGCCTCAAACTTAGGTGCATAATATAAATAACTTTGGGACAACAAAGGTGAAGAACTATGTTCTTTGTTTGTTATTTTTAAAAAGGTATTTGACACATTTCCAAGGGAGGCCATGTGGCAAAAGTTGATAGAAATGGGGGTCTTCAATGGTTGAAATATAGCAATGCACATTCTATATGAGCAAATAAAGGCTAAAATCATAATTGTATAACATCTTTTAAAGAGCTTCAACAATGATATCAAGGTGAAACAAGTTTGTTCCCTCTCCAATGCAATGTTTGATCTTGAGATAGATAAGCTAGAGGAATGGATAAATATGAAAGGTGGGGAAACACAAATTATCATAAAGACCTTATTGTATGTATTGAATTTCCACGACCTTCGGTCTAGGTTAGAATCTTAAAATCACTGACGCTACCAAACCAAGAATCTCAACAGAACTACTTTGCACAACGGAATATAAACATCAATAAATCACATATGCACATAATATAGACAATTTTTTACAAATTTCAACCCAATTTCATTATATTAACAACGTATAATACAACAGTCAAGGGCTCTCGTACCAAGGATAATGGCCCTCATACATCTGCTAGTACGAGATACAAACAAGATACTCTGAACATCTAGCTTTAGCATGCTCTCATAGCTCCTCTCGGTCGTACCTTGTACCTGCCCGATCCTTCGGCTATCGATCTGCAGCTGCTTCCTCTATCAATGCTCCAAGTCCATTTGGCCACAACACATAGAGACTCTTATCGAGTTGTTCACAACTCCACTTGTGGAAAAATATCAATTTTCACACTATTACTCCTTAACTACTCAGGGATTTCAACCCACTATGGTCTTCTTGTGCTGCATGGATGAAGACCAAAATAGGGCACAGAGGGCTACAACTTATCATTGAAATATTTCCATCTCCTACAATGAGCATGGATAAGGAGTACTACCCATTATCTGATGTAGAAGTCCTTCTCCATACACAAGACTTGGGCTCCACAACCCTGCTCTTGGTTGGTTAGACCCTTGAGCTCAACAACTACCAGGCTAGAAGTCACCTTTGTCCATCAAGGTGTTTCACTTTGGCTCCAACTTGGACACTATCACGTTGTCCTCCAATAGACCATAAGTGTCCAATATCATCCACACTTGGTCCTCTATCACACTTCCCTCCAACAATCCACGAGAGACCAAGTCCATGTTGTCGCATATACACAGAGTTAGGGCATCCCCATACTTAGGAGACCCTTACACACGCTTGCCCACAGACTTCACCAATCCACCCTTTACTTCTGAAATAGAGGAGCTATTGTACAAATATGGGCACCAATCATGTCCTCACCTAGGAAATCTATCCAAATATCATCAAGGGAATGTCTGCAACCCTCCTTGTTGTTGTCCTCTTGCCTTCCAATCTGATGTGTCTGTTGTCACCTTGGCTGCTTGGTAGGCTTCCCAATAGTCCACATGGGCTCCTCCAAACAACTCTTAAGGTCTCCTCAAGTTTCCCAACAATCGATCCACACTATGGTCAAATACTTTGACCCAACATCCCTCCAAAAACATTGTTGCACACATGTTTGTATCTTGTTTTTTGTGACAGTTGGTTACGGAAAGTTCATGTTGCAACCAAGCCATACATAGTCACCTAATAGCCTACTTCTAGCTATAACCTAGGCAAGGAAGGCTCCTCTCCATGCAATTCATTGTTCTGGGCATGTTACAGCCCAAGAACCCTTCATGCTGCCTTGTTTTGGGAGGCTAGGCTTGCGGCCTATCTCAGCTGGTTATAGTCCTCTAACAACCCACCAAAATAGGCCTTCCTCACTATGGTTTTAGCCTTCAAACAACCCACACATAGCAACGTCTTGCTCACAAGGAGCTCGGTCTATCACCCTGCCTTCTCAGCCTCTAGAACAACAAACTCGTTTTCTAGCCCAAAGACAATATGTTGTCATTGCATCTCACTTGGCCTCCATTAAAGAATTTAGACCCTCCTCCACGTTGTCTAGGACTCTCCTTCTTGCTACAGATAGGTCAGTTTCAGAGCTCCTTTACCTTGAGAGGACGTTGCACCAAATGGATAATTAAAAACACATCAATTCACCCTCCTTTTATAACCAAATTAGGGGCTTCCACAAATAGATGAAGATACACATCTATTGGCCAAAATTTACATCAAGCCTACATGACTTGAAAACCAATAATTACTTGTAAACTTCCAAAATTAATTTCTCCTCAAAGAAAACTCGAAATCAGATGATTTGCAACGCGTCAGATTCGTCTCGACAAGCACTATAATCCTCATCCATCACATGTCGAAAACCCATCTTAGTTTTGGACCAAACAACGATGGGTGCAAAACCCACAAGCATGCTTGTGGCGCTTTGACCTCAAACCCTTGAGCACTAGGGCTTGGATTACCTCCTAAGATACACAAAATAAACACTCCCTCTTAGCAAGGGAGGTACTTCCATGACTAGGAATTAACCATCATCATCTCCGACGACGACACTAGCCCATCTGGCATCCCTCACTGTATCATACCTTGTATATGAATCTGACAATCTCTGTAGTGCCTCTACCTCATCACATTCAAACTTGAAGATCCTCAACCTCCATAGGGTCGCTCCCTTTGAGAATAGAATCCCTCTGAGCCTACACGATTTCCATTGGCTCAGACCTGCAAGCACTCATTCTCCTGGATCAAATACCACTAGTGTAAATCCATCCAATCTTGGATGTGCAACATCACGAACCGATGAAGACTCTAGCCTGTCAATTCGTAGTCCATCATGATTAAAGCCATCTCGATCAACCTGATCTCATCCATGGAAAACAAACCCTTCAGTTGTCCCAACTATCCATTAAAAATCAATGAAATTCCACGATCACTAATACGCCCTATAAACAAATGTTGTTCACTAGGCTCACCACCAATCGACCAAGACTCCCAACCTATATTTCCATGTAACCTGTCAAGAACACATCTCCATGTACTCAGCTGAACCCACTGCTCCATGATCTAGACACCGACAACTCCCTCTGAGTTGCTTCGTTATGATCACTTTGATTCACTGTCCCTTAAAGTAGCTCAGATACGCTTTGATACCATGTTGAATTTCCATGACATTGGGTCTAGGTTAGAGTCTTAAAATCATTGATGCTACCAAACCAAGAATCTCAACAGAACTACTTTTCACAGTAGAATATAAACACCAGTAAATCACATATGCACAAAATATAGAAATTTTTTTACAATTTTCAACCCAACTTCATTATATTAACAACATATAATAAAACACACTAGGGCTCCTGTACCAAGGATTATTTACCTCTTACATCCACTAGTACAAGATAAAAACAAGATACTTTGACCATCTGGTTGTAGCATGCTCTCACAACTCCTCTCGGTCGTACCCTGTACCTTCCCAGTTCTTGGGTTCCCAATCTACAATTACTTCCTCTATCATTGCTCCAATTTCGCCTAGCGACTGAATTTCCATTGTCAATCTACTCCCTAGTTGTGCTTCAGTCCATCAAGGCAACAACACATCGAGACTCTTTTCGAGATGTTCACAACTCCACTTGTGAACAACTCTCAATATTCCCACCGCTACTCCTCAACTACTCAGGTACTTCAACCCACTATGATCTTCTTGTGCTGCATTGATGAAGACCAACATAGGGCATGAAGGGCTTCCACTTATCACTGCAAGATGTCCACCTCCCAAAATGAACATGGGCTAGGAGGATTTCCCATCGTCTGTTGTAGAAGTCCTTCTCCCTACACAAGTCTCGGGCTCCACAATCCCGCTCCTGGTTGATCATACACTTGAGCTCAAAAACTTCCAGGCTAGCAGTCACATTTTTCCATCAAGGTGTTGCACTTTGGCTCCAACTTGGACACTATCACATTTTCCTCCATCAGGCCATAAGTTTCCAATCTCATTCACACTTGGTCCTCTCTCATGTTGCCCTCCAATAGTCCACGAGAGACCAAGTCCACGTTGTAGCATTTGCACCTAGTTAGGGAATCCCCATACCTAAGAGACCCTCATACATTGTTTCCCACGAACTTCACCAATCCCCCCTTTGATTATGCAATAGAGGATCTATTGCACAAATATGGGCACCAATCATGCCCTCACCTAGGACATCTATCCAATTGTCATCAAGGTGTTAAAATTATGCAACCACGGTCAAATTCCACTTTGGACTACTCACTTGATGGATATTATGATGGCATTGAGTTCCTCTTTCCAAGAGGACCAAAATCGACCTAAATATCACGTCATTCAGATAAGCAGTAGATGATTTTTTATTTTTCACCCACTCATGGATATTGGACCAGGTTGGCTTCACTCATATGGATAGGTCGGCCTCAACATAAAACGAACATCATTGGCACCCCTTTGAAGCATACAGATACAAGTGACCTAGAATCTCATTTGGAAATCACAACATCAAGCATCTTCTTCTCTTCTATCTGATTGGGTTTGATACATCGATGAAGAAAGAGATCGTACAGAGGTCTGAAGGTCGCTCTGAAATTAGGGTTTTTGGTTGAGCCGCAGGCTTAACATTAGCAGATCTTCACTAGCCGTGGGCTAGTTATAGACAAGGTAGCGACTCAAATCCTAAAGTCGTGGGCATGCAGTCTTATGGTAGCGGCTATGGGTTTGATTGTCGTTGATTGTCATCTGAAGGTTCCTGAAGGTGCTTGAAAGCTAAATCAAGTTGTCTCTGATATATTTGACCTCTTTGCATAGGGTCATGAAGTTTTTGGGTTATATTATTGTACATATTGTATTGGGCTCATTGTACTATTTTCTGAACATTTTATGACAATATAATAGAAGAATATTTTCATAGTGTTTTCCCTGGAGTGGGTTTTTCCCTGGTCTTTGACCAAATCTGGTGTCTCTTGTTGATGTGTTGATTGTATCCTTTATCATTACTTTTATTGTTCTATCTTTAATTACCATTGATGAATGGAAAGGCCAATTGTAATTGGAAATATTTCTAAGTGAAGTTTGGAATTGGGCTAAAGTAATTGATGCAACATAGAACAAACTAAAATTAACATGGTATTAGAGCTAAGGTGAAATAGAAGCCCAAGAGGAGACAAGGATTGAAACAGTTATATTTAGAAAGGTTGAAAGAGCCAATATATTCAAATCAAGATGACAATGACCACCTTCAAGGAGAATGAGAAATTGGGTGATTCGTCCAATTTTGTTGCATGGAAACATAGGTTGGAAATCCTAGCGGACAATAATGATGTTTTGGACTTCATTCAAGGAAAGGTACCCGAGCCTCCTGAAAATGCATCTGCTGTCATCAAAAGTAAGCATACGAAAGGTGAGAATAAAGCAAAGCAAATTATAACTGATGTTTTACAAGAAAACTTGCTTGCATATGTTGGAAACTTGAAAAGGTCCAAGGACATGTATGATAAGATAACATGTATGTATGAGGTCAAAAATTTGAATGAAATCATCACTTTGAAGGATCAACTCAAAGACACCAAGATGAATAAAGGAGAGTCCATACAATCTTACATAATTATAATATCTCGTGTTAGAGATCAATTGATAAGAGTTGGAGAATTTGTACCTGACAGGGAATTGGTGGTCGTGACTTTAAGAGGTATCCCTTCTATTTGGGAAACATTTATCACTACTATTGGCAACAAAAATATCCTTCCCTCGTTTTATGATATTGTTGTAAAGATCACTAAAGGATGATAGGAAGAGGAAGGATTCAAAAGAATGAAGAAGGAGAACCCATTGCATTCATTTCTCATGACAAGAAGAAGAAGAAAGGGAAAGAAGGTCCATCAAATTCAAGAAAGCCTCCTCCTCAAAATAAAAATAAAAGGAAAGAATACTCGCATATTTAATGCTACAATTGTCACAAGAAGGGTCATTATGCTCGAGATTTCCCCGAGAAGAATAATGGTCCGCGTTATAATACTAGAAGCAACAACAACAGATTCAATGATAAAAGGAGGAGAGCTTATTAAATGAATGAATGTGATGGAAGAAATTATAGAAGAAGGAGAGATGCTCCAAGTGATCATGAAGAAGATCGTCGTCCTCAAAAGAGTTCAAAATTATCCAAGTATGAAATTAATGTTTCAAATCAATCTGAATATATCCTTATTTTCGCTCTTACTAGTTCATCTCCTTTGGATTCCCGAGATAGTTTGTTGGTTGACAATGGGGCCACTTATCACTTCTCTGGTTACAAAGAAGTTCTCTCTAAATTTTTAGAGAGGGATTCAATTTTGAAAAATATTCTTGGATACAACTCCACTCATCCCGTCAAAGGCTTTGGATCGGTCAAATTTCATTTGAATTCTGGGGAATCTATTATATTGCATGATGTAATGTATGTGCCTCGGTTGAAGAAAAATTTGGTATCAATTTCTGCACTGGAAGACAAAAGGATGAGGGTTTCCTTCACCAAGGGAAAAATTCTTACTTGGCCCATTGGATCATATATGAAAGATGCATTCACTTTGGGAACAAGATATGAAGGACTCTACAAGGTCACTGGAAGGCCACTATTGGAATTTTTTCATAATACAAATAATCTAAGAAAATTATGGCACTGAAGGTTAGCTCATCTTCATTATGATGCGCTTACGAAATTATAGAACTTGTTCTCCGAGATTCCAAAGGTTCAAGCTCAACATGATGGAGTATGTCCAGGATGTGCCAGCGGAAAGATGAGAAGGGGACCATTCCTCTCTAGTGAAAGCAAGACAAATTACATCCTCCATCGCATTCACTCTGACTCGAGTGATCCTATACCCATACACTTTCTTGGTAACCATCTCTATTATATCACCTTCATTGATGACTTTTCTAGAAACACGTGGATATACTATCTGAAGCACACGGATGAAGCATTTGAAAATTTTAAGGAATTAAAAGCCTTGATTGAAAATAAAACAAGGAAGAAAATTAAAATATTCAAGTCCGACAATGTGGAGAGTACACTTCAAATGAAGTCATTGATTTTTGAAAGAAGGAAGACATAAAAAAGAAACAACTACACCTTATACTCCCGAACAAAATGGAGTAGCCAAAAGGAAGAACAGGTCCATTGTAGAAGCCACATGTGCCATGCTCCATGATCAAAAGGTACCAGAGTTTCTTTGGGGAGAAGCAACAATTGCTTTCATATATGTTCAAAATAGGGTGCCTCATCAAGCATTAGACAACGAAACACCTAAAGAAGAATTCATAGGTGTCAATCCTAGTGTGAGTAATATTTGTATCTTTGGCTGTCCCATATACTTTCATGTGTCAAAAGAGAAGATAAACAAGCTGGAAGCTACTGGAAGAAAAGGTATGTTTGTTGGGTATTGTAAAAATTATAAAGCATTTAGAATATATACTCCTGGTCAAAGGAAGGTTGAAATTAGCAAGGATGTCACATTCAGTGAAGATACCACACTTGGAAAAGCGCGAGACCTTACTTTGCTTCCTCCTCCCAAGAAGAATGATGAAATGGATATCTTGGATGGACCATCTATGCCTGAATCTGAGACCGATATTTTTGATGATCCCATGAATCCCACAGATCCCTTATATTCTCCTCCTAGTAATACTCCTACTAGGAATAGACCACTTTGGATCCGAGACATGCTTCAAGATGTTGATAGAAATGTGACTGCTCGAAGATCATTTAGAGAAAGGAAGAAGTGATACAAGTACTAGGGATATCTTGTAGCCATGAGCACCATGATTGAAGCCGAACCTTCCACATTCGAAGAATCCGTAAGAGAAAAATTCTAGAAAGATGCTGTGGATTAAGAATATGAATCTATTATGAAGAATGATGTATGGGATGTTGTGCCAAGACTGAAGGGGAAATCCATGGTAACTTCGAAGTGGATATACAAGATTAAGCATGGAATTGATGGAAGTATTGAAAAATACAAGGCTGGGTTCATGGCTCGAGGATTCTCGTAGAAGTAGGGAGAGGATTATAATGATATATTTGCACCTGTGGCTTGATATACAACCATTCAATCGATAGTTTCCCTTGCCACAAGTCAAGGATGTACCCTTCATCAGATGGATGTAAAGACTACATTTCTCCATGGCATGCTACAAGAAGAAGTATATGTTGAAAAACCATAGGGATTTGAAGTAGATGATCACAAGATACATGTTTCTAGATTCAAGAAGGCATTTTATGGCTTGAAGCAAGACCCAAGAGCATGGTACGCCCGCACAAAGAATTATTTGATAAAGTTGGGATTCACGAGAAGCAATGTCGATCCCAACCTCTACTTCAAGGTAGTCCAATTTATGCCGTTGATATTGGTCTAATATGTTGACAATATATTCCTAACAGGTAGTGAGCCTTTGATGATGGAATGTAAGAGGAAGCTAGCCTTTGAATTCAAAATGAAGGACCTTGGACTCATGCACTACTTTCTAGGCCTTGAGGTATGGAAAAGGCTTGGTGAGATTTTCCTTTCACAAGTAAAATATGTTGTGAAGCAGCTACAAAGATTTGGGATGACTGAATGCAAGTCTCTATCCACTCCGATGGAAATAAAATTCAAGAAATTATGTGGAGAAGTTGCAAGACCCGATTTGGTGAATCCATCCGAGTATAGACAGTTGATTGGGGCTGTGATGTTCCTTGTGAACACCCGTCGGGACATATGCTATGCAATGAACATGTTGAGTCAATTCATGACCAAACCGCTCCATGCACATTGGACACCTACCAAAAACATATTGAGATATTTTTAGGGGACGATTACACTTGGTCTGAGATACTCTGCCAGAGATGTCTGACTTCATGGATACACTGATTTTGACTAGGCGGGAAATGTTATCGATATGAAGAGTACCTCTGGATGTTGTCTTAGAATTGGTTCTTCCATGATATCTTGGATGAGCCAGAAGCAGAAGTATGTAGCATTAAGTACAACCGAGGCAGAGTATATTGCAACTAGCATGGCTAGTTGTGAAGTAGTTTGGTTGAGGAAGCTCTTGGAGATCTATTTGAGCAGGTTCTAGACACTACAGTGATATATTGCAACAAAAGGAGTGGGATTCGTTTGGAAGAAAATCCTGTATTTCAAAACAAGTACAAGAACATAGAGATCCGATATCACTTCATTTGTGATATGGTATAGAGAGGAGTCGTTGTCTCCATCACATATCGACAAATGAGCAGATTGCAGATATTATCACCAAGGATTTTCCGAAAGGGAATTTCTTGGTCTTCAAAGAGCAACTTGGAATGATATATGTGAGCCCTCTTGATAAGGGGCATCACAGATCGAGAACACTGAGCCATACTCTCCCCCCCTGTTTGAGATCCCAGGGTGAGGAGTTGAGATAGAGGACTGTTGGGGTTGAGGGAACTCTGGAAAATAAGGGGTTTTCCCTTATATGTTACCTACAGGGTCATATATTAGCTCACCCTATCATGGTATTTGCAGAGTATACCCCAGTTGGCATCATACCCACAAGATTGGGCTTGTTGGGATTATCCCTCTCTGTTTGGCCAATGGTTGAGGAGGCTTGGAGGCATGTGCTTCTTACCTCTTGGTAAGTCGAGTATCTCGTCCAAGCTATGTTATGATGCAGGTGTTTTACCACATGAATCTTATGGGTTATTGTTGGGAAGATCAACATGCGATAAGATGGGTTGAGTAGCAGATCCCCTACATCACCTATTGCTCAATATGGGTTGAGTTGTAAATCCCCCATGTGACATTTCTAGGTAGTAGCTTGATGACATTTTTGGGTAGTAGCCCAATGACATTTCCAGGTAGTATTCTGATGACATTTTCAGGTAGTAGCCTAATGATATTTCCGGGTAGTAGCCCGCTAACAGATGTTCTGGGTTGTAGCCCGTTGGTTTGAGGGTGGTAGCTTTTTCTCCCCATGATTATTCTTATTTATATTTGAGAATGTTTCAATAGAGAGTTGAGCATATTGGTACACATTATGACATTATGAAACATTGATCGATGGACAAGTTTTACAGGTGGAATTATCCCTATTTGAGAGGGAGTGTTAAAATTATGCAACCACTATCAAATTCCACTTTGGACTAGTCACTTGGTGGAGATGATGATGGCATTGAGTTCCTCTTTCTGAGAGGACCAAAATCGACCTAAATATCACCCCATTTGGATAAGCAGAAGTTGATTTTTGATTTTGCACCCTCTCATGGATATTGGATCAGATCGATTTCACTCATATGGATAGGTCAGCCTCAACATAAAATGGACATCATTGGAACCCCTTTAAAGCATATAAATACAAGTGACCTAGACTCTCATTTGGACATCACAACATCAAACATATTCTTCTCTTCTATTTGATTGGGTTCGATACATCGATAAAGAAAGAGATTGTACAGAGGTATGAAATCATAGGTTCGAAGTTCGCTCTGAAATTGGGGTTTTTGGCTGAGACGCGGGCTTAACATTAGCAAATCTGGGCAAGCCGTAGGCTAGCTATAGATAAGGTAGTGACTCAGATCCTAAAGTCGCGAGCATGTAGTCTTATGGTAGCAGCTCTGATTTTGATTGCTATTGACTGTCATATGAAGGTTCCTAAAGTTGCCTGCAAGATGAATCAAGTTGTCTCTGATATATTTGACCTATTTGCACAAGTTCATGAAGTTGTTGGGTTATATTATTGTACATATTGTATTGGGATAATTCTACTCTCTGCTGAACATTTTATGACAATATAATAGAAGAAGATTTTCAAAGGGTTTTCCCCGTAGTGGGTTTTTCCTTGGTCTTTGACCAAATTTGGTGTCTCTTGTTGATGTGTTGATTATCTCCTTTGTCATTACTTCTATTTTTCTATATTCAATTATTTTTTATGCATGGAAATACTAATTGTAATTGGAAATATTGCTAAGTGAAGTTTGGAATTGGGCTAAAGTAATTGATGCAACATAGAACAATCTAAAATTAACACAAGGGAACATCTTCAACACTCCTTTTTGTTGTCATCTTGCCTTCCAATATAATGTGTTTGTTGTCACCTTGGCGGCTTAGTAGGCTTCTCAACAATTGACGTGGGATCCTCCAAACAACTCTTAAGGTCTGCTCAAGCTGCCCATCAATCGATCCACGCTCTGGTCAAAGAATTTGACCCAACATTCCTTCAAAAACATTGTTGCACACATGTTTATATATTTTTTCTCGTGACACTTGGTTAGGGCAAGTTCATGTTGCAACCAACCCTTACACAGTCACCTAACAACCTCCTTCTAGCTATGGCCTAGGAAAGGAAGGCTCCTCTTCATGAAAGTTGTTGTTCTAGGCACGTTACAACCCAAGAACCCTTCACGTTGCCCTTTTTTAGGAGGCTAGGCCTGCAGCCTACCTTTGCTAGCTATGGTCCTCCAACAACCCACCAAAAAAGCTTTCCTCACTGCAATTTTAGCCTTCAAACAACCCACACATAGCGGTGTCTCGCTCACAAAGAGCTCGTCTATCACCCTTCCTTCTTGGCCTCTAGAACAACAAACTAGGTCCTGTTTTCCAGCCCAAAGACAATCCACTGCCACTGCATCTCACTTGGCCTCCATCATAGAATTTAGACCCTCCTCCACGTTGTTTAGGCCTCTCCTTCTTGCTGCAGCTAAGGCAATTCCATAACTCCTTTTCCTTGAGAAGATGTTGCACCAAATGGATAACTAAAAACACATCAATTCACCCTCCTTTTATAGCCAAATGAGGGGCTTCCACGAATAGATGAAGAGACACATATATTTTCCAAATTTTACATCAAGCCTACATGAATTGAAAACCAATAATTACTTGTCAACTTCAAAAATTCATTTCTCCTCAACGACAACTCGGAATCAAATGATTTTCGACGCGTCAGATTCATCTCGACGAGCACAACTATCATCATCATCGATCACATGTCGAAAACTCATCATGGTTTTTGCCCAAACATCGATGGGTTCAAGATCCCCAAGCTTGGGTTTCAGGCCCACAAGCCTACTTATGGCACTTTGACCTCCAACCCTTGAGCACTAGGGCTTGGAGTACCTCCCAAGCTATACAAAAATCTACAATATGTAGGAAATGTGATAGTAACAATTAGGACAATACACAACCTATAAAGGTCATCTAAAACCTTAAAATGTTTTTGCATGGAGGTTGGGATGAATGTGAACAATATTAAAACTAAGATAATAATCTTCTCACTAAAAATAAATAGAACAACTACAAATCAATGTTAAAGAGACTACCCAAACTTATAAATATTTGTGGCAATGAGAACTAATGAGAAGCTAAGGTGAGATATGTGCATGAGGAATATACTACAAGGAGGTTAGAAACTAATCTTCTTATTGTTAAATAGATTTTAGATAATAGAGATTTGGGTCTAGAACACATTGTGCTCTCAAACTCTCATAAACATAATACTTTTTTGCAAATGTGGAGTATGGGGATGAAGTATATCAAAAAACACATGGAATCAAAGTACAAAAATACTTAACAACAAGCTTCCTAAGTGGATAAAACAACACCTCTTATCAAATAGCCTAATTGAAACATGATTTAACCCATTGAATTTGGAGGCATTGAGAAAATTGGTACAATAGAGATAAGAATGGTAAATGGACAACCACAAGATTATGGTTAAAATCAAGCAATGTGAGCTAAAATGGAGGAAGAAAAGATTGAATCAACAATGTAGAAAATGGTTTAAAGAGTGGGATATAGAAGAAAAAATATGTCAACGAATTACTAAGGCACTAAAATTTCATGTACAATAATGCCCCTATAAGAAAAAATGGAAAACAAACATTAAAAGAAAATAACAACACCACATAGATAGCTTCATTAGAGAAGAGGAGAACAAAGTTTAAAACTACTTGAGCTTAATATCCCATGATGTGAAGAACAAGTAATAGCCCAACTAAGAACAATTTCACATGTGTTGAGATGTGAAACATGAAGATGAGAACACCCAAAGAAGTCTCGAGAGGAATAAGACATAGTGCATGGAAATGAAGAGGTAAAAAGTGAACAAGACGTTTTCCTACACTACACAACATACTCACAAATTTGGGAGAGAATGATTTTGGATACCAAAGATTAAGAACCAATTTTTCAAAAAAAATAGTGAGAAATACACAGAAGTTTAATAAAAATAATATAGGTAAAAAAAAGATAATTGAAAATAGAAAACAAAGTAATCAGTCTTTAATATATGATAAAGAGGACCAAACTCAATTAAATAAACCAAAATCATAATTTAAATCATATCATTAAACCACTAATCATATAAAAAATAAAACTAAAACTAAAATCATATCACAATTACTATGTACAACTCAATAATAAATATACTGTTCCTTTTAATTCTTACAACTCAATAATACATATAATGTCCCTTTTAATTCCCGTAAATACGTTTCCTTTATCATAAAAATAAATTCATGTGTCCTCTCACTCTACCAACCTTAATGATTATCCCTATAATAAAATTAGTTTATGTTTTATCTCGCTCTACCAACCTTAATGATTATCCCTATAATTCTCTCTAACTTTACCAACTAGAGTTATTATGTCTCGTACTCTACATGACAACATAATGGATTAACTATATAGGGTTGATGGACCACATTTGTTTGAAAGTAGAGTGGGATTTGGTTTAAATCTCAAAACCGGAGTGATAGTTATTCCATCATTTGAATCGCCTAGAACAATCTATAATATAGTCGCGTTGACTTACAAGATTGTTCATGACAAGATGGTTAGGTTTTTGTTTGTTTCAAGAGAGGTATACAAATAAGAAATCACTCCAAGTTGTAATCACTTTTTTTATGTTTATTTATTGGGACATGATTGGATTATGTTATGCTTATTGTTAAAATGATCATTATTAGGCTTTAGGTTTAGAGCCTCGGGGCTAAAATTCCTTTTAGATTTATACTAAATATGATGTATTTAGTATTATATTTTAATGAATAATATTTATGGATAATTATTTTTAATGTTAAAAAGATAAATGGTTGAATATAAATATACACATTATTTATTTATTATTATTATTATTATAAGGTTTATTTGATGGAAGTATAAGTATTTACTAGAGTGTGAGTTTGTTGAGTTGAGTTTCTTTATGTGTGTGAGAGATGTAGATGTGTGACATGATTGGATTTTTGACTTATTTATATTTATAGGGAGGAGTTTCATTTTCAACTTTTACAAAAATAAATAGTATAAATGGTTAACATTGTTGAAATTATGTATTTTTTTTTTATAATAAAAAGCATCGATTACATAAAAAATAATGGCTCAAGCATTGACACAAATGTTAGCCTTGAGCTTTTGATCCCAAAACGACAACCCTAAGTAAGACTAATCCTTTGGTGCATAACTGCCAAGTTTCATTTTCAACTCTTACAAAATAAATAACATAAATGGTTAACCTTGTTGATTTTTTATTATTATTATATATCTTTGTATTTCATATAAAAGGCATTGATTACATAGAAATAAGTGGCTCAAGAATGACCATGAATGTTAGCCTTGAGCCTTTGATCCCAAAAAGACAACCATGAGTAAGACTAATCCTTTGCTACATAGCTGCAAAGTACACAAAAATATTACAATACACCAGATAGTAAAACATAAAGATAATCCCAAAGCAGTGAAGACACATTTCACCAGACAATCAGATTTCAAATTGAAGCTCCAGTAGCGGTGGAGGCCCGCAATGAACAACATCGAGAAAATTCAGATCAACATACCCCCATTATAGGGAAGGCAAACCTCAAATTCAGGATATAGACATAAATATGATTTTTTCCATTGCCCGAACAAAAATATAAGCCAAGACATCTGCCTCCAAATACCAACAATGTATCCAGAGATGCCATTAGCACCGTGGAAAATTTCAGAAGCCTTATGCACCAAGAAAATCTCCAACATCCGCATCATCATGGTTCAAAAAAATTTGATGCATTATAACACCAACAACCCAAACAACTTGATGACAACCTCATGGTATTCCAAGACCTAAACAACAAACATTGTTTCCCAACATTTAGAAATACAAAACACCATTGTATTCCATCCCAAAAGTCTCGAAATACAAATCCATTACCACATTGAAGAACAACAATACCAGTCATCATCAATTAGTCATTGTCGGAAGAGATGAAAGTAGGGGTTTGCACACTATCTGTTGGACGATCTGTAAGATCTCCCGACCTAGAATCACTGAAAAAAGGTCTCCACCTGCGCCAAACGAGCATCAACATTATCCAAAGTTAAACACAAATTACATAACATCCTCTTAACATCCTCCAAATCTGAGAAAACATTATATGTTTATGCCTTCTTATCCTCGAAGAGGAGACACATAGAAGTTGTGGTTTGTTGGTTTAAAGCCATTGGACCCAGTCTCTCATCCAACCATCAAACAACAATAAATTTATCTCACACTACCCAACAAAACACAAGGAATATCTTCCCTTTCTTCACTCTACAATTCCTTAGGGATCTTCTTCTTTTCAAATGCTCTTCAATGCATACAAAAAGAGTCCAACTATTGGATGTCTTTTGCAAATAACCTAGGATATAGAATACTTGGCATGATCAACAATAATACGAATACAACTTTCAAGGTTTTTTCTTAAGTTATTATGGAGATTTCAACCATGGTTTATCTCCAAAACAATCCCATTTTCTCTCGGTTGCATTTTCAATAGAAAGTTTTACTAATAATTATGCACACTTACTAGCCACGATACACGAGAATCTCTTGCCATTTGTAGTCATAAAAACCATATCAAACAAGGGAAACATCCACATAACAAGGGATATGAAACTAATAGTTATGCATACCTCCTCCACATGCCCATAAATAATTGAATAACATAGTAATGAAAAAAAACAACGAGAGGTCTTTCCTTGCATTAAATATATTATTTTCCCAAGGATATGACACTTGTACTTGGTACATGCACATAACTCAAATATTTATGGGACAATATTGAAAGGAAACATGGACAAAAAGGGGTAGTTCTTATAAAGGACAATGGCAAGTCAAATAACCAAAAACCCCCTTTCTTCTTCCCCCTCTTATGGTATAGTAATCTCCTTGTTGCTTCCTCGAATAACACTTTTGGTTGATATTATATTATTATGTATTTTCCTTTTTATACATGCTTTTACATATATATAATATTATCATCGAAAATATAACAACCACACCATAACCCTATCCCACCATTGGGACTTGTGCACGTTCACTAGCCAAGCCTTGGCATTGAGCTCCTCACAAGTAATATTTGCAATGTAATACAAGCTCATTATAAGTCAACCCATATTGCTTGACTCATAGCACATAAACTACATCATACAATCATTACATGATTTATTACATTATAATTTAGGGTTAAGAATAGGGTATTGTACTCTACACATTATAGGCACACTTTAGTTGACTTTAGCTAAGTGGCAATGCTTCAAATTCCCATGTTGTTTTTATGTATATATTTAAAAGGTTGGGTACATCAAATAAATGGCATTGGAATTGTTTTCACAATTATAAAAATCTTTTTAAGAGGTAAGAATACCCATTTCATTAAATTTAATCTTATTTCAATTTAAGCCTCTTCATTGACATATTAAAATCAATGTTTCTAAAGTGTCAAAACATATTCCAAAAATGCAAAATAAGATTTAAAATTACAAAATTGAATTCAAAAAATGAAAAACCAAACAGTTCGTGCAAATCAAATTCCAAAAGTATGAATAATGTGCAAAACAATTTCTGAGAGCGTGCAAATTGAATTCCATATATACACTTGCTTCCTTGAACACTATTTTTCATAATGCATATTCTAAATAAAAAGCACAACTCATTCTTTTCGAAATAAAAAATGTATAAGATGCATAATTATTAGATTTCAAGACACTCATCCTATGGATATTGGGATGCTTTTGAAATTTTGGAAATTTGTTTTTTTTTGCTTAAATTAAATCATTAAACAAATAAAACATATCAAAAATACATTTATAGAAATGTCAATTTTTTTTAATAACCAACATAAAATTTTGAAAACCACAACATAAATTATGAATCACATTTAATTACCATCTTTCAAATCCTTTAGATTGGGTTGCACATCATACACATTTTGCTAACATCAACGTTGGTTGTACATTAAATAACTATAACATATGGACTTCACACTTTTGACTCACATATGCATACATAGTATGGGGCAATGGTGCCACCCTCTTTGTGACATGTCCATGTGTGGTCTACCCAATGATGTTGCAATATCCCTCTAGACTATTTGTATGATGGAACGCCTTCCTTGAGTTCTTGTTTCCTAAGCTTAAAGTTGCGACCTACTATGAATAATTATCACTTTGATATGACCTTTAATTGTCTTCTCTTAGTTGGTCATTAGTTCAATTCACTTTGACCCTCAAAGCACTTGTTTTGGGGTATTTCTTAAATTGATGGGTTCAATTTGGGGAACAAGCCCCCATTTGGGTCATAATAATTTAATATGCCTCACCACATGTTCATGATTACCCATACCCAATTTAATTATCATTAATGGAGTAAAAATGAATCAAACAACCTTAAACATGCTTAATCTCTAACAAGAAATGTACCTTAGATTCCTAGAAAAGGTATTGCTTCTATGTTTTATACATGTCACAAAGAAAAATTTTGGGCCTAAACAACTACGACATAGCTTTACATAACCCAGAGTACGAAGTCAAACCACATGATACAAATATTCAATATGACTCAGACCCTCCAATGGCTAACCTAACATATAATGAATTTTTTATGTCATTTCCTTACCAATTTACACCATTCAATTCACACACACACACACACACACACACACACACACACACATATTGAGAACTATAAAACCATCAATACTAATTTAATGTTTGTCAAGTTCATAAAAAATATTATGACGAAAAAATTAGCAAATTGAGAGAAGAAAAAGGACAACGTAATCAAAAGATGAATTGGTATTTAATCAAAGCAAACCACCATGTACAATTTCCTCAAAATTAGGTAAATAATATAAATAACTTTGGGACAACAAAGGTGAAGAACTATGTTCTTTCTTTGTTATTTTTAAAAAGGCATTTGACACATTTCCAAGGGAGAATGTTTGGGAGAAGTTGATAGAAATGGGGTCTTCAATGGTTTAAATATAGCAATGCACATGCTACATGAGAAACTAAAGGCTAAAATCAAAAGTGTACAACATCTTTCAAAGAGATTCAACAATGACATCAAGGTGAAACAGGGTTGTTCCCTCTCCAACTCAATGTTTGAGCTTGAGATAGACAAGCTAGAGGTATGGATAAATATGAAAGGTGGGGGAACACAAATTATCATAAAGATCTTGTTGTATGTAGGCAATGTGATAGTAACAATCAAGACACTAAACAACCTATAAGGCCATATAAAATCTTAAAATTATTTTGCGCGAAGGTCAAGATGAATGTGAACAATAGTAAAACTAAGATAGTAATCTTCTCACTAAAAAGAAATAGAACAACTACAAATCAATGTTAAAGAGATTACCCAAAGCTATAAATATTTGGGATTGTATTTCAATGAGAATCTATGAGAAGCTAAGGTGAGATATGTGAACTAGGAATAGACTACAAGGAGGTTAGAAAACAATCTTCCTATTGTTAAAAAGATTTTAGACAACAAAGATTTGGGATTGGAACACATTGTACTTTCAAACTCTCATAAACCTGATACTCTTTTGCAAATGTGAAGTATGGGGATGAAGTATATCAAAAAACACATGAAATCGAAGTACAAAAATACTTAACAACAAGCTTCCTAAGTGGATAAAACAACAAATCTTTTTAAATAGCCTAATTGAAACATGATTATACCTACTGAATTTGAAGGCGTTGAGAAAATTGGTACAATAGAGATAAGAAATTACAAATGGACAACCACAAGATTATGGTTAAAATCAAGCAACATTAACTAAAAAGGAGGAAGAAAACATTGAATCAACAATGTAGAAATTGGTTTGAAGAGTGGGATATAGAAGAAGAAATATGTCGATGAATTACTAAGGCACTACAAGTTCATGTACAATAATGCCCCTGGAAGAGAAAATGGAAAACGAACATTAAAAGAAAATAACAACACTACATAGATAGCTTCAATAGGGAAGAAGATATTACGTTTAAAACTACTTGAGCTTAACATCCCATGATGTGAAGAACAAGTAATAGCCCAACTAAGAACAATTTCACATGGGTTGAGATGTGAAACATGAAGATGGGAACACCCAAAGAAAGTCTTGAGAGAAATAAGACATAATGCATAGAAATATAAAAATAGAAAGTGAGCAACACTTTTTCCTACACCAAACAACATACTCACAAATTAGAGAGTAGTCAATTTTACATATCAAAAATTATGTGCCTATCTCTTCAAAATGATTTAGTAAAAAATACAACAAAATTTTTAAAAAATAACATAAGAAGAAGATGATTGAAAGTAAAGAACAAAATAATTGATATTTAATGTATGGTAAAGAAAACCAAACTCAATTAAATAGACCCAAATCATAATTTAAATCCTACAATTAAACCACTGATCATATAAAATATAAAACTAAAACTAAAATCATATTACAATTACTATGTACAGCCCAATAATAGATATAACTTTCATTTTAATTCCCATAAATACCTTTTCCTTTATTATAAAATTAATTTATATTCCCTCTCACTCTCCCAAGCTTAATGATTATTCCTATAATTCTCTCTAACTTTACAAACTAGAATTATTATGTCTCGTACTCTCCCTTACAACATAATATTAACTCTATTTGGTTGATGGACATCATTTGTGGGAAAATAGAGGGGGGATTTGGTTACATATTGCACAATACTAATTTCTTTTTAGCTTAAATCTCAAAATCGGAGTGATGGTTATACCATCATTTGAATAGCCTAGAATTTTCTATAATAATTTCAATGGAACATCTATAATTTTAAAGTTACGTTGACTAAAAAAATTCAATGAGATCTTTTTTCCAAGTGAGTTGTAAAAATAAGAAACGACTCCAAGTTGATAATCACCTTTTTCATGTTTACTTATTGGGACATGATTGCATTATGTTATGTTTATTGTACCTGCTTTAGCAAGTATTATGGATTGGGTTTTTTGTGATGTTGACATTAATTTCTTTATTTGCAATTTTTTTTTATAATTTTCCATAGTTAAACATTAAATTTTTTTATTGTTTATTTATTTAAATTATTTAAATTTATTTTTTTGATTTTTTATTGGTCCATACTTTGAACATGTTATTGGAAAATGCTTTGTAAATTGTGCTAAAAGTACAACAAATACAACTTTCAATAACAATTAGACATGCTCGTAGCTTTTTTCATCAACAAAAGTTATAAATGTGCTTTGCATTTTAAAAAGGTACATTTGAAATAAATGCAAGTAATTCTAAAGTGTCTTATTATTATTTCCTGCCGCTCGCAGGTAATCACACAGTCCATATGCGTTGACATTTAATTAGTTTAAGCGTTGGCCAAAAAATAACAATCTATGTTCCAAGGTTAACCTTATAAAGGAAAATAAATTATTTTTTTATTATTTTAATTTTTGTTTTACTTTTCATTGGTTAACGTCTTGAGTTTTTATTGAGTAATTATAGTCCAACAACTTATTGAGCTGACAGGGGGATTTGTCTTATTTATGAGAAGCCAAAATTTATTTTAATTTTAATTAAATTTATGCCTACAACCATTTAAAATCTGACCAATAACCTTAAGCCGGACAAAAGTTTATTTAATGCATTCTGGACTATGCACGCCTCAGCATGCGAAGCAATCAATGACTGTACGCAAATACTTATGGTTCACCAAAATTATCACTGGCTTAATCAATGATGGTTTGCTGAAGACAATAAAATTCATATGTATGGTAAGAGGTTTACTATTATATTTCAACCAATAAGATTCCAATAGTACATTTCAAACTAGGCAATAGAGAACTACCATGCTGCACTTTACCTTATGCTCTCCGCTTCATAACTCCTCACCAACCAACAATATTTACCGCTAGCGTTGAATTGTTTGAATGGGCCACGTTAGTTGAAGTGGAGCCCATGGTCCACATCATATTTCCATTAGCCAATCCAATGCAGATCGCGCAAAAATGGAAGACAGTCAACAAGGCTAAATCCGGACCCGATAAGAGTTTATAAACCCGATTTAATGGTTTATCGCGCGTCCACTGAGCTGATGTCACTGCTGCCAATTGGTACGCGAAAATTTCATACAAAGCAATTTAGTTTTTGGTTTGAATTCCGGGGGTCCCACCTCCAGCCAATGGGAGGCCTATCGCGTGGAGAAAGGGTCTGCTGACGTAGGGGCAGATTGGAATGCGAAAACAAATTGCGTTTTGATTTAGTTTTTAGTTTTAAGTCCACGATAAAGGTTTCAAACTTTGGTTTAAACTATTGACATTTTTTTTGTTTTCAAGTCACGACAAAGTTTATTTTAAAGGGTTTAATTTCTTCTCTTTGCCACGATGGACTTTATTCCAAAGTCTTTTGACTTTTTAAATGTATATGTATGGTAAATGTATATATATATATATATATATATATAGATAGTTATATATTGTAATATTTATTTTTTAAGTTTATAATATATATAATATGTTATTTTGTTTTTTTTTGTTTTTAAATAGTTTTGTTATGAAAAGTTTTAAAAGGCTCGAAAGCCAAAAACGAAAAGACAGTATGTAATTTTTTTTTTTATTGTGTATTTTTTTTAAAACAAAAAAAACTCAGAGTGTGTATTGTTTTTTCATTATTTTGTAGTGAGCCTGAAGGCAAAATACCGTCATGATAAGGCGTGGTCAAATGTTTTTCTCAGCGCCACTGATCATTTTCATTAAAAAATAATTGTGATGTATAAGTTTAAAAAAAATCTAAAATTAAATAAATTTAAAAATATATATTATATTTAAATAATAATTCGATTAAAAAATCTCTCTAAGGTTATAATTAATATTTTTTAAAATATGAATTGTATTAAAATGACTTTACATTATATTTTAGCTCATTCTTAAAATAAAATAAAATATATATATTATATAATTAACTTATTTTTACTTAATTGTACATAATTTTAAATTCATAAATACATGTATTATTTTTTAAAATAATTTTTTAGAACATGGCTGAGTTGAAATAAATAAATAGGTTAAATATTAATTACATTTAACCAATACTAATTACATAATAACAATACAAAATAAATTAATAATTAAATTAAACTAAGTAGCAAGAACTAAAAATAAAATAAAATATTTATTTAAAAATAAAAGTAAATTTTTATAGTATAGAAGATGTATAAATATCATGCAAATTAAATTTATAAGAACTTTATCATACCTAAATATTATAAAAAAATTATTGATAATAATAATTTAAGTGGAAACTTATTTAAAAAAATAATTTATTATATTTATTTATCATAATTTACTAAATTTACATTAATAAAAATTATATAAATTAAGAGTATTTTGCAATTACAGTTCAATATTTAATAGTATAAAATAATAAATAAACATAATAGTATAAAATAATAAATAAACAAACTATTAGCACAAATAATTTAAAGAGAAGTGGCTGATTGAACAAAATAAATATCTACTATATATATTTATTAAGTATTAAATTATAATTAACGTAAATAAAAACTTATTTTTTTAACTATAATATATTTATAATTAGTTAATCTATGATTGAACATTTTAAATGTGATAGATTCCAATTTTAAAGTGTTATCCATATGTTTTTACTAAGTAAATTAACAAGGCACTGAAAACAATTACTCATAAACATACTCAAATTCAAATTGTAACATTTCTATATTTACATTAAGGGGCAGGTAATAGCTACCTTGTAGCCTTGTTGATAAAATGATCGTTTGTAATAAATTATTTTAATTTGGAATATATTTATTTTAAATATTTATAAAATATTTATTATTTTTTTGAGTAATATTGAATAATAACCATTTGTAATGTTAAAAAGGAAAATGGTTGAATAAAGACATAATATAAATATATACATAGAAATAATTTTTTTTGGGTACTGTGCACCTTTTTTTTAGTATTTATATCACAAGGTTTACCTCAGGAAAGTATAAGTATTTAGTAGGGTGTGAGCTTGTTGGGTTGGGCTTTTTTTATGCGTGAGAAAGATGTAGATGTGTGTGACATGTTGGATTTTTGATTTATTTATATTTATAAAGGGGAGTTTCATTTTAAACTTTTACAAAATCAATAGTATAAATGGTTAAACATTGTTGAAATTATGTGTTTTCATGATTTTACTTGTCAAATTATTTTTATTTTAGATACTAAAATAATCCTTAACTTTAATATGGCCTTTAATAGGACCCTTTAGGGTTATTCCATTTTGATCCAGTTTTCCATGGAAATATTTTACCTAAGTAAATGATGTAAATTGCCTTAAGAGTTATAATCAAATTCTCTATTTGACATTGTATATCCCTAATTCATTAATTATCAGTTTAATTAAAGGCATTAGCAAAACATAGTGCATTTTCGAAGAGATAACCATGGATACCTATCCATAATTCAAGTCATGTCCAACAAACTAGTTGTTAAGGAGTGATTTTCCACCCAAACCTACGGATCAATTATGGATTCTTCCCTAAGTCAAACCATACTAACACAAGCACAAAGGAAGATTACAAGGCTCTAATCTCTCTCATCCCAACCTGTTAATCTCATATGTTTCCAATCTACTCATTATAGAATACTCCAATCTCTCATCCAACAATCAAACAACCATAACATTCTCTCACATTGCCCTACACAACAAAAGGAATAGGGTGTGAGCTTGTTGGATTGGGTTTCTTTATGTGTGAGAGATATGTAGACGTGTGTGACATGTTGGATTTTTGGCTTATTTATATTTATAGAGGCGATTTTCATTTCCAACTCTCACAAAATTGATAACATAAATGGTTAAACATTGTTGAAATTATGTGTTTTCATTATCCTACTTGTCAAATTATTTTTATTCTAGATACTGAAATGATCCTTGACTTTAATATGGTCTCCAATATCACCCTCTAGGCTATTCCATTTTGACCCATTTTTCCATGGAAATATTTTATCTAAATAAATGATGTAAATTTCTTTAAGAGTTACAATCAAATTCTCTGTTTTGGCACAGTCGGGTGCCTCTTTTGGCTATTTAACATTATTCACAAGATTTATCTGCTTCATTCAAACAAATGTGATGTCAAATTTAACTTTTGATATCAATATATTACAAAATTTGCAAGAAAATATGAAGTAACAACAAAAAAGACATTGCATATCCCGAATTCATTAATTATCAGTGTAATTAAAGGCATTGGCAAAACATATTGTATTTACAAAGAGATAACCATGAATACTTATCCATAATTCAGGACATGTCCACCAAACTAGTTGTTAAGGAGTGATTTTCCATCCAACCCTACCGATTAACTGGATTCTTCCCCAAGTCAAATCATACTACCACCAGTGCAAAGGAATCTTACAAGGATTTAATCTCTCTCATCCCAATCTGTTTATCTCATATGTAAGAAATATACTAATTATAGAATACTTAGATCTCTCATCCAAACATCAAACAACCATAACATTCTCTCACACTACCCTACACAACACAAGGAATATATTTCCTTTCTTCACTCTAATACCCCTAAGGGATATTATTCTTTTCCAATGCTCTTCAATGTGCACAAAAAGAGTCCAACTATTGGATGTCTTTTGGGAATAATCTAGGATAGATAATACCTGGCCTTAAAATCATTAATGAGAAACAGTAATAGGAATACAACTTTGAAGGTGTTTGCTTAATTTATTATGGATATTTCAACCATGCTTTCTCTCTCAAACCATCTCGGTGCATTTTCAATAACAAGTTTCACTAATTATTATGTGCACTTACTAGCCATAGTACACGAGTATCTCTTTCCATTTATAGTCATAACAACCATATCAACCAACAAAAACATCCACATAACATGGGAGATGAAAGTAATTGCGATGCATGCCTCCTCCACATGCCAAATCAATAGTTGAATAATAGAAAATGAAAAAAAAAACAATGAGAGGTATTTTCTTGCATGAAAACTACTATTTTCTCAAGGACATGACACTTGTACTTGGTACATGCAAATAATTCAAATATTGATGGGACAATATTGAAAGGAAATATGAAAAAAAGGATAGTACTTATAAAGGACAATGGCAAGGGAAAATAACCAACAACCCCCTTTCTTCTTCCCCTCTTATTGTTGCTTCCTTGAGCAACATTTTTGGTTGATATTATATTATTATGTATTTTATTTTTTATTCATGCTTTTACATATACATAATCGTATCATCGAAAATATGACAACAACACCATAGCCCTAACCCACCATTGGTACTTGTGCACGTTCACTAGCTAAGCCTTGGTCTTGAGCTCCTCATAAGAAATATTTGCAATGTAACATAAGATCATTACAAGTCATCCCATCACAAGATCATTACAAGACATCCCATCTGGCTTGACTCATAACACATAAAATACATCATACAATCAATACATGATTTATTACATTATAATTTAGGGTTAAGACTAGGGTATTACACTCTACATGTTCTAGGCGGGCTTTAGTTGACTTTACCTTATTGGTAATGCTTCAAATTCCCATGTTATTTTTATGTATATATTTAAAAAGTTGGGTACATCAAATAAATTGCATTGGAATTGTTTTCACAATTACAAAAAACTTTTTAAGAGGTAAGAATACCCATTTCATTAAATTTGATCTTATTTCAATTTAACCCTCTTCATTGGTAGATTAAAATCAATGTTTCTAAATTGTCAAAAACATATTCGAAAAATTCAAAAATAGATTTAAAAGTACAAATTGATTTCCAAAAATGCAAAACCAAACTCTAAACATGCATAATCAAATTCCAAAAAAGTGATTTCTTCCTTGAAAATTACTTTTCATAATGCATATTCTAACTATAAAGCACAACTCATTCACTTAAAAATAACAAATGCATAAGATGCATACTTATTAGATTTCAAGACACTTATCCTATGTATATTGGGATGATTTTGAAATTTTGGTCCTTTTTTTTTGCTTAAATTAAATCATTAAAAAAATAAAACATATAAAAAACCCATTTATAGAAATGTCAAATGCTTTTAATATTCCATAGAAAATTTGAATAACCACAACATAAATTATGAATCACATTTAATTACCAGCTTTCAAAGCGTTTAGATTGGGTTGCACATCATTTACACATTTTAGAAACATCGAGGTTGGTTGTAAATTAAACAACTATAGCATATGGAATTTTGACTTTTGACTCACAATGCCTACCCAGTAGGGGGAAAGGTTTCCACCCTCTTTTGTGACATGTCCATGTGTGGTCTACCTAATGATGTTGCTACATTTCTCTAGACTATTTGTATGTGATGGACCACCATCCTTGAGTTCTCTTTGTCTAAGCTTACAGGCGTGACCTACTATGAATAATTATTGCTTTGATAGGACCTTTAATTGTCTTCTCTTAGTCGGTCATTAGCTCATTTCACTTTGACCCTCAAATCACTTGTTTTTGGGTATTTCTTAAATTTATGGGTTCAATTGGGGGCACAAGCCCCTAGTTGGGCCATAATCACTTAAGATGCCTCATCACATGTCCATGATTACCCATATCCAATTAAAACTATAGTTAATGGAGTAAAAATGAATCAAACATCCTTAACCATACTTAATCTCTAACAAAGAATGTACCCTAGATTCCTAGAGAAGGTATTGCATCCATGTTTTGTAGCACATGTCACAAAGAGAAATTTTGGGCCTAAACAACTATGACATAGCCTTACATAACACAAAGTACTAAGTCAAAACACATGGTACAAATTTTCCATATGACTGAGACCCTCTAATGGCTAACCTAACAGACACCTAATTCCTTATGTCATTTCCTTGCCCATTTACACCATTC
Source organism: Pinus albicaulis (assembly GCA_034641835.2). NCBI lineage: Eukaryota > Viridiplantae > Streptophyta > Pinopsida > Pinales > Pinaceae > Pinus > Pinus albicaulis. The sequence continues at coordinate 1,101,760,026 of CM076580.1, forward strand.
AATTCCTATTTGTAAATCATTTGGATTATTTTAATACAATTTATATTTGAAACAATGTGTTGTAGGTATACACTCAAATAAGTAATATATATTTAATTTCCATCTATGTCATGCTGTTGGGTTGCTTGCATATGACATTTTCAAAATGGATACAAGGATACCTTATGCTTATCTTTGCTCCAACCTTGAAGGCTTGTTGAATTATCCTAAGATATCTTTGTTGTCATAACTCCATTCCTACCTTGTGTGACCGAACCCTGTAACCTTAAGGGAAGTTGCATCACAACTAGGGCAAGGGAGATGTTAACCCTTCTAACATAACTTAGGATTTTCTACTCAATTGTATCATTGATTTATCTTTTATGGTAGTATATCTAGAATTTATTTATGTTTATAAATATATATCTTTGTATTGGAGATTAGAACAAGTATGATCTTATAGGAAACTCAAGAAACATGTGTAGGATTATCTTAATTATGGATCATTTTGGAGATTTTTTGCAACATCCTTCTTTACCCAGGTATCCTCGAATGACAACAAACTTCGGGTTTCCTTCCATGCTTTTGTTTATATTTTCTAGCATTAGGGTTTCTAGATTTTAAAAGCAATTTCCTCTAAACTAATCCAACTTATTAGTTTGATTTCTTTTAATAATGTACTAATAAAATCTACCATAAAACCTAATTGATATTTAAAATCATAATTAACCCAAAGACCTTCTATCTCTTTTCCAATCCTTCTTTCTTCTCCATAGGGTTTCCCATTTGTTCCCTGAAATTTAGCGGTAACTCCAATCTCCTCTTTTCCCCTCTTTGTTTGTGTGTGTTGTGGGGTAGGTGGGTGGTCTTCTATCACTTCCCTCATGCTATGTGTATACACATGTGTGTTTTTTCTTTTTCTTTTCCTGCACTAATGAGTAATTATCATTTATATATACATTTCTTTCCTTCACATAGTCAATGAGAGCTATTTTTATACCATACTAAACACCATTATATTGTCCAAAATTTATTTTTACGTTTGAGGCACACATATTAATTTTTTGTGCTATCAAAACCGTTTCAGTGCATATACTTGCAATAATTTTGTGTAAGATTTTTTTTGTTTTTTTTGTCAAACAAGGAAAATTTTAGGTGCTAAATTTTTCCTATGGGATAATTTTCCATGTTTTTTTGAAAAAAACAAGATTTTCCAATTTAAAGATATAATAACTTCATAGTGTAGTGCAGTGCAATGTGGTGTCATATATGATGGAAAATTATTAAGCAAACTAACTTCAAAACTTAAAATCATGCATCATATTTTATGTATTGAAATTCAAAACTTAAAGTCATGCATCAAAATTCAATTACCAATACTCCCTCCATTGTCATGGAATCCAAACTTGTATACATTAATCCTTTCCTTAAAATTTTATAGTTTTAGTCAAAGGCTCAAATAAATTTGGAAACTCTAGCTTAACACTCCCTCACTTTGTATAAAAATCTAGTAACCACTAAAAGTTAGTATGGAGGAATAAATCTTCATGAAAGAGGATGTTTGGGAGGGTATAAAATTATGACATTTAAAAAGAAAAAAAAAACATTATAGAGTTTTATGTAGAATAATTAAAATGGAAAAATTATTCTTTTTACTTAATAAAATGGTGAAAGTGAAGTTCTTAAGTCAATATGCAAGGAATCTCATTTTCACTATGTATAAGGAAAGATAAAAACAACACAGAGAAATACAAAACCATCACAATTAACTTAATGTTTTCCAAGTTCATAAAATGATTATGGAGAAAAAGATGAGCAAAATAACAAAGGAAAGGACAAAAGAATCAAATGGCTAGTGGATATTTAACTAAAGTACTCCAATATATATAGTTGCCTCACATTTAGGTACATAATATAAATGCTCCAACACTGAAGGAGAAGAACTATGGTGTTTATTGTTGATTTTAAAAAGGTTTATGAAATTGTTCATGGGAATAATATATCAAAAAATTTGGTAGAAATGGGGGTCTCGAATAGTCAAATGGTAGCAATGCAATTGTGATATAAGGAAGTGAAGGCTAAAATAACAATTGCATAGGGTGTTTCAAAGAGCTTCAATAATGAAATCAAGGTGAAATAAGGTTGTCTCCTCTCCCCCATAATGCTTGATATTTATATAGACAAGCTATAAATGGGTAAATATGAAAGGTGGGGATGGGGGTTATCATGAAAACTTTATTGTATGCAAACAATGTGATAGTAATAGTTAAGACACTAGGTACGCTACAACATATCCTAATGGCTAAGTGATTTTCATGGAGGTTGGGATGGATGCAAACATATGCAAAACCAAGATAGTAATATTCCCAATGAAAAGGAACAAGACAACCACAAATTAGTGTTGTAGGTGAGCCATTAAAGATTACCCAAAACTATAAATATTTGAGCTGATTTTCAATGGGAATTTAAGGTGGGATGCATGCACGAGAAATAAACTATAGAGAGGCTTAAAATCATTCTCCCTATTCTTGAATAGATGGTAAAGAACACAAGCTTCAGACTAATTTTTTTTTCTCTCTCTTTCAAACATTCATAAAACTAATACTCCTATGAAAATGTGAAGTGTAGGGACCAAGTATACCCAAAATGACATGAAATCAAGAAAGTACAAAAATGTCTAACAACACTCTTCCTAAGTGGAAAAATCAACACACTTATCATAAAATTTGGGTTGAAATATTATTATACCCAATAAATTTAAAGGCATTGGGAAAAATGATAATATATAGAAAAGAAATGACAATAAAAAACCACAAGATTATGGTTAAAACAACCAAATTGAGCTAAAATGGAGGAAAAAAAGATTGAATCACACAATGTATAAAATGGTTTGATGAGTGCAGTCTAGAAGAATGGTTATGCGAGATTTACGATTGCGGACAAAAGTATCTCCCCTAGCTTTTATGGCCAGCCTAGAACAATAGAGAAACAGGGAACCCAATGCATTCCTTAAAGTAGGTAGATGATGGAATGAAGCCTACCTGGAAATCGTCGCACACTTGATTCCTTCTTTAGCTTGAATGCTCCAATTCTAGCTCCAATTGCCAAAATTAGAACATGCATAGTTAGATAACACAAGCCAAGAAACTATGAGATCTATCTAGTATCATCTAAATATTCTATTCAATAGATCAGCATGGTATCAGAATATATGAAATAAATACACCACATTGTTGGCGAAAAAGGAGGTTTATGGGAAAGACCCAGGTTCAGGCTTAGAGCCAACAAGATTCCGTTGTAGTCTAGGACAATGCCAACATTTTCACCTTGCTCAAGAGAGCAAGGAGTCTCACCTGAGGCGTGCCATGACCTTACTGGAATTAGAAACTAGACCATTAATACCAAAGAAAGATTATCAACAGCAAGTCATCCATGATCTCATACAGAGCACATTCATCATATATCAACATAGATACAAGTTATTGTTCATCCATACACAACCTAAGCATCAAAATAATTTTTTTAAGATAACCAAACTTACAATAATCAACAAATGTCATCTATTCTGTAGCACACAACACATCATCGGTCTATTTCTATTAGTTCAATCCAAAACATTACATAACATACTCTGCAGAGTTTAGTACATCACAACACAATACATACAGGCTCCGCAGAGCTCTCCCTAGACTTTGTCCCTCTATCCACCTCTAACTCCCTTCGGAGTCACTCCTTCCTTGCTTATCTTCTCCTGCCAACTGACACTGTCAGTATTTTCCCCTTTTCTGCTTGGCTGTTCCCTTGCGCTCCGCTGCCTTCCATCTCTTTTCTGCCATTAGATATGTTTCTGGGATTTTTGCTGCCTATTCGTTGTCTCCTATTCCTGCCATTGGTGCCGTCACCTACATGTGCTCCACCACCTGTCTTCAGGTTTTTAGCAATCGCAACGACTCCTTGCCTTTCTTGATTTTCGCTCCGCCACCTGTTCCTTTCGCTCCTACCCTTCCACAACTCAAAACTATATTGTTAAAAAAAAAGGCCCCAAAAATCCTCGACCACATGCTATTAACTCATCCCGAGTCAATATTTTCCTTCTGTAACGGTCCCTGGTTGCCCATCAGCTTTTGCTTCTAGTAGAGTTCCCTCCATTGTCTCCCCTTCTGGCTTCTCCTGTTCAAGTTGGCCTTCCTTTAAAAAATGCCCCAACTCTGGAACCTTGCTCATTGCCTCTGTCCTGAGATGTGTGAACTCAGTGATTGCCTGTTGCCATGCTTTTATTACGGGATCTATATCAGTGACCACTTTTTTGGCATGAGTTGCATCCATCACTTGTGGTAGGTTGTTGAACATATCTTTAAGCTTGGGGTCGGCCTCAGACACCAGTTACTGAATTTTTTTCTGCCTTTTGTTTCACGGGGTGCCGTAGGTCCCTGAGGAGTTGTTTTGTCGTCGTCGAGCTCTCTTCGAATGTCTGAATTTGTGTCTCAAGTGCATTGGCTTGGTCATAGAGTTGAGTGTGGCTGACGGGGTCTGTTGTTCCCTTTATCTCGAGAATGATTTTCTGTAGTTTCTCAGAGACGGGCTGAGCCTTCATTGTAAGTGAGTTGGAGCACTCATGGAGTTGCTCCAGAAGATTGTATGCCTATATGAACGTTGTTCCCAGTGTCTCCTTCATATCCTGCATCTGTTTCTGCCTCCGTGCTACCTTTTCTGCATATACCGTAGAAGGGTCCGGTAGTGTTTCTTTCGCTGTAAGTGCTTCTTTCAGTTCCTGATTCGCTTGGCCCACGGTGTCACAAGCCATCCTCACACAAAGTGATCGCTCAACCACCGAGCATGATGAAATGTCTGTTGGTGCGCTTTTGTATATAATGGTGATTGTTGGCCATATGTCTTTGAAGTTCTTTGTGACTTGATAAAGTTGTTGCTGAAGGGTATCCCTCTCGTGCTGGAGTTGATTGCACTCATCAGTAAGCGCAATAACTTGTTGCTTCTATTGTTCGTATATCTATAGGAGGTCATTGCGTATATTATCTACATGATGTGTTGCTATCTGTATGAAACTGAAGAGTTGCCCAGGTCCCCAATTTTGCATGTCACCACTGCTCATCATTTCTAGGCTTGGATTCTGCTCCCTGAGTGGTTTCCCACTGACAATAGATCGTTCTGAGTGTCCTTGGGGAGATGTGGGTTGACTTGGCATGGCTGTTTGAGATTATGGAATGTGATGACTGGTGGATGGTGGTTTGGGTATGAACGACGATAGTAATAATGTGAATTGTTGGAATGGGTTTAGTGAGGTTTTAGTAATAAATGTTTGAGAAATGGGTGACCCTGCATGGATTAATAGTTATGAAAAGGTAATTTTCCATACTGTGGTTGGGTTAACCTCAGTCACTCCAACTGTACCTGAGTTAAATTCCGCCTCAGTGTCAATGGCCATTAAATTTCTTGCTAGTATTGGGTCGGAGATGGTCGCAGAAGTGGATGGAGTATGGGTTGAGTGGTCTTTGAATGTAAATGATGTATGCAGTGATGAATCCTGTGTGTAGGGCGGCGATGAAACTTTTACATTGAGAAATGAAGATGGATTAAATTCTGGTAATACCAAGGCGATTTGAGTGCCTACCTCTGGTTCCTCTTGAATTGGAATTCCAGTTACTACTGGTTGTGCTTGATCCTCTCCCGTGAGGTCGACTATGTTAGGGTCCTATAATAATAGGATTCATAATTTTTGAATTTACTTTGATAGTCTTGTAAATATGTACATACCTTGCTTTCTGAAAGTTATTTTCCCATATTTTGAAAAATAAAAAATAATAAAAATGAAAAGAGGGTAAAAGTCCTAAAAGAAAGATCAAAGGACTTAGAAAAAATAGACCCCAAAAAAAGAGAGATAAAAATAAGACCTGAAAGTGAGCAAGTAAAAATGCCACTACTATTTACTTTACTGCAAGAATAATGATTATGGGTAGATTGTCAATAAATGCCATAATCCATGATCAACTAAATAACTTAATCTTAAACTTTTCATGCTTTGAATTTCATGTTTTAGATAGAGAATAAAGATATGTCAAACAGTATAAACTTGACAAATCAGTAGATAATATAGAGAATAAATGAGAAGCTCAACAGTTTAATCTGAGCCCTCGGATGAAATAAGGTTAGATTTAGATAGATTTATGCTTTGAAAGAAAAATTGATTTAGGGTTGCAAGCCTAAATGCACCCATGAAAATGAAGTAAAAATGTTAGAAATAATGATGGGTAGGTAGAAATATGTTGTGCAAGCATCTAATAGAGCATCATCGGGCAAAAATTACTAATTTCTCCTCCCCCACAATGATTCAGTATTCTAAACTATCAGTTAAAAAGGCTCAGAGCATTTCTCTGACTTCTGTTGGGACCAGACCCAAGGCTCGATGACTGATTGGTTAAAAATATTGAATTCCTATATAAAACCCTTTTTTCATCAACATTTACCCTTCATCCACAATCATGATCCCTTTTCCTAAGTAAAAACCCATTTTTTACTTAGTAAAAGTGAAACCCTAAATAACTAATTTCATTTCCTTTCAAAAATCACTCAAAAACCCATAAAATGCATTTATCCTAAGTTAAAGTGTGAAAAAATACAACAAAGACAAGCTATGCTTTATTTACACTTTACTTAGAGTTAAAACATGTATTTTTCATTCATTTCATACATTACCCCTTGTTCATATTAATTTCTAACTATATTTATTAATTCCCTAAACTATACCCTCCAGTATATTATTAAACCCTTTATATTTTAAATAACCCACAAACCCAATATTTAAGTTTTAAACCAATGTTCAAATATCTCACGCGATTAATTAAAACCCACTCTTATCCCATTGGTTAAACTTATCAATAAAACAAAATACCTCGCCCATATGGTTTTAAACATTTATCAAAACATTTAAATACTATATAATAAAACCTGCGCCCATAATTGGAACATTTGTTAATGTTTTAATTAAAAAACGTATATTACTATACCCCTCTGCCATCATATAATATAAAGTTTTAAACATTGTAAATACATATTTTCATAGTTTAAACTTGTCCCCGTCACATTAATACACCTCGGCCCCACTCCAATCCAGATACAACTTCCACATTAGATCTCAACCATTCGCAATCGAACTCCCTAATCCAACGACGGAAAATCCATATCGCAAATAAAGTTGCGCGATATCCACCATCTCATTTCTACGCGAAAGAGGTGGTATTCAAATTTTCTCCCTCCTCCACGTGGTTCTTTCTTACTGGATCGCGTTCATTTCACCCAAAACTGCTTACCACCTAAAACGAATGCGATAACCACTCGCAATTTTATACCCTTTGAGCCCGAAAACCGCCATTTCTTGACTTGACCGCCATTTATTGCAGGCGCCAATTAAACCTAATTTTCCTAAAAAACCTTGAAAATGCATCATTTATCCATTTTAGTGCTTATTTACTGTATCCGCCTTTCAGACTCACAAATAAGAAGTATTTTTCACTGTTTTCTTGCCCAGAACCTGCAAATTTCCACCTGTTCCTATTGAAGATGGCCGAGGAGCTTTGCATTCCTCCAGAGATCGAAAAGACACCATAGAATATGTTCAAAACCTTCAAATACTTCTTCAAAAACTAGTACCTGCGTATAACAGGTATTCCTCCAGCAATTAAGCATGTTTCGATTTGAAAGGACTTTAAAAAGAAACAAATTACATTCAAAGTTTGAATCCACCCAAACAAGCCTATTAAAATATCCAAAAAACAGGCCAAACCCTGTCAAAATTTCTAAAAAAACCCTGTTTATGCTACACATTGTTTTAAAACTCTAAATTGAGTCCAGAAACCCTCTGAAGGTAGCCTAAACTTCTGTGCGTAATTTCAAGAGATTTTTGGCCCTGTTATCCATTGAAAAACTTAGGAAACCCTTGTTTCTTGTTTATAACCAGTAAAGGTCTGTAAACTAAGTGGAAAGTCCAAAATTAAAAGAAAAATCCAAGAAAAGACCATATTCTACCTGTTTAATCGAAGAAACCTTTGTCGGAGTAAAAAAATACTTCTGCAAACTGTTTAATATGGCAAAAGTAGCCAGGAAAGCCTAAAAGCAGAGTTCTGTAGTCCAAAAAGCTTCAAAATGCCTAAACCTACTCCAGCTACATCTTCCAAAACTACTATCATTATAGATCCTCTGCAACCTCTAGTTGTAGACATTTAGCATACCCCATTAGCAGATATTGACTATAAATTAGCAGACCCTATTGTAGAATTCAATTTGTTGGAACTTCACAACTGGAGCTATGAAAAATATTTGGATAATGTTGAAGAAGTTAAAATTTGGGAATCACACTTGCCCAAATATGTTGTTCCAGTTACTCACTCATGCCCATAAGTCATTAGGTTATGCCATCATCATTATATACCTGAGCAAAGAGCAATAGTCAATGCCAGTAAAGAAGTACTTTTTACCATTACTGTTGAATCCATTAATCAAACGTTATAGCTTAAACTTGATCCTCAAGTAGTTCCTCTGTCCATTAAAGCACTTACCAAGCTGTATATTGGCCTTGAATTTCCTAGAAGATTCCAAACCTTCCAAATATTCATGCCCTTGCATGTAGAAATTCCTCAAATCAATCCTCCATATTTCACTTCAAGATTTCCAAATGGTTCTAGACATGTCATCTCCATGCTCTCCTTCATCCTAGGGTACTTTACTGATAAACATACAGATGAAACCATTTTAGGTTTCCTATCCACTTTCACACCAGGACAACTTCCATCTGTTATCTTTGATTATGCTTGGTATATTGCGGACAATATTCATGACCAATTAGTTAAACTTCCAATTGAAGGAGTGTTTAGATACACATCATTCTTTTTCCATATGTTCTTGTATTTTCAAGTAGATAATTTTCCATTAACCCTTCAAAAGCTTGGTATATAAGGGAATTCTCATTCAGTTATTTTATGGACCTCTTTGATCAGGAAAGAGTCCATAGAGTTGACCTATGCAGAGTTTTCAGATCCCTTCATTCATCCATTGATAAAAATATTGACAAATACCGAACAACCAAGGATAAATGATGATATGAAGAAGATTTTACAGTTGTCAGAATAGACCAAGACTGGTGATTGGTAATTGTATGAAAAACACACTGAGATTAGAGTGTTTGGATCCAATTTGTTACCCTACAAGCTACCCAAACTTGTATCAATGAGGGTTTTTGACTTGGAGTATATCAGGCAAATATTAAACTCTGATTCTATCAACTTCTTAGCAGCAAAGAAGAAAACACAGTTTAAATTGAAGAATCAAGTGGGACCATTCATTTGCAATCATATAGATGCAGAGGCAGAAGTAGCTAAGCAATTATTAGAATACAGGTTTGAAGAGAGCTTTTCTTGGAGTTATGATCCACAAGGGATACTGAGTAAAATGAGGGTTAAGTGTAAACTGACACCCTTCATTCATGAGAAAAAACCAGAGATAGAGAAATATGCCAATCAGATTGAGTGGACAGAAAATAATTTAGTAGATGAAGTGAAGAAAAGTGATACTAGTCACACTTTACAAACTGCAGATCAAACATAAAAAGCCACCAAGAGAGTAAGAGAAGAAGAAAATTATGTTGCTGAAACCACTACTGAAACTAGGTTCAAGATAAGATATAATAAAAGGCCTAAAACAGATCCAGTAGGTAAAGAAAAGGTAACCATTGATGTTGAAGAAACAGATCTCCCAGATACCAACACAGAGGTTGCCACTATTATCAGAAATGAGCAAGATACAGAGAATAGAAATGAAGAACAGGTTGATAATGGAAATACACAGTTGATAGAGAAACAACAAAACCTAGAAGCTTCATCTTCACAAACAACTAAAGAAAAGGATCTATATATCAAGGAAAAGTACAAACAAATCAAGTTAAATAATGAAGAGATCAAAAATGATATGTACTCTCAATATCTGAAACAAACACCAAACGTTCAAAATAGACTTTTATTTGCCTTTGATTATTCAAATAAAAAGCTAATCATGTCAGTATTGCAACCTACAGTAAAAACTCCAAAGACAATGGCAGATTACAAGAAGATTGATTTAGAAGTCCAAACATAAAAAATTCATGCTCTTGATCAGATAGAATTTCATAGACAGAGTTCAGAGATGTTGTATTCTACTGTTACAACTAAAGCTATGAGTGTTTAGAAACTTCAGAACACTATTACAAACATGAAAGATCAAATGAAACTTGACAAAGCATCCTTATATGCTAAATATCTTAAAATTAAATCTTTAGAAGAATTGGTCTTGCAGGTTGGATATGGTCCTGCAAATGTCAAAGCAGCATAACAGTTAGTGAAGAAGAAAAATGAGGACATTGCAACATTGAGAAAACAACTTAAATTTCCATCGAGTGAACATCCTCAAGTTAAGGAAATAATACAAGGACAAAATGAGAAAGATGATATGATGAATTTGATCTTTCAGCTGACAGCACAGATCGAGATGGAGATTCAAATGGATAAACTTGTCCATGAAAAAGAAACACCAAAAACATCAGAAATTCCTTCAGTTATTCCTATGGTCACTACAGCTGTGCCATCAACTCTAGCAGAAGAGTTGGCACCCGAAGAGCCACTGGCTACTGTAGTGCTAGTGACATCATCTACAACATCAGCTACAAAGTCATCCACTACAGTAGCTCACCCTACATATGAGGCCAACAAACTAGTGAAAGCTATGGAAGAAATGTCACTTCAGACAAGTGAAATTAACAGATTGAAAAATATGGTTGACAACCTTTAAAATACAAAGAAGTTGGCTAAAATAAATTCCAAAACACATGAATAAAAGGCTATTAGACTAAATGAAGAATTGAAGAAGCTACAAAAGGAATTAACCTTAAAGGAACAAATTTCATATGTGAAAAATAATTTATGGAACAAGATCATTGAAGCCATCAATGATGTGTGGCCCTCAATTCAAGTGATTTTTGAACAGAGAGATTTACTCAAAGCAACATTAGAAGAAATTCAGAAGACTAAAGATGAGTTTGACAACAAACCAGAACAAGTAATAGAATTAATCAAGTTTATTAATAGAAAAAACAAGCAAGAGCTAGAAGAAATTGAGATTACTGACAGGACTGAAACTATCCTTGAAATAAGAAAAGTCCTCACCAAGAAGAACTTGATGAAACAACTTGAGGAGAAGTGTGAGAATATGAACATCACCATAACTAGGTTTATGGTCAAATTTGAGAATTTGAGGCAAAGCAGTTTGCCTAATATTTTGGTCATAAATGACAAATAATGCCTCAGGAGGATTACAATAAAAAGATCAGAGAATTTGCAAAGGAGCAAGTTGAAAAATTAGGTGGACAAGGCACTCCAACAGGAAAACTCTTACTCAGAAGTTTTGAGGATTTGTTTTACTTGCAACATGAGATAAAACACTTGTTTATCATTAAACCAAAATTTTCCAGGTATACAGAAGCATATGAGAATTTCAGAATGCTCAAGAAGATCTAAATTCCAAATGAGGAATATTGGCAGTCATTAATAGATTTACTATGAAATATAAAAAGGCAGAAAGATAAAAGAGAAAACAGTTTGTTGAATTGCAGTCAAAACAGATTTTTTATTACAATAGTAAACATATTTTACAGTGGTTAAAGAGTATCCGAGTTTAAAAGAGTATCATGGATTAAAGAGAATGAGTGAAAGAGTATAAGATAAGCAGATCAGATTTCAAAACCAACTTGAAATATCTAAAGACAACAATAAGGACACCAAGGAAGCTAGCTGCACCTCGTCCATAATCAGTTACTATTTTATTTGGATAGATAGGACAACTTGTTGATTTGTTAAGCATCTGTCTCTATTTTGTTGTAAAGATATTTTATTTTCCTTAGATAATTCCTAGAAGCATTATAGGATATTTTGTAAAGCAATTATGTATAAATACTTCATATTTAGAAGTATTATTGTGGAATAAATTGTTGAATATTTCTATAGTCAATTTTGATTGGACTTGAAGGCTTTTGTGTTTCAAATCTCGAGTAGCAGACTGGATTGCATCAATTGGCATCATATTTCAGGATTCATGTGATGAGCTATTGAAGTGAATTATTTCCTTCTTGTCATTGTTTATCTTTCTTTGTTACATGCATCTATAATGTTTTCCAAATTTGAATGAATAAATAGGAGTATTACTTCAGGATTTGTTAAAAGCACCCTGTCTTTACTGTTTATCATTTCTATGTTTTCTGCTGATTTCCAGAGTAGGGAACCCTTAACTGCTCCCTCTTTCGTTTGACCTCTGCCTACTACTTCTCTTTTCTGAATCAAAGAACCCTTCATTTCTCTTTATCTCGATCATATCACCTCACCAAACAACCTTACAAGATCTTCATGGGTTATCTATATTGCCCTGAAAACATTTGACTTATTGACTTTGATCCTAGCTCTGTTTGTTTGATTTTGACTCCTCAACCCAATGGACAAACATATTTCCCACTATCCATCTCATTAGGTGATTTTTCCCACCAAGTCAATCAAACCAAAACCAAATTGCACTATTATAACTAGCCTAACATTTTATATATCAAACAAAGTTAAATCTTATTGAGAGAGCCCTCTCTGAACCCTAAGAAGGCTATATCTTAGAGTTTAAAAGTTGGTCTGTGGTTACCTCTAGTGTTCTTAGACTTTAAACCAAAATCTCACAACTTTAGAATTACTAGAGTGATAACAGACTACTTGATCAGATTTCATGGTCCGAGCTCTTTTCCCCTTTGGTGCTGGGATGGGAGGTTTTGTTGGCTTGTTCTTGCGGAACAGAGTGATGGTTGGCTATGGGTTAGAGTGGAATGTGGTGAGGACAGGGTTTTTTGTTGATGGAGATGCAAAATTAAACGTTTGAAACTTAGAAAACGATGGAAATATAGTAGCCTTTTCTCCAAGAGTTCCCATTACCTTATTAAAAGCATCCACTCGGGTGTCCAGCTGGTCTAGTAGCGGTCGCAGTTGCAATTGTGAAGCCCTCTGCGCTGTTTCGGCTAGCATCTATCCTATAAGTGGGTAGGGAAGCATAGCATCAAATGAATAAACCGGTTCCCCACTTCCTATTTCCATTGTTGTTCCTGGCCATGAAGAGACCTCTGCATGAAATGCCTCCTCCGTTATCTGGAACTTTAGTGGCTTTTATCGCCATCAACACAGTTCGACTGAATCTAGGTTCGATTGCGAGACACCCCAAACCATAATTGAGGGAATTATCTATCCAAAATATTCCCGGGGATGATCTACTGAATTTTAACCACATATACCATCTGCCAATACCACTCTGCGAAGGCTTCTTCGTTTATTTCCTTGATACTTGGGTCACTGAATACTTTCCATGAGGTGAACCTTAGGGCCATTGGTTGGTCTTCTATGATGTCCACAAGCTGCCTCCTTCCTGGTGGACTCCACTTCCACATCACCAGAGCCATAATTAAATATCCATATATGAATCCTATAGCCCGCCTAAAGTTATATTCGCATGCCTCGAAGAGCTCTTGTAGCAAGAAAGCACACCAATTCAATTGCGCCCCCTGTATGCAATGCTCCACAACTGATATTATATCAAGGGTACATTCTCCCTTAGTGTAGTGCCTCACAGTTTTTCTTGCGATCAAATAGCATGAAAATTTCACCGATGGGACGTTGATAAGATCAATCTTGGTTCCCTTTCCTCCTCTTTTCGTCTCGTATTTCCTGTAATAATCGCAGTCCCCCACCTTCTTTTCTCTTTTGGATGTGTTTTGGAAAGCTGATGACACATCCCTTCCTTTTGCTGATAGGCGGTAAGTTTTTTTATATCTTCTACGTGAATTGGGATCTCCCTCCCAAGCCACATTGACCCGTTCTGGATCCTATTGATGAGAAATTTGGTACACTACATCACTCTCCTGTTGTTCCAAACATTGGTAGGCTTCTGAGATGTAGAATTTTCGATCCTTCAATGCCTTTAAAGTTTGGATGCACCCTCGCTACTTTGCCTCCCCCTTCCTTCACGTGATTCTCGATATAAACTTGCGTCTTTAGCGCTGGGAACTAGAACGAATCAGTGAAGTCGGTATCTATGAGGGTGGCATTATCGTATTTTCCGACCAGTGACTCTAACCTTTGGATTCTTTCGTCGAGCTCTAGTTCGACCACTGAAGCAGTCACCTTAGTCATTTTCTTCCTCCTGCAGTATACCAAAATTGATGTTGGTGTACTATTCTGAGCTTTTTTTGTTGAATTCGAGCTAACTGTTATAGCAGTTTCTTGCTCTGGTAGTTCAGAACTCTTTGAAACTTTGTTGTTTCCATCCTCCATGCAGATTAAGTAGGATTGCTGGTACTTGTTAGGCTCCTTTGACAACCAACCTTGCTAATGATGTTTTCAAAGATAAATCTGGCTGCTGTATCTGCTGTATAGTCCTTTACTAGTGCCGCCTCTGCCCATCTTTTGAGGTAGTCAGTTGCGGTGATGATATATGTTGCTTGTGAGTGTCGTGCAATTGGCGCAATAGGTCCTATGAAGTCGACTGTCCATTTTTCAAATGCTTGCATAGCCCTTACAGGTTGTAGGGGCAGCTCATCACGATGTGATGGTCGCCCTATTCTTTGACAGAAATTGCATTTATTCACATATTCCTTGCTATCTTTGTGCATGGTTGGCCACCATAATCCTACTTGCAGTATTTTTATTGCGGTAGGTTGTGCATCGACATGTCCTCTTGCAACTCCATTGTGACACTCCCACAAGATGTTTTCTCTTCTGTGATCTAATACACACCTTCGTAGTATTTGATCCAGGCTCATTTTGTACAAATTCTTGGATATGAGTTGGTATTCAATTGCTTTAACTACTAAGTGTCTTCTCTGAGATGCTGTGTATTCTGCTGGGCATTGTCCTGTTGCTAAGTATGTTGCTATTTGCTCTAGATGATCTAGGATGGCTTCTACCCGGAAAAGATCAACATCTGGCAACTGATCATCAAGTGGTCCCCCATTTTCTCCATTTTCCAATCTTGACAAGTGGTCGGGACCAAAATTTAGCCTTCTCAGCTTTACTATGACTTCAAAAGTAAATTCTTGGAATAGTAGAAGCCACCTGCAGATTCTGCCCTATAGGATAGGTTTTTTTACTAAATATTTTAGTGCCGAGTGATCTGTGAATAATTTGAAAGTCCCTGCCAATAAGTGGTGCAGTATTTCTGTAAAGAGTATACCATCGCAAGAGCTTCCCTCTGTGTTGTTGTGTAGTTCCTTTATGCTGTAGATAACTTTCTGCTTGTGAAGTACACCAGGTGGTCTATGGAGGTTTCTCCTGGCTAGGCTAGCACTGCTCCCAAAGCAATACTTGAAGCGTCGATGTGTACATGGAACTCTTTATCCCAGTTTCGATAGGACAAAATAGGTTCACTTGCTAGTTTCTCCTTCAATGTGTCCAATGCTTTGGTGCATTCACCATTCCATATGAAGTGTTATGCTTTCTACAACAATTTTCCCAGTGATGTTGTTATCTTAGCATAGTTGTGGATAAACCTCCTTTAGTATCTTGTGTGCCCAAGTAGGGATCTCAAGTGCTTAACATTTTCTGGGGCATCCATATTCACAATTACCGCCACCTTTACGAGGTCACCACATACACCCTTCTTACAGACAACGTGTCCTAAGAGTGTTCCAAATGGTACTGCAAAAATTCACTTTTTGAGATTTAATGAGATTTGAAGTTGTCTGCACCTATCAAACATTAACCTTAAAACACTTGCATGGTCTTTTTATAAACTGTACACCATCCAATCGTCCATATATACTTCTAGAATCTTATGAATATAGTCTTGAAAGGCTGCTATTACTATCCTTGAAAAATAGCTGGTGCATTCTTTAACCCAAAAGGCATGACATGATAGGCATATGATCCCCATTCTATTGTGAAAGTAGTTTTTCTTTTATCTTCTTCTGCTATTCGTACCTGATGGTATCCCGAGAAGCCATTTGTGAATGAGTATGCTTTGTTTCCCGCCATGTTGTCTAGAACTTCATCACTAAATGGTGTTGGGAAGGGGTCATGGATACATGCATTATTTAGACTTATGTAGTCTACACATACTCTAATTTATGATTTTTCCTTTTTACTTTGTATTAATATTGGGATGAACCATTCTGCTTCCTCAACTGGAAATATTAAGCCTGCATTCAACATTTTGTCTATTTCTAATTTAACCTTTTCTTTTACTCTTGGATTCAGGTAGTAAGGTCTATGTTTTACTGGCCTGGAATCAAGTTTTAGTACTATGCACATTTCCCCCAAATCTCCTTTAATTCCTTTTAACTATGCCACTGAAGAAGGGAACAGATCTTCATATTCCTGTAGTAGAAAAAAAATTTACTTTGTGGTTTCTGTATCCCAATAATATCCTAAGGATGCGATCTTGGGATTTTCTTCGCTCCCAATGTTTGGTTTCTTTGTCTTTAGGGGTAAAAGGTGTAATCCTTCAGTTGTCGGTTCCTCCTGTATTTCTCTTTCTCCTTCCTTTTATTCAAATGATAGATGTCGAAGGTTCTCTAAATCATCGTCATCTATCTCTCAGTCTATCCTTTTGCATGCTACTGATTCTTTGGCTTTCTGATCTGACATGGATATCTCCTTAGTTTCCTCAAGCTCTGGAAAAAAAAATATTCGTTTAATTGCTTGTAGGGTCTCTGTAACTTGTTCCGTATCTCCTTTGAAAGAAAAACTCTAAGTAAATCTTTCTGCAACTGTTTCCCAGGTGTTTGTTTCTCTCTTATTTTCCTCCATCAAGTACGAAGCTTGCAGAATAGTGTCTTGTGAATGTATGAAGTTATGTACCCATAAATATTTTGGATATTCCTCCTTTCTCCACTTACATTCACATATTTTTAGGTGTACTAAGGGATCTGAGTTTGATTGGTACTTTTCCTCTGGTTTTGGTCCTGAAGATGCCTGAAATCTTGTTCTTAATGCTTTAGCTACATCCTCTCACCTACCGAGAGAGTTGTGATGGGTTGTCCACCATCTTTCTGAAGTGGATTGTAACGCTACATCCATGAGAGGAAATCTATGTTCTATTAGCACCTTATCTTCAACTTTGTCAATGAATGTATTCACAGTTTGCATGTTTGTAAGAGTTGGGTATTCTCTTACCTCTGTGCCAATCCAGTTAACCCCACGAATAGTGGCGCATATTCTAGTGTTGATTACGTCCCTGCTGCCAGTCATCCTAGGCCACTTCCAATCCCACGTCATAACTTTGAACACTCCTCAAACTTACTGTTCCTCATGCTGTACGATTAATGTAATCTTATCTTTTTCTTGTTGTCATTTGGTAGAGTTGATATAGAAGTTCGGCATCTTCTTTGTTTTCGACAATTTCTGTGTACCGGGGTCCCTGATATGGATCCAATGGTTGGACCAATCCGACTTCACCATCTTCAAATATCATCAGCTCCTTCTTAAAATCGATATCCTCATAATTTTCAAAGGCCCAATCTATTCCCAGCAAGGCAAGATAAGGGTCCTTATCTCCCATGATATCTATTACTTTGAAGTCCGTATAAGTTTTTACTCCCAAAAAATCAACTTCAACTTCTTCCAACCTCCATATTGGTACAATGCAGTATTGATTTTCCATTCTTAGCTGTATGGGTGAGTATGACAGCTTTGGATTTCCCAGTGCTTCCCATGTCTTTCTAGGTAGAATGTTGACATATGATCCAAGATCTAACATTGTATCCCTTATTTTGAATCCCACAACTTGAGAATTTATACGAAACTATTTTCCAGTTCTCCTCTTATTTATTTTTACCCTTCTTATATATTTTTCAGATGAGTCGGTGTTAGCTGAGTCCTCATGTCCTGCTCCTCCTTGGACTATCATCTCTAGATTTTGCTTCAACTACTCCAACATCTGTCCATCATTCACAATCTTCAGGAATATTTGGAACCATTATTCTATAGGTGTTTTGGTAGTAATCATCTTCTCTCCTTCCTTGGATGGTTGGAAAAACTCCATACTCTTATGACTCCCGAGCTTTGAGAATGTTTCCAGCGCTTCTTTAAAGTATTGCTTCTGTCAGTCTGGGTTGAAAATATTCTTTGGGGATGCAGGTTTGACTAACTTTATCAGGTCCATTTCTTGTGCATCCTCCCCTATTTTCTTCCCTCCTCTGGTTATTATAGCTACACTTGGCAGAGGTTGAGTGTCTACTATCCTTGGCTCTGCATTAACCGGGTTGGATCCTTGTTGCCTGGTTCTTTCTTCCCACCTCTTGATCAACTCCGGGTAGTCTTCAGTAGCATGTGCATTCAATATGCATTGGGAACACCATGGTTGCCTTGGTAGCGGACACTCCCTCGCTATGTGACCTTCTTGATCACAATTATAACACCTTACAAGTCCTCTTCCTCCAGTTCTTCTGCCTCTCATTCCTCCCCCTCCTCGCCCTATGGGAGTCTCATTCACTCTGTAGGAAGATCTATCCAATCGATCTGCTAATGCATCCAAGGCTCTACATTGTTCTATATGATGAGTTGTGGAGGCACAAAACTCACAGTAAATGTTGTTTGGAATATTTAAATACTTTTGTAGAATTGGACACAACCGTGGAGGATGAACAATACCTTTGCATATTTCGCATCACTCTGATGCTGTCTGATTCAGAAATCCTAGGTAATGAGGTTGCGGTTGGTATAACCCTTGAGTGTTTACCTGTGCAAATCCTTCGACTGGCGGGGCCCCCAATGCTCCAGACGCCGAAGTCCCAACATTGGCTCCCCGCAACCTCGGGCTTTCTGTAATTACATGTCCTTCCATCAAGCAATGTGTACACCATACCTTGGGTCGTGTGGGTCACACCGGATGAATATATTTTAGTTTCTTCATCAGAATGGCTATTGGATGTTGCAGTCCTAATATGGACGAATCTTGCACAAGTGCTCCCCCTCTAAACTCCTACGGGTATCCAACCATTGCTTGCTCCAGTGCATCTTGAAGGGTATCAATCTTTTGTTGGGTCAAAGGTGTCCTTGTCAATGGTAGGAGTGATTTAATGAACTAGTCCCATTGGTGGTTTGGATCAATTGGGTAGCTTAGTTTTACAATTGCATCTTTAAACCTTCTCATCATATCCCAAGTTGTTTCTCCTTCCCTCTGTTTAATTTCCCATAGTTCAGACAATCCTTGCTAATTCGTGTGAGGTAGCTTGAATTCTTGGATGAATTCCCTATTAACATCATCTATTGCTGGGTTCTGGTGTACCTATGACCATTTGATGAACCAACGTAAAGCTATTTCTCTTAATGTAGTTTGAAATTCAATTAATTTGACTGCATCTAGCATCTGTCGAGCTCTCCAAATTGCTTCACATAAATACCAGTGCTGCTCCACGTCATCATTACCTTTTCCAAAAAATTCTGGGTATCAGGTAAATACTCCTGCCATCTTTACTTGCGTTGGTGGTACTAATATGAAACCTTTACTTCCTGGCTAAGATATTCTGCAGCTAGTACTGTTGCTAGCAGTTATCTGTACTGTGGACTGAATATTACACAACTTTCTAGACTCTCGTAACTTTATCAAGAACTTATCAGGTGGATGGTAAAGTACCAGGGGAAGGTTAGGACTAGTGCTACTTGAAACTTGGGGAATAGGATTACCTTGCGTTATGGTTGTCGGCCTCTCTTAGAATAGTTGTTCCATCGCAACATGCAGCTCCACATCGAACTCCTCCTTGGGGCGCGCATCCTCCTCCTCACCGGACTTCTTTCCCTTCTCTCTTCGGGCTGGGCTCCTATGAATTTTCCTAAATTCCTTGATGGACCCTTCCATTCCTTTGGGTCCCACCTGTCCTTTTATTTCTTCTATCATATGCGACGCCTCTTCCTTACTCTGTAGATTCCTTTATTTCTTTTCAAAGTATCGCACTTTCCAACCACTTCTCAGTGATCTGCGCCCTCCGATGTGCTCTCAGCTCTCTCAACCTACTGGAGGTTCCAATTTCCATATCCCTATTCCCCCTTTTTCCTTATTCGTAGCATCTTTCCCTCTGCTCCTTCCCCTAGTACTGGAGGTTTAAGTCTCCATCTCAGGACTTTGGAACAACATTAGGCCCTCATCCACCATTAAATCTTTAATCCACAATGGGACTTCCTTCAACAACTTTCCCCGTAACCCAGCTTTAAATATATATTCTGATGCGAACTCTACAATGTACCCCTCCAAGTTAGTTTGTACCCAAAAATCTACTGCTGGGGTTAGATCCGTATCTAACCGATGTAGTGTTGTTAAATATGTATGCATCCAACTACGATGGGATCGATGCAATCCTCCGGGAAGTGACTTGATCTAGATTCTTCGCAACCAGTTATGGAGCTCTTCAGAAAAATTTCGCTAGAAAATTTCATATAAGTCGCTTGTCGAGTCAGAAAATAGAGCTTGATCCTTGACAGTATTTTCCCTCTGCTTTTGAAGCTCTGCTTGTTGCGATATGAACTGATCTACATGATTGTCCCACCAGCTAAGCAATTCCCTCTCATAGATCCTCGATACCATGATCTAGCTTCTAGATAAGTTTTCAGGTCCCGACAACGGAACCATTTGTTGGTGAAAAAGGAGGTCTCCAGGTAAGACCCAAGTTCAAGCTTAGAGCCAACAAGATTCCACTGTAGTTTAGAACAACGCTGGAATTAGAAACTATACCATTAATACCAAAGAAATATTATTAATAGCAAGTCATCCATTATCTCATATAGAGCACATTCATCATATATCAATAGAGATACAAGTTATCGTTCATCCATACACAACCTGAGCATCAAAATTATTTTTTTAAGATAGCCAAACATACAATAATCAACAAATGCCATCTATTCTATAGCACACAACACAACATCAATCTATTTCTATTAGTTCAGTCCAAAACATTACATAACATACTCCGCAGGGTTTAGTACATCATAACACAGTACATATAGGCTCCGCAGAGCTCTCCCTAGACTCTCTCCCTCTATCCACCTCTAACTCCCTTCGGAGTCACTCCTTCATTGCTTATATGCTCCTAACAACTGACACTATCAGTCTTTTCCCCTTTTATGCTCAGCTGTTCCCTTGCGCTCTGCTGCCTTCCATCTCTTTTTCGCCATTGGCTCTATTTTTAGGAGTTCTGCTGCCTGTTCGTTGTCTCCCGTTCCTGACCTGCCTATGCTCCGCCACCTGTCTTCAGGTTTTCCGAAATTGCAACGGATCCTTGCCTTTCTTGATTGCACTTCGCCACCTATTCCTTCCGCTCCTACCCTTTCGCAACTCAAAACTGTATTGTTCAAAACAAAGGCCCCAACATACATATAGGAAAACAAATAATTATTCGCATTAATATAAATGGAAGGAGATTACAACCAAAAATAGGTGTTGATATTGTATAAGAGCTCCTCCAAGCTGTCTTGTCCTTTCCTTGTCACAAAATTCATCTCCAATCACCCTAAATGCATAGAATGTTAACCTCTCACCTCATCAACATAAGGGTAGAATCACTCTCCAAAATCCAACCCCTTGCATATGCATGGAAATAGATATATAGAGGAATGGGGTAAGTTGGGAGTTCTTATCCAATTACAATATAAGTTTTTATATCCACCTTTGATGGGAGGATGGGATCAAAGGATAAGGGATGGAAACTTCAAAGAAGGATGAGAGAGGATCCATAAGTTTAATCCAAGGTAAATGGTTGTGAAAAATTCTGGAAGCTTCCAGAAATTCTCTCTTTTTCCTGAATTTCTAGAACCAGCGTAGGTGAAAAGGGGAGAAACATGTAGGTGATCAATGCTGGCCACAGTGGAGCAACATGTAGGTGAACGCTATCTAGAGGAAGGCCATAGAGCGTTTTAGTAAATCTGGCTCATATGAGGTGGCTTGAGGCAGAAATTCTGGAAATTGAAGGGCGTTCACTTAGGGATTTGTGCAATGATGTTGACAAAGGGGGAATAGGAGGTTGATTGATCCCATTAAGAGGCATAATGACTGGATGTGACAAAATTTCCTATAACAGATTCCCCCCTAAAGCGCAAAGTCAGAGATGACGACTGATGACTGAAGTGATTTACCTTGTGACAAGTCAGGATTATGAACAACCGACGAGCTCCATATGTTACAATACATTTTCATCATGACATATTTTTGCTGAGGGAGGCATACCCATACTCAATGGATTTGTCTACGAAGGCAAAGGACTTTCCTGGAGGGCCAAAAGTAGCCAAAATCCGAGAAAAAATAATAATAAATTTTGTAGTAGCAGTGTTTGAATCATGTTTTTGATAGTGGAAATGGTTTCAACAACATCAAAAACCTCTAGGGAACCCAAAATCTTGAATTTTGATAGCTATAACCTATATTTAAAAAATTCCCTCCTGGATTTTCTTAAAATATTACCGTAATTTCCATGATTTTCAGGGAAAAAAAGCAGTCTAGTTAGACTACAACATACTCAACATATAAGAAAACATAACATGTATAATGATCAAAAGGATGTGTCCACAGATGAAACTGGTGGACCCCTGACCGGATGACTATCTATATGATCATAGCCACTATACATTGTGATATCTATATAACCCCTGAAATCGCAGCTCGGATGGATGAAACTGGTTCTGGGGTCTTCTATCTCGTCCACACAACCAACCAATGTATGAGTCTAACCCTATGAATCAATGAGCTGAAGTTGAACATGTTAGACACCATCTGATTACTGGCCGATGATGTAAGTTGTTAACAGATGTGAGAGAAACCATCGATGATGTTAATGGCTCTCAAGGTACTATAGTAAAACCCGTATTGTGTGAATAAATGAGTTGACGTCGAACACCACAAAAAATATTTTGGTTGAAGTCCAATGATGTGAACCTGTCACTGAGAGCGAGGAAATTTGATATCTATGTATGCAAGCACCAAGGTACTAAAGGGTGTTTCTAAGTGAACTTCCTAGATGATGTGCTAATGTCGGCAGGAAGTGTCTTGTCGCAAGTGGGTCTTGATGTATCTCCCATCAATGACACAAAACATGTATCATGATTGAGACAGAATGATGATGATAAAAAACTGAACTAGGAGAAGGAAAACATGGAATGAAGGCTTAAGAGTATTGCTATAGATATCAACTGAAATGGCTTCTCTTGAACACATAATGACACTGAATGGAACTGGAAGCACTGACCCAAAACCGAGATGGTGGATTTGAATAGGTGTGATGAACCGAATGACAAGAAAATTACCCAACCCAACAACCACGAAGATGAAGTGGAAGAGTGTCATGTTCAAGAGTGACTCGCTTCCATTAGAAAAATGTAGTACCCTGTTTTCCCACTTTCCCCAATGATACTGGACAGTACCTCTGTATTTTTAACAGGATTGAGGAGGATAACATATGCTTTATCTGTAAGTTCATCCTTCGGATGAATCCCTTCGAGTATTTTTAACAAACCCTAATAAGGAGTGGTTCAGCCTTTTCAAGTTCAACAATTCCAATGTTGTTTTATGTTTTAGCGAGTCCAATGAAGGTAAAACTCAACATATTTTTCTTGTTTAGAGAGTTTGAAAAAGAGGCGAAAAAGAAAACTCTAGATGCCCTTTTTTGTAAAAAATATTTCGAGTCTGAAAAGGTAGAAAACAATGCTCAAGAGAACCTCTTAGTCATGTTCAACTAAGGTATTCCTTTTTTGTAAATAGTCCATCTCAGTATAGAAAAGGGTTAAACTTACATTGAGTGGACGTATTTTCATTTATTTTAACGAGTTCGAAAGATAAGTGCTCGACAATATTTTCATTCTTTGGGAATCTGAAAAGAGCTGAAAGAGGACTCCAATGGGTTCCTTTTTCATAGGTTTGTAGAGCCTGACAAAGAGATAATAGTATACTCCTTTTCAAAATAACCTATTTAAAGCATGATAAAACACCATTAACAACTGTCGACCTGCTCAAAACATCGCAAAAAGGATTAAACATACATGTTTCATAGTAAAAATGAAGAATATCTATGTCAAAACATTAAATATGAATAAAATCATGCAAGAAATTACCATAAACACTCAAAATGACTAATCATTTTTACCATTTCACATTTACCTTCAACAGTGAGAGTTTTGGAGCACTTTTTCCTCAATCTTCTGCTACTGATTATGACCAATCTAGTCGATCATTTTGAGTACCGTCGCTTCCAGGTAGGAGCTAAAACCCTTCTCTTTATTTTGGTGGTCCATTTTTGTGATTTCATGGATTTTTTTGAGGTTTTGAGGGCCCCGGGGTTTCAAAAACATGCCGTACGACCAACGCACCCCCCTATCTCAAAATTTGTGTTGCACCTAGGTAGATTATCGCTTCTGGGAGAGGTGAAACACTCTGGTAGGCACTACAAGGGTGCGTTGGGCACAAAATTCTCAATGGTTTATAACTTTTCCCTCAAATTTTGTCAGATTTTTTGTTGAAATGGAACCCCGAGGGGGCTTCTGATTTCATTTTCCCTTAATTAAATTCGAAGAGAAATTCTGATTTCATCTCATAACAACCTGTAAGTGTTAACTTAGTTAGGAAGACTTAGTTATCTCAGATAATTTGAGTTGGAGGTCAAATTGGAGGCATGCAAAGTTCTTCCTAGATTTTATGGGGTACAATTACAATTATTTGTGAGTTGTAATTAGTTAACTCAATTAATTGAGTTAAAATTAGTTTAACTAGTTCTAATTGAGAGATGAGATAGTGATAGGTCTAGTGAATTAAATATGATTTAATTAACAAGTAGTGATCAATCAGTTAATTGATAATTTTCTATAAATAGCTGTTGCATGTTAGTGATAAGGCCGAGTTGAGATCGAGGTTAAAGGGAATATAGGTATCAGTTATGTAATTAGAAAATTGTATAGGTCATGCATGAGGTCATCAGGTTGCCTTGAAGGAATTACACAATAAATTCTTGGGAATTTCCTTATTAATAGGGCCACAATTCCTCCAAGAACGCGTAAAAAAGGCTGGTCAGACAGAGGCCGAGAATTGGTTAAGTATTGAAATGATTTTTCCTAGATCATATTGAGACAATCAACGAGTGCATAGGTTTCCCAGTGAGGGAAATAACATTGTATTGTTTCACGATCTTTACTTTATGTAATATACAGATAATGAGGTTTTGAGCAGTTTCTTTCCCTAGATACATCTTGTGTTGTGCGATTGATAATTTATTTCTCTTACTTGTTATGCGATTGTGAGATCGAAATTGGTTTTCGCAATTTGTAGAAGGATTAAGTATTTTTTTTTTAGTACATTACAAGATCAATTGAATCCCTTTGGATAAGTTCTACATTTTTTGCATGAAAAGGAGCCTAATGAATCCTTTGTTGATGTTTTAGTTTCTCATTAGCACAAAATGGTATTCATTTGGTAAGAAAGAGAACATGAAGAAAAATATTTAACTGCATGAAATTTTCCTGCTACCATCCAGACACTGAAAAATGGTGGATTGTTGAAATTCTTCTGGCTACCTGGCATGAGACAACAAATGGAATTGTTGAAATATCTCGTTCGTTAATGGGATTTTCAGGTACAAGAATTCAGGTTTGGGGAACATATGCTCGTGATAAAGGTAGAGGAAATCTAATTTTTGATAGGTTTATACAAGAGGGGTGCCCCCATCTCTCTCCTAGGTGGGAGGAGTGGTGGGGAGACCATGAATGATTATATCAATACCTGTTGTAGACCTTGATCCCAACCTAATAGGGATGGAGAGATTAATATCAAAGATGTGACCCAGTTACCTTTGAGAAAGATCATGTTCATCATATTGAGATTGGCAGGTAGCTCGACACTCCATGTAGTGAGTAGATCGTACATGCAGTATGGGATAGAATTTCTAGAGCCAACATTGTTCAACTGGAGTGAGGGTGTTTTGGTCAATATGAAGGAACAACTGAATAAAGTGAAAGGGGGGAAGTTAAATAACTTCAGTTATGGTTCAATCTTAGTCTCTTTTGATTTGAGTGAGTGCCACTACTTCAACCTTAGCAGGTTATTCTCGAGCCTATCGATCCAAGGGTCCCACATATGAGGAGGTGGATAGATCATATGGTTCGACATGCAGGTCTATCGATAATCAGTTTCTCATTAGCATTCTTTGGATGGTTGCACATACAACTCATCATGATCAATGATCATCCTTACGCAGGGATGGATTTCCATGGTGATACCGAGTTCGTGCTTTTTGAGGGTTAGAAATGGGATGCTTAAGGTAAAAACATTTGGAACATTAACTTTTTGAAAGATTTGCTTTTTTTTTTGTGTTTTTGATGTTTCTGAGACTAAAATATTTGATGTTTCATGAAAATATTGGAACAGTTCGACCAATGGGTGCTTCATATCTCCATCGTGTAGGAGGACAACCACATGAGGAGGTAGAGGTACCAGTACAAGACGATGCGGTAAGACGGGGTGCACTATGGGGCATTGAGGTAGCTGATATCCTATCATAGGTGGAGCGCCACATGGAGGTATTGAAAAACGAGATTTATGAGACTGTGTTCGATCAGGTTCCCATGCGACTTCAACAACACAATATTAGAGTTCCTAGCCGTATTGGTTGATTATTGTGCAAGATGGCTCGCATAACATCTTTTTATCACGAGCAGCATTGATTAGTCTACATAGATATTTGCATGTAGTTTTTTGTATGGACGATGTAGCCATATGGGTCTCTGGGCACAAGTTTTTGTAAAACCAAAATCAATATATATACATGTTTTCAATTTTTCCTAGTTCCTATTATTCTTTAAATATAATGTGATGTGAATTGAAACTTATTTATATTCGTTGAAAATGTCTATCTAAAATGTGATTAGCTAGGTCATCTGCTAATGTGTTTAGATTCATAAAAATATGTTCGTATTGTATGAAATCAAAATGTCTTCTAAAAGATGCACTCTTAAAACCATGTGAATGATGGTGGGATTTATAACTGAATATACATTCGCAAGTCATAGTACTACGATTTGTGAGTCGAGTCTGATGACTAAACGATGGATAGTATGTGAAATAAAATCAGATAGTAGCTCAACCACCACGCTATACTCAACGATATTGTTAATCGAGCGGCTAATGCAAATCCCTTGCATACTCACCAACTCACCATTTGGAGAAAATATAGCCCACGTCGTGGAAGATAGATTCCAAGTACTACAACTAGCACCATCAACATAACCATTGTATGATTCGAGAGATGTTGACATCTGCAAACCAAACATAAATGGGATAAAAAAAAACTATGGGAAACTCTGAAATGATACACTACAAACACACTCAAACACAACTATAGACAGTATGTACACAATGTACTGTGCATGAGATCAAGCATAGTATTTTTTGAGGTACAACCGATTTTTAGGTTGCGCTAGTGGAACTCCATCAAAATATACTAACTCATAGGCCCCTTTTGGAAGGACTCGCTTGACAATGTACATACCCAACCACATAGGTTGGAACTTTCTCAGACCTAACTTATCAGCCTCCTTGTCATATAAGAGAACTAGGCCTCCTTCCAAGAAGACTGGAGGCTTGAAACTTTTGTTGTATTATGCCTTGACACTTCTTTTATGAGCTTCATTGGCTAAACCAGCATCACATCGAGTTTCATCCAAATGAATCAAATGTACAATTCGTTCCTCCTTTACATAAGTGGTAGGAAGAAGTTTGAAAACTAGTTTTAATGATTCAATTTCAACCTCGATGGAGAGGATTTCTTCTAGACCATAGACTAGCTGAAAGGGCGTGAATGCAGTACCAGTCCAAACTGAGGTTTGGTATGCACACAAGGCTGCATAAAGAAGCAAGTGACAATCCAATTTATGGACCCCTACCATACATTGAATCATAGTTTTAAACCTACTTTGTTGACAACCTCAACTTGTCCATTAGCTTGTGGATAATAGGGAGTGGATTTTTCATGCAAAAATCTCAACTTAGAAGTTAGTTCAGTCATCATATGATTCAATAAATGATTTCCGCGATCCATAAATATTGCTTGCAATACAACAAAATTAGCAATAACATGGTTAAATAAAAATTATGAAGTTGTTTCTCTAGTGTTGTTAATTGTAGGCATCGCCTCGACCCACTTAGTAAAGTAATCAACAACGATAATAATATAACCATTCCCCCCATCCGAGTGATGGTTACATGTCATAAAGTCAATGCCCCATTTTTCAAAAGGACCATCATCGATGATAAGATGCAAAGGAGTAGGTGGAGCACAAATATTTCGATCGTAGATCTGGCACAGATGACATTTTTGGACAGCAACGATGTAGTTGCGAAATATAGTGGGCCAAAAGTAACCAACATGTTTACGCTATAGCGTAACTAGAAATATGCCCTTCACATGCCCCTAAATGGAATTCATTAAGGAATTTATCGGCTTCCTCGAGGGTGAGGCACTTGCGTAAGACTGTATCAATACCACAACGGTAAAGGGTACCGATAATGATATAATTTCAGGATTGGTATCGAATACATCATTGCTCGAAGTGAGACGTATTAGGCCAAAAATTCTGGGTCTAGAGATGGATCAGAGAATATTCATACCATAACTCAGATGATGAAATCAGAAATAATGACTCATCAGGGATAGAATCTTCAGATGTAGATTCAGAATCAAGGGAAGGAAGTTTGCACATAATCTCAGTGAAAACTCGGGATTTCTTCGACTTGGATTTAATGAAATCCAAGTCGAACTCTTGGAGAATAAAAATCCATTTAGATTACTTGCCCCAAACAATTGACGTAACAATGTATATTCCATAGGGTTGCAATCATAAACGACAATAGTTTTCCAAAGAAAGATGTAATGGAGAAACCTTTGGACGACTTGAACGGCTGCCAAAGCCAACTTTTCTACATGAGTATATCTGATTTTGGTGTCATTGAGGTTCTGAATCATATAATAAATGGGATGTTCAATCCAAATATCATATTCTTGGACCAATACTATTACTATCGTAGAAATGGAAGCAACTAGGTAGAGGAAATATTCACACTGATAATCAGGGGGGTATAGAAGAGGTGCCTAAACCAATACATCTTTCAGGGCATCAAACACTTTTTGAGCAGCGTCATCCCAATAGAATGGTACCACTTTCTTCAGTAAGTGAGTCGATCCTTTGGTCATCTAGGCGTAATTGGGGACAACCCTCCATAGGAAGTTATCTTTCCCTTGGAGTCTTTGTAACTGAACGAGAGAAGAAGGTGTTGGAAAGTCAACGATTGCTTGCACTTTCAGAGGATCAATAGGAATTCCTTGTTTTTAAATGAAAAAAACCAAGAGACAACCAAAACTAACACAGAGCACACATTCGTGCAGGTTAAGTCGAATTTTATATTGTTTGCAACGGAGAAAAATAACCCGAAGATGCATTAGGTGATCAACGCGATATTTAGAATGAGCAAGGAGATCGTCCAAATAAGGTTGTACAATGTGTTTAATATCATGAAAAAAATAATCCATCGCATGTTGAAACGTGGCACCCACGTTCTTCAAGTTGAATTGGAGCTTTCGATAAGCAAAAATACCCCATGGAAAAATAAATGCAGTCTTATGTTGGTCCGTCGGGAGAATGTTGATTTGATTATAGCCTGAGAATCCATCCATGAATGAATAGATCTTGCAGCTAACGAATCATTAACACTATGGTCAATGAACGAGGTCAAATATTTGTACTTGGTATAAGAACGATTCACATCTTGGTAATCGACACAAACTCGAATCGTGCCTTGTTTCTTCATGATAAGGACGACGTTCGATACCCAATTAGTTAAAGGAACGGGGTATATGAAACCAGCCTGAAGAAGATTTTCAACTTCATCCTTAATCTTGGTAGCCTTCTTGGCCCTGGACCAGACGGAGGTGTTTCTGGATGAGTTTTGCATCGAGATATGTCTTAATCTCATGTACCACTATGTTTGGGTTGATGCATGGCATTTCCTCATAAGTCCAGGAAAGGACATCTTGAAACTCATGAAAAAGGCTCTATAAATCTCAATCTAAGATGGAGAACAAGATGCTCCAATGTACAGATTTTTGACAACACTTTGTTTGATAGAAATATCAAGAGGTATTGTCTCCTTGATATTTGAAAGGTTATTTTAAGAGTTGATCTCATGAATAGGGAAAAAATTTGTAAAAGGTTCGACAAAATTGGGCAAATATACATAATTGAGATTATCATCAATGGAATCTGGTAGGGAGGAACGATTGTGATGTTTGTCCCCAGGCATCATGATCTCCATGATGCTTTCATCGGTAGAGAATACGCGAGAAAAAGGATCAGAAGGTCTGTCATAATCCAGTGATCTATCTACCCAATTGATCGAAGAGAAGGTATAAGCCACGCAAGCCAAATAAATGTCTTCATATTCTAGCTCAACGGGGCTAAGAGTAATTCGGTTGCCAAAACCTTGGATATTGGTTTCATCGGGTACAATCCATGGATCAACTGGGATAGTAGATGATGATATCATGTTGATACAAGTAACCGAAAAAGAGTTGTCGGGAAGGGTAGGAGGAGGGAGCAAAAATGTTCCCATAAGCGATGAATACTTCAATAACCCAATCTCGACATGTTGATAGGATTGTAGGGATTCCCCTACAAGAGGGACACTTCCAATAACATGAGAATCAAAGGCGAAAAAGGTGAGTTGATATATGGCAACAATCCCGCCTTTATGAGAAAAAATGATCATCCGAAAATAGGTTGAAACGATGACAACCATAACATAAACCCATGTACGTCCCAATAGAAGACTGTAATTGAGAAGTCTGTTAATAACTTCTACTTTTATAGAGACGGTTCCCCCCCCCCCAATTCTACTTGAAGGGAATTTAAAATCCCATAAGATTTATATGTTCTTCCATCGAAAGCTTTCAATGTGGTGGTTGATTGACTTAGTTGAGCCGAACCAATTTCCTTCCAGAAATACATGAGCATAATGCAGGTCGAGGCTCCCTCATCCACGATAGAATGATGAATTTTCTTACCAATGATGATGAAATAGATTATGAAAGCTAATTTATTTGGAAGCCGAGGGGTATAGTTTTCATGAGAGAAAAACACTAGGTTGGAATCCGTCGTATCCACACATCCGGTAAATGACAACAAGGCCTTCTTTCTGGTGGGGCAGTTTTCCAACACCTCATGAGTTGACATAGCTAATGGAGATTGAGGCAAGTCTTCAAATACATTATAATTTTTGGCAACTATTGGAAGAGGGTTGAAACCATACTTATGAATAACGCCCTTCAGAGGTTTGATAGTGAATTCTGCAGGAATCAGAGGTGGAGTAGGATCAGATGAAGGTGATGCTGAACTGGTAGGTTGATTAGTAACTTGACTATTCAGTGAAATCACATTACCATATTCCTTATAATGAGTGGCCACCATGACATCATATTTCATCTTTGAGGGTGAAAGCATCAAAACTGTGTTAGAGGAAGAAAGGTCCCGAAAAACCATATGGGTCTCCTGATTGGGAAAGGGGTCAGTAAACACAATAGGAGATGTAGAATATTTAAGGAACTGTTTCACCCTTCAGCGCGGTGTAGACAATCACATGTAAAGTGATCCTTGTTGCAAATTAAGCATGGGTAACGAGGCTTTCGCTTCTCATCAGAAGACTAATTTGTTTTTTTTTTTAATCCTGTGACGAAGGATATTTATTTTTCTCACCTTTTCCTTTCTTCTCGCTTCCAGGCTGCTCTGGAGATTTGCCTTTATTATATGAGACAACATTTATCTCAGAAGTAGAAGTTACAGGAGGATGGGACTGAGGTTTTTGAGCAGATGTGGTAAGATAAAAACCATATGGTTTACTCACCGACTAAAAACTTGTAGAACCAATCACTTCACCAACAACATGAGATTCTTTACTAGGTGGAGGAGGAACAATATTTGAAGGTCTCAGAGCGTTCGATATATTATCATAGAGCATGCCTGATTGGGTATAAACGAGATCCAAATATTATCCACGAGCAATAACTTAATCTTTAGTCACGACTCCACCTTTAGCCACATATTTTGTTACGGGTGAAAACAGATTTGGTGAACCATTCCGCTAACAGTCGATCATGAACATAAGCCTTAACCAATCAATGACGATGCCTCCACTCATGAATGTGATCTGAGATTTGAGTGGAATCTGAATGTGATCTAAGATGTGAGTGGAATATAATTGTTTGAAATTGGTCAATAGTTATATTCCAGTTTTATATTTGATCGAAATGTGTGAGGAAGGTGGTGGGTAAAGTGCTAAAATCATTGAATGAAGCTCTAGGTAACTCAATATAACATTTAGATGTGGTACTTGTAAGTGTTTGTTGGAAAATACAAAGTCAAATGGAATCATCATTAAGGGAGTTCGAAGAACACAATAGATGATAAGTCATAACGTGCGTCGATAGGTTCTCTCCTAGATTCCCATTGAATTTAGGGATATCTGATGGAAATTTAGTGGGAATAATTGACCACCATGGAGAATGAGAGATGGGGTCATTTGTGAGCCGAGTTAAGTCCGGAAATTCGTGAGTGGATAGAAAAGGAAATTGTCTGTTAAAGTCCGAAGGAGGATGGCTTGGATATGAAGGAATAACTTGAGTACAGGGAACTTGCATTCCCGGATAAGGGGGGTTGTGATAATAAGGAACCTGGGTACCAGGATAAGGAGGAATCTGATAACAAGTATACAAGTGACCATATCTCCCAACACCAGGATGATGATAAAGCTACTGGAATGGTTGGGTTTGGATTTGTTGGCCTTGAAAGGTGCTTGATATGGAACATACTGCTACCTGATGGGAGTTTTCATTGTCCCATGATAAGATGGGCTCGGTTGGGATTGTGCCATACTATGAATAATATGTCTATTGGGCCGCTAGTTTTTCATTATTATTATCACTTTTTAACACCTATTTCATCCATTTCTACCATTATTTATCACGTCATTTATCATGGTTTATCATATAATTCCATTTTATAATTATTTATGCTCTTATGGATAAATGTTATTTGTTCTCCTTTATTTTTAATAAATTGATGGTTATTATGCATGATTTTACCAATGATGGTTTATTAATAAATTTTTTGTAACATCACTCACCATTTTAGCCTCCAAGTTATTTTCCAGATTGCAGATTTGATCTCCAGCTCATCATTAAATATTCCAACTCAGAAATTCGCTGGAATAAGAAGTGAAAGTTTTGTATTGGATGTTTTGGGAAAATGGAGAAGAATCTGGAAAATCCAAAACATGGGTTTTGTCCAGAACGGACCGAATTAATTTTGAGCAGTTTTCCCAAATTCGGTTCGTATTAAGAGAAATGGAAGGTTCTTTGAAGACGATTTTCTCATATTCGCTATTGCAGCCGTTTTCCAAATTATCTCAGTTGCAATACCAAATTCGACTTGTTCCTGTTGAATGTTGATGGAAATATATTTCAGATATGATCTTGCTGATCAATTTGTTGTGAAAAATGCAATTTTGTTATGGGAATCATTTTGTAATAATCTCTGTTGTAACTTCTCTCTGCTCTTTGTGTATTTAAATGAAAAAGAGAGATCAAAGAATAAAAATTATTATGGGATTATTAGATTAGAGATAGATAGGATAGGATAGGAGGAGAGGGGATAATGGAGAGATTTAGCTTTTACATGGGACCTCAATGTAATTTCAATATACAGAATGTTATTCTGAAGGAGATCATATTGTAATGACAGGTGAATTTGATGATTAATATATAACTTGCATTGCTATTCATCCGAATATTCTGAAGTAGCTCGGCAGTATTCACTGGTGGCTAGGGCCCAGTCTCTGGTGAATCTTACTGCTATTCGTTGTTTGATACTTTTCCATTTCCTGTAAGTTCATTCTGTTTTATATCTTTGCATTTCCTGCGAGTTTATTCTGTTTGATATCTTCTAATTTCCTGTGAGTTTACATTGTAGTTAGTTTACTTTCCTTTATTCTGATCTCATGTACTTCACAACTTTGTCATTTGATTTCATTTATGCTCACTGTAGATTGAATTAATTATCATTTAAGACATTGATTCTCGTTGATTACGATAAGAGTATGATTAGGATAGATCCATTTGAAAGAGCTTGGTTATTACTACTGTGCTCTCGGTTGGTGTTATTCTCAATTGAATTGCTTGCTTAAGATTGGATTATGGTTTTGCTCGAGATTAATCCTTGATGCTTAGATGTATTATTTCCTTTAAAATTTGCAGCTTGATATTTATGATTGCATTCTCTTACTCTTGTATTGAATTTAATAGATTATCTTAAATCATTACTCTCTAGGTTTATAGCTTGCACATATTGTATACACTCTTGAAACAAAAAGACTTACCCAGATTGATAATTAAGGTGAGGCAATTAGGAGTTTTAAAAGACACCTTTTAGCACCCAAAAATTTCCTATCAAAAATTGAGGAATACCCTGTCCAAGCAGTTGAGAATGGGAGGTTCCTTGTATTGACTTGGTAAGTGGGACTTGGGAAGTAACATATACCGTTGGAAAATATTGCGATGCAATGACAACCTATAAAGTTTGGCTTGCATGTATTTGAGCTTATTGGGGTGTTGAAATACTGATAGGAATTTGAGAAGATGGTGCTGGTTTAGGATTCAAGAATTGGGCCCAATATGAACCAGGTTGAATGAGCAAAGTAGTTTCCTAAACATTGGAAGCCATTCCAAGATATGGAGGACTATAATGAGGCTAATTACCAATTTGAGGTATACCAACAACAAGTTCCCCCCATACCAAAGGAGAGGGGATGATGGATGCAAATGTGATCCATATAGAGGATACCCAACATAGGGAGAAATAGGTTGTTGAAGGTAACCTTGCCCACTAACATAAGGGCCAGCTTGCTGCGAAGGAGGAGGAGGAGGAGCAGACTATGTGGAACTCATAATAGAAGTAATGATATTCCTGTATTAGATGACATAGGAGAGGTCCAAGGAATGGAAGCCGCACCAGAAAAGGTACTAGAAGTTGGCTTGAGGGGTCATGACCTAGGTTCAAAGTTTATGGGTAAACCAAGAAACCCTCCAACTACTGGCCCTTTCAGCAATGACCTGCTTGCACAGATCAAGGTCTCACACGAAGCAGTATGGGGGGGTGTTGGAACTAGGTTTCTGCACCATGAGGGAGAAAATAATGAAGTGGTCCTAAGCAAAATGAATGCAGAATTATATCAATCATAAAAAAATGCGTGCAACATACTAAGGCATAATAATTGAATGTGCGCAATCCTTAACAGAATAAGACATAGTCGCAGATCGCTTTAGCGCAGATAAGCATAATAGAACCATATCCAAATCTAAACGATGCAATTACTTAAGCATATTTATCGATCATTAATAATCACGCATAACCATAACTGATATCTTCATGCAATAATCAATAAGAAACACAAAAACAGTGCGATCTCAACAAAACATAAACAGTAAATAACTCAAATCAATCACAACAATTTTTCCAAAATCTGTCCTTTATATTAACTTCAAATCCTTTCAATACATATCAGACTTTCCCTTACATAAACCTTCCGCGCACACATCCAACAAAGTCCGCACACAACTAGGACTAAGTCTTCGTGCACACAACCAGCAAGAGCCTTTCAACCCAACCCAGACAAAACCCTTACAACATATTACATACGCATAAACTTATCAAACATCAATAATAGTCTTCTACTACTTTCCTTAGACTCGATATATCTATTTATATTCCTCTTTTACACAGATACTATGGTCTTAAGCCATGGTTTGAGGCCCAAAGTTTACCCTTAAACCCATTCACATAAAAATTGGGGACTTTAACCCACCCCAAAGCCCCTTGACTCATTCACGCAACGTGCATATACAAGACTTATACAAAACTACATCAAAAAGTGTGCCCTAGGGAACCCTGCTCCAACAGGCCCCCAACACAAACATGTGACTCGTCCCAAGTCACTAAGGCACCTAATCCTTGATCTTGGCTTGGAGCGCATTGATATAAGATCAGAGGGAGCACTAATTCAAAACTTTGCATTGCGGCACCTTGCGCTTGCTGAACCAAATTTTCTATGGTGGGCCCTTCAGTGGCCATTTCTATCTTGCATTGTGTCTATAGAATAGTATTCAGAGTGTTGTCCAACGTATATGAAAGTTTAAGCTCTTCATCAGCCCAAAGTTGCATGCGTGCTTCTAGAAATTGTTATTTGCGGCGCAACTCTTCAATCTCTATTTGTATCATCCGACACTCCTGCAGATGAGCTAGGCACTGTGTTGAAACCAAGGTTGGCGCCACTATCCTGATCTCTTTAAACTTCTATTCCTTCTGATGCAACACGTCGTGCAGCTACGAAACTACTAGATCATTTTTCACTTATGCGCATACACTCATGGATTCATCTAATAGACTGTCACACTGGGTGACTACAACAACGATACTGTCTCTGGCTTGCTTCACCTCAGCGGCTCTTTGGGCACCGACCTTTGGTAGAGTCTCTAGCTGCAACTTTGTCTGTAGATCTGCAATTTTTTGCTCATACTCCATTCAGACTGTCTGCACCTCAACGCACGATGATTTCAACATGACAACCAGTCCCTCCAATTTTTCCTCTGGTGCTACTGTGGCCAGGACAACTGGAACATCTCGACATACTTGGTGGATATTTTCCTCTAGCGCAGCGCGCTGGGCTTTGGCTTCTCGGAAGACTGCTTCTGATTTTTGATGCTTTTGGTGTGCTTATTCTACATGTTGCTGGGCTTCCATTGTAT
The DNA here is from genome assembly GCA_034641835.2 of Pinus albicaulis. Classification (NCBI taxonomy): domain Eukaryota; kingdom Viridiplantae; phylum Streptophyta; class Pinopsida; order Pinales; family Pinaceae; genus Pinus; species Pinus albicaulis. The sequence continues at coordinate 1,101,796,933 of CM076580.1, forward strand.
GGGTGTGAGCAGTAGCCTCTTTGTATTGGAGTTCATCCATGATCATTGAGTGCATCAAGTGAAACTTCCTTGCAGGAAACACAGAAAGGTTAATATTTATATCACCTATTCCTTGGAATTGGGCACCCCGACTCGCATCCACTTGAATGGTTGGCACAAGGATTTGCACAAGGCGGGCATCCCCGGCGGCGGGGAATGCAACATCTAATGGTTGCACGCTTGTGACTTGTGTGCTGGTCTGGCTCACCTGAGCTAAAATTTCTTATATCTGGCTAGCCTGTATCTTCAACTCCTGTATTCCAACCTGAACAAGCTCTAGTGCAAACTTATACTGCACCTCCATTTCAGTCGAACAATCCTCGGTCACAGACATGAAAAAGTTAGAAATTTCGTGTAGATCATCTTCTATCAACGTCAAGACCTCCTGCCCGGCCTCTTTGGAACCCTTCCTCTTCTTCCATGATCCCCTTGCGGCTTGAGAGTCGCGCTTGGTTCCCTTAGAGGTTTCTACTTCTCCTATGTCCTTTGGCACAAAGCCATTCTTTTCTGGATCTGTTTCTTTTTCCAAGTCGATGGTTTCACCAGTGGTAGTTGGTGTTTCTTCTTTCTATGTCACATTTTCTATGGGTTTCACGGTCTGGCTTTCAATGCGCGGCTTCGTAGGTGTGATAGGGGTCAACCATGCGGGCGACCATTCTGCCATTACTCTAAGCAAGTCATCCTATGTTACTAAGTAAGGTAACTTGTAACATACTCCTTCTACAACGCCCTTTGCGTGGATATGCATGTTGTGGAATGTAGCTTTAAATTCAGCTACCATATTGTACTAATAATATAATGTAGGTGACAATCGCAGCTTTGACTGTACGACTTGATAAAGAGTGGAATCATACAAAACCCAAAATATCTTATTTTATCTGGCGCACACTAGGTCTGAAGAGTTCCACAATGTTGCATATCATGCAACCTCGCAAATCTAAGGCTCAATCTCTGGAAACTGGGTGTCTTCAGGGGTCTTCCACCCAATCAGCACAATCAATAATAAAATCCAAGTGTTAGTATGAATCTTTCGTTGAAGTGTACGAAAAAAGACCCTTTTAGCTGTGCATAACAAACAACCCTAACAACAAAAGATAACTGCTAATATCTTCAGATCTGCAGTTAGTTGATCAAGAAAAATGCTGCAAAAATCTAGATCTATGCATAAAAAGACATTAAGCAGTAAAAATAAGGTTTTTCTCCATACATCCAATAGACAAGACAAGAACAATATTTTTGAAAAAATTTTGTATTAAGGGCACCTGGGAGTAAAACAAGAAAGGTGTTTCCAATTCTCCTCAATGGGATGGGTTCTTGAAAGTCCTCAGTGCTTCAGATCTAGAATTTATCTCTCTTGTTGGTGTAGAAAACCCAGACAAACATAGAACTCAAAGGGAGCTCATAAATTAAATAATGGAAAATTTGACAATGATAATGGCTCAAAGTCAGACCAAGAGTATAGATCCAGAGTGATCCAATAGGCAACAAAAGGTGAAGAATGGTAGGAAAAACCCTCCTATTTATAACAAAATATTGGGTCATTCTAGATCTTGGTGCATGATTAAAATAATATTAACCAAATCTAGATCCACCTTTTATGGAATAGTTTATTATATTTGTTGGAGGGAAAAAGTATTTGACTTGGGTCAAATCCCTTTATTTGTTAATAATAAATAAATAAATGATTTATTTATCTTTTTAAGGAAGTGGTTGAAGGATAATTAAATAAATACTGATTTATTTAATTATTTGTGGGTGATTTGGTCATATTTAACAAGGAATATTATCTAAATAAGATTTAAATAATTATTCCTAGAAAATAATAAGATAAATAAAAGTTTATCTAATTAATTTCTTTGTTTTGGGTTAAATATGACCAGGAATAATAATTAAATTATTGTTTAATTAATTATTCCATGAGGAAAACCAAACAAATATAGATTTGTTTAATATTTCCCCTTGGGGTTTCCTATTTAGATCATAAAAAACCTAATAAATGTGTTTTGTTAAGTTATTTCACGTAGTGAAAGCAATTTTACTTAGGGTAAAATTGGTCTTACATGGTGTACTTGGGTCCATCTAATGATAATAGGTTAGATGACCAAAAAAATGGTGTAACAGATTGCCCCCCAGCGTGCGAGTGTTAGGAGAAAATCGTATGACCGAAGTATGTTGTAAGAACTCAATCACAAGACATCAAAAGGGAAGTCAGAGAGAGAAATGTAAGGTAGCCTAATGTGCTAGAGAACTAGACCCTGAGGAGACGAGACTTACAAGTGAAACAAGTCTCTTTTTATGAGAGGGTACCTGTGCTAAAGGCGGTGGGGGAGGCATACCTATGCCCGCCGAGACAAAGTACAAAAGAATAGGGAATCCAATAAACAAGGGACCGAACAGTAAAATACATGCTGGAATAAACATGAGCTAGAGAAAAGATATAATGATGAATCCCACATATATGATGTGCCTGGGCTAACAGCCAAGACTTATACAATAATATCTCAGTACATGAGATACAAATACAACCCCAATGCCCCTATAAATGGGGAATGGCTCGCAAAATCTGACTGATACATGCAAATCAAAGAGGTGTTGCAGGTGGGTAAGGCCTGACATCATCAAATCTGTGGAGCTGCATCGAAGGCTGAAGTGAAGAAGTCATTCGGTATGTGGGGGGCTACCTGTAGGGCCATCCCCTCATGAGGGTTGGGACATCTCACACACACCCGAGAATCACCGATATTAGTTGCTGCATCACTGAACCATCAAGTATACGGATCTCGATCATGCTGAAAGGAGCTGGAGCTGAGAAACAATCAAGACAGAGGGAAATAAGGAGTCCCTTTTCCTGATCCGGGGCACCGAACAAGAGTGGAAGCTGGAATCAAGGTACACCGCCCTCTAGACCTATCTTCTGGAATGAATGAGCTGATGTTGACAAAAGGAGGTCTTCCATAGGTGAGGCAATAAGGGATCCTCAACTAAGGCAGGAGAGAAAATAGTAGAGTGACTGACAGACTGACAACAATGATAATGATGAAATGGGGGGTACTGAGTAGCGAATGGATGACTTCCCTTGTTAAAGCATAAAGGACATGGATGAGTTGGAAATGACTGACACAATATCATGAGGGATAGGGGACAGTGGAACTGAAGGCCATAATGTGTGACACGAGAGAGGGACCAAGCAAAGAAGGATGGAGGACTATAGCGGAATACAAAGGGACTCAGGATAGACTCCATGAACGTGATGATGACTTAACTCGGATGCTCTAAACAAGGGCGACTCGATGGCACTGCCACGCAGTAAAGGTCCAATGGGGGACCATGAAAACATGAGTACAAGATGGTAGCTCACGACGAACATCAACACGAGCAAGGACAAGTACAGAGGCCAAGTGGTGCCCCTAGTATGAGTGTTGCAAGTGAAGAAATTCGATTTTGAGGAGGGTTATGGTTGAGGGGAATAGGTGCCCCCAAGCATGTTGTGGTCATGCCAAAATGTATTTAGAAAAAGGGGAATCTAAACACGTTTGAATGATGTGGTGCGCCATTTGTTTTCTTTATGGTTATGCAGTTTGAGAAAGGAAATGAAGGATTACCAATCTCTTTTAGTACTGCATATAGTTGAATCAAATGGACTTTAAGCTTCCGGGTTGGCATACCTAGTGTCACTATCCCAAAGAGAGGATTTGGAGATAAGGAACTGATTCTCACCTAGAAAACCCATAGGTTGGTCAACAACAATGTCTAAGAGATTGGGTTGTTGATGTAAGATGAAGGAACGATAAGGGGTATCATCCCTAGAGTGATCTGAAGTGATATGGGACTTTAGAGATTCTTCTAAATGTGGAATAATAATGGTACTAAAGTCGACACGACCATATACACTAGGAGAGTTGTGGAGAATTTATTCTCCTGGTTGCTCAAATATGGGTGCCCCCTTACCCAAACATTGGGTTTCAATGTAATGGCCACAAGCTGTATGTGGTTCGAACACATGGGTTCGATGTAAGGGGGAATAGATAAAGTCAGGGGTGGTGATTTCTTCCATAATTTCGTCATCGTGATAGAATATGGGATGACTGGTGGAAGAAAGACCCCCTGACGCAGCAAAGCTACCTGACTCATCATCATGAGAAGAGAGGTTCACATGCGCATCGTCACAAGGGGTGACATAAGAGTAAGCAGATGAAGGATCTACCGATGTTGAGCCCAGGGTGATCGCTGAAGGGATGTCAAGCAAAACATCAGGGGAAGTCTCCAAGGGGACTTCCACCAAGGGTCTCATGGATGATGAGAGGTAGAAAATGGTGGATGAAGGCTCCGTCATCTCGACATCAGGAGGGGGAATGTCGATGGGAGCATTCGTGTCCTCTAGTTTTGCCGAAGCAAAACGCGCAAATAAGGGAGCGGTGGACTCATTGCGCTTGGCCTCGAATTGGCGAACCGCTTGCGAAGATGAGCGGTACTCTTCGAGGCGAGGACAGAGGTGAGTATAGTGGCCATGTAAATCACACAAAGCACAAGGGTGATTTGTGTGCAAAGACTTGGGTTTCGGGACTGAATCGGGTATAGTGACATATACCTCTGGAATATCAAACTCCGGAAATGTCTCATTGACCATGGACTTAAGGTGAGGAAACTCCAGACAAGAATGGGTGAAATGATAGATGACATCACACAAGGTGCAAGGCTTTGCGGGCAGAGGAAGGGCAGGCTCATTCGGGGTAGCCTTGTCTTTGGATGCCCCCTTGCGAGATTTGCCTTTCTTTCTCGGAGTTGGCCCAACAGGAGACGGGTCCTGTTGAGGTGCTGAGGGCACTGTAGCAATGGAAGGAGCTAGGGGAACTAGTGTCAAAGCAAGGTAGGGTTTGAGGTGACCAGGCGGGGTAGCGGCTGGAGGGTCAAGGTACCAGACAGGTATACCCAGGGTCAAGTTGGGGAGAGAAAGGGTGGCCATGATGGGAACTGAATAGACTCCGGGAGGGGAAGCAAGGAAAGGTATTTGACCAGCGAGGTAATGACCAGGAGGGATGGCTCTAAGATGGTTGAGGGCTGGCGGAACTGACCCAGGAGGATAGAAAGGCTCATGGGTACCAGCTGTAGGAGAAGAGCCAAAAGGAGGAGGGCTTGCTGGCTGAGACGAAGGGCTAGGAGCAGGTTGCGGCGGGCGAGGTTGAGGTTAATGTTTCTGACTAGCCGAAGCAGGCTGCTTAAGGGCAGCCCGAGATGATTACATCATGCAAACATTCGATAAGCCGGGATCAGGGACAGGGGGAGGGGGAAGACCAGGGAAGGTTCCAAGCAAAGATGAGTCTTTGTATACGTCGGGAGAGAAACTAGTCAAAGAATCGACGATTTTCTTATTGGCTACAGAAGATATGGTCGACTCAGGGGAGGTTTGAGATTTTGGCTCATGATACGTCAACTGGTCAATGTTGACTATATTTTCGTTATGAGGGAAACACATCTTGCGGTGGACCGCGGATGGGATAGTAGACATGGCATAGGTGTATCTACACCCCAAAAGAATGTTATAATCAAGAGGGGCATCGATGACTTCAACGTCAACGCAAACATTCTTTCCTGCAAGAGTGATAGGACAATTATGAAATAAGCCAATAGGTTGGGAGGCATGACCATCCCACACATGAAGGGTGATCGTGGAAGGGGCCAACTCAGGAGATCTGAGTTGTTTCCAAACCGAAGTGGACATCACACAGGTGGATGCCCCCTCATCAATGATACACCGAGAAATTTTAGCGTTCCGGATTTTGACTGGGATTTGGAAAGCTACGGAAGAAGGAAGGGGAGGATGTTCTGAATAATGGGCGTTGAAAACAACCAATTGGTCATCAATAGGATCTACAACGCCCATGGAGGATAGTTGAGCCTTCTTTTGGGAAGGGCATGACTAGAGGAGTTCCAGTGTTGAAATGGCAGCAAGAGACTACCCCAAATCGTCTACTATGCTATACGAATGAGCAGCTCGACCAGAAGCATCATTTCGGCGTAACGGTCCCTTAGGAATCTTGGTATAAACCTCAAATTTGGGCTGAGGGATATGCAAGGGACCATTGGATGTCGAAAGAGGCTCTGTAGAACCTGAAGAAGGTGACTCGGGGACAGACAGAGTGGGAGGCTGGGGGTACTGACGAGACTGAGTTTGAAGGTTAAGGTCGACGGTTAGAGGGTGATTAGAGTTCATCATGAGGATCTGGTAATCGGAGGAACCAGAAGGGGAAGGTTGAGTGGCCGCCTGTCCATCAGGTGGTTGGGTAGCCGCAAATCCCTTCTATGCATCCACCTGCTCTTGAGGGGGCGGTGACTACTGTTGCGGGGGTTGAGAAGGCAAGGGAGGCAGAGGTGATGATGCTAGAGGAGATGGAGCACCAAGCTATGGATACAGATAATAAGGGAGTTGGGTAACAATGTGGTAAGCAGGAGGTTGGGCCAAAAGAGGGGGCATGCTGTATCTTGGATACATGCTACCAGGAGGGAAAAAAGTGCGGGAGGTGCTGCTCCCCCAAGGAAAACCATAACCCATGGGAGGTTGGGCGTATGGATGAGAGAGAGCTCAACCGATATCGTCAGCGGCATGAGGTGCCCTCGGTGCGTTGGCACCACCGGGTTTGGGGAGATCAGGTAGAACGGTATAAACATAATCCGTCTGAGCGTAGATCAAGTCATATTTTAACGCCATTTGGAGGGCAACTTCTTCGGTTTGAGGAAAATGCGATGCGACATCTTTCTTGATAGGAGGCAAGAGAGATCTAAGGAACCAGTCCATGTAGACACGGTCTTCGAAGGTAGGGGATTGACATAGGCTATTTCTTCTCCACCATTCCTGGACATGATCGGATAGGCGAGTCGCAGATGATTGATGGAAAGAAGTCAAAAGTTTGATACCAGTGTCATAACGAAGGGGAAGCTTGAAGTAAGATAAAAAAGCCCGGGCAAGAGTCGCAAAGGTGGTATGAGAGGAAGTGGCCTGATCAACATACCACTTAGAAGTTTCGCCTGTAAGCGTGCGTTGGAACAATCTAAGAAGGATGGAATCATCAGTAATGGAATGGGATGAACATCACATGTGGAAAGATCGGATATGGTTGGAGGGATCTTCTCCAGCAAGGCCTTCGATCTTGGGAATGTCGGAGGGGAGCTTGGTTGGCATAGCAGGCCAACCAACATCATGGCGGATAGGATCATTGATCAACTGATTGAAATTAGGGAGACTGAGGCCTGCCATGAAGGGGAGCAAGGGAGAAGTCGAGGTAGTTCCTGTGGTGGTTTCGCTAGTAGCAGTCCCGGCAGGAGGGCCGGGATTACCGCTAACGTTAGGCCCTGGACCAGACATAGTGAAGGTAACAGGGGGAGAACCAGAAGTAAAAGGAGAACCCAATGAATCAGAAGAGGAGTCAGAGTGCGGACTCAGAGGAGGACTAACCCGACGACGGCGGGAAGGAGTAGGTCGACCGACCGGAAATTGAGGATGAAGGCCAAGAAGTCTCCGAGATACACGCCTTGGGGGCGCAATGATGACAGCAAAAACACAACACAGAGGGAAGAATAACGACCAACAAGGGCAGGGAGGTGCAGAATCAAGTGATTACAATGTCGAAACAAGGGAAGAGAGGTGCAGTGTCAATTGATTTTACAATGTTTTAAAGACTTTTCCTGGCGGTGTTAACCAGGCTCTTCTTCGCTTAGGGTGAGTGTGTGGCGTGTGTTAATTTTAATTTTTAAACCTAGACTTTTTGAGAGCAAAATAAAAAGTGTGCTGCGTAACGGAAAATAAATCTGCAGAGAAAAGTATATAATACTGAAAATAACAGAAAATTAACACCTAACAATGCATCAATCTTACCCAAGGAGTCGGGTCTCTAAAAAAATAGTCTAATAGAGGGAAAAAATCTAGTCAAAACACACTGAAAATGAGCCAATAGATCTAAGGTCGGGAGGGATAGGGATCTAAAGGATAAATCTGTGGAAAAGAGGTGCAGAAAAAAACAAAGACAGAGGCAAGGTTGCTGTGAAAGAGGAGGAAAAAAGCTAAAGGAAGTAGGGAAAGGGGGGTGCCCCTAAAGGCGAACCCAAAAAAAAATATATGAGGTGATTTGGATGGAAAAATAGCTGATCTAAAAGGGATCTAAAGATGAGGTATCAAATCTACAAAAGAAAAGTCTGAAACTCTGAAAAATTTAGACACCTGCAATAGCTAAAACTCTTCCACAAAAAGTGGAGGGTACTGAAGCCTTAGGGGGCTAGGTTCCCACTTAGTTGAGTAAAACAGAACAAGAACAAGTCTAAACGGGCAGAGACAGAGGCTGGAAAACCATGACAGAAGCTTCAGACAAACCCAGAAAACTTTTAGAAAATCTGCAGAAAAAAGTACAGGTCGCAGGTTTTGACCTATTTTCTTTCCAGGTCGCAGTTTTGAGGCTGAAAAGTGCATCATGCAGTCCAGGTCACAGGTTATGGGCCGAAAAGTGCGACCTACAGTTCCGGGTCTCTCGGCGGTAGATTTCTAGAAAAAGTTGCCGTCTCAGTTGCGGCTGATGTCTGTTACCTGCGCAATAGATCCAGAAACACACAGAAGTTAGAAATTTTAATGCTTGAGGGTTTATAGGCAAAAAATAACATAAAAATAAGAAAAACAAAAAATTGAAGAGAAACCCTAGGGTTTGAAGCAGCTAGATATGCAGGAATATGAAAAACGACAGCGGTCGTAATTGAAAAACCGTGTGGAGTCGCCAGTTGTTAGTATGAATCTTTCGTTGAAGTGTACGGAAAAATACCCTTTTAGCTGTGCATAACAAACAACCCTAACAACAAAAGATAGCTGCTAATATCTTTAGATCTGCAGTTACTTGATCAAGACAAATGCTGCAAAAATCCAGATCTATGCATAAAAAGACATTAAGCGGTAAAAATAACGTTTTGCTCCATACATCCAATAGACAAGACAAGAACAATATTTTTGAAAGAATTTTGTATTAAGGGCACTTGGGGGGAAAACAAGAAAGGTGTTTCCAATTCTCGTCAATGGAATGGGTTCTTGAAAGTCCTCAACGCTTCAGATCTATAATTTCTCTCTCTTTTTGGTGTAGAAAACCCAGACAAACATAGAACTCAAAGGGATCTCACAAAGTAAATAATGGAAAATTTGACAATGATAATGGCTCAAAGTCAGACCAAGAGTATAGACCGAGAGTGATCTAATAGGAAAAAAAAGGTGAAGAATGGTAGGAAAAACCTGTTGAAAATGGCAACAAGAAACAGTGAAGGAGGCCTCCTGAAACATCTTTCCTGATCCTAGTTGGAAAGTGATCACCTAAACTAGGTGGGGACCACACATGTGATTTTTGTCGAAAAATCTATTTTTAGACTATGTCTATTTTTAGGCATATGGAGCATGGTCCGGGGATTGCAGTATGTTATTCTTGGAGTATTGGTCATGTTGGTAAAAATAGATGGACCTCTATTTTTTGGACCTATAGGTCGAAGTCTATTTTTAGACTGCCTATCCTAAAAATAGGGAAGTCAAATATTATTTACCCTTAATAATATTTGGACTCTAAACTTCAGTTTACTCTCTTGGAACACTTCAGTTTGATGCTTCAGAGACGCATCTTGTTCTGGGAAAGTTTACGCTATTCCTAGGGTTTAGTTGAGCTGTTGCATGGTTGACTTCAGTTAGAACTCATGTGGCAGAGTTTGGTGGAGTTGATGAGACAGTTGATGGAGTTGTGTTCGGTTTAACTTAGTTGAACTAGTTGTATTTAGTCTAACTGATAAATACACTAGTGATGAGTGGTGTGAATTAATTATTAATTAATTCACTAATTATTAACTCATAAATCAACTAAAGAACACATCGGTTAACTGCAATGCATGGACAGTTCAGTGGAGACCAGTGTTAGAGGTGGGTGAAAGGGTGGAGTCTACTATCAGTTGTGACTATAGTGTGCATGAGATTGCACCACACTTGGAAGGTACCAATGAAAATTGCACGGTTAGACGTTGAGATTCAGAAGCACGGATCTCTGTTTGGACTTGAAGGTGATTCTTGTGATAAGTGGGGTGGGTGGGGAAATTAGTGGGTGTGTTTTGAACACAGCAGCTTGTTCAAAACCAAGCTGGTTCCCCCAGTAACTGGGAGATAGTCACCGAGTACTTGTGAGGAGTTTGTACTATGTATTTGCTGCATGTTCTCTCCATTTATAATATACTATAGCTGGGGGTTTTTAGCTATAAGCTTTCCCCATACATACTGTGTTAATGTGTGTGATGATTTGATGTGCTATCGCTTCTATTCTTTCCGCTGTGACAATTAATTGTAGAAGAGATTATGTGTTATGCATGGAATTCGAAATTGATGTGTGATCGGGTTAATCTCCATTGAATAAGTGATTTATTCAGCAAATTTCTACAAAACCCTCCTATTTATAACAAAATATTGGGTGATTCTAGATCTTGGTGCATGATTAAAATAATATTAACCAAATCTAGATCCACCTTTTATGGAATATTTTATTATATTTGTTGGAGGGGAAAAGTATTTGACTTGGGTCAAATCCCTTTATTTGTAAATAATAAATAAATAAATGATTTATTTATCATTTTAAGGAAGTGGTTGAAAGATAATTAAATAAATAATGATTTATTTAATTATTTATAAATGATTTAGTCATATTTAACAAGGAATATTATTTAAATAAGATTTAAATAATTATTCCTAGAAAATAAGAAGATAAATAAGGATTTATCTAATAATTTCTTTGTTTTGGGTTAAATATGACTAGGAATAATAATTAAATTATTGTTTAATTAATTATTCCATGAGGAAAACCAAAAAAATATAGATTTGTTTAATATTTCCCCTTGGGGTTTCCTGTTTAGACCATAAAAAACCTAATAAATGTGTTTTATTAAGTTATTTCACATAGTGAAAGCAATTTTACTTAGGGTAAAATTGGTCTTACATGGTGTACTTGGGTCCATCTAATGATAATAGATTAGATGACCAAAAAAATGGTGTAACACCAAGCGTAATAAAATGGTTTGTCTTTCTCCTATGCTTCACACACATTTTCTAAAAATTACTTGTAGAGATAGCTAGACCAGTTGTAAATAACCGCCTTCTCGCACCATCCAGTAAGGGCAATGGCGTGCGCGGGCACCTCCTTTGGGATGCACTTATGCATCATCTTGCAAGCGAAGATGATCGTACCAAATCGAACTACTGGGTCATTTATTTCATCGACCACAAAACCTTGGCTCTTCTGCGAGAGTTGATATTTTTTCTTAATTTGGTTCGCGACATTTTTTTTCTTGCACCTTATCGGCAAAATCAACAATAGGGTCGGATCCTTTAGGAGGCAGCCTGATGATCCTATGGATCAATGCAGTATCAAGAGGGATCTAGTCTCCCAACCATAGCACATCATCATGTACTAATGCGAGAAAATGTCTCACACAGATGTCATTTATGGGGCTGCGCCTAAAATGAGGGATCTGGAGCAAGTTTAGTAGGCCTGCCTTGTGCCGACCTAACATCCATATTTTAGGCTCGAGGCACACAATGCCTCCTTCACATGTGATTTGGTTAAGATACAATTCTTCCACAATCTCTGGAAACTTGTCGACATCTGAAATGTCCCAATTATCGAATCATAGCTATGACACTTTAGCGAACATGTCCCCTTCCATCGGGACATTCACAGGGATTAAGGGCATCTGGATGCTTGTGCGCACCTTCTCCAAGTCTTTGGGGATTTTGACTAAGGGTTTGCGTGGCGCAACATAGCTTGGCAGCCACGAGAATGGGGCCACTTTGACCACATCCTCCTCTCCTTCCATGATGGTTTCAGGGACCTCGGCCATAGGCCTTTTGAACTCTCATCTGGAGTAGAGGGCGACATTGGGGTCTTCTCCCTTGGATATTTTCGTGCTCCAAAAGACTGCCCCTTATTAAACTTGGAGGGCGTAGATGTTTAAGCAATTGGGACCTCAGGCACAACAAGGTCAACTCTAGGTCTTGTGGCCATTATACTGTCAGGAATAACGTAGCCCAACCCTTCTCAACGCAATGCATCCTCGAACCCCGGATCCAAACTAGACATAGACACAATGTATGCGGTGGCAATCAGGGAGCTCAAAGCAAAGAATTTTCTCAGAAATCAAAGGGAACTATTGCGACCCCATAGGTCATATTTATAGTTGTGGCGCGTCTTCAACGACTCCTTCTGCATTAATGTGTCTCCATAAATGGAAAAAAAATACCAAATCTGGAAAAAACCCCTCATTAAATGCAACCTAGATGCTCCCATAAACAGTAAAAAATATGTCTTTCCTGTTCCAACAACTAGTTTTTGATACATCTGTGACCTACTCAACCTCGTCGCGCAACTACCGCATGAGTGTCACACCTTACTGTGTATATATTCTAGAACTAATGATAACCATCTCTAGATCGTCCCCCCCAACACAGGCTTATTGACCAGTTACTTTAAAGCATATCAAGTAGTGTCTGTCGCATCTCTTAATAACAACAAACTCCTTTGACATTCCTCATCCCAACGGAATGTCGCACCTTTTTTGAGTATTCTAGTCATGGGCATAGTGATCAAATCATTACCCGGAATGTGCCTCCTATAGTATCCAGTAAGGCTCATCATGGAGCGCCCATGTCTGACATTCTCAGGGGGATAAATCGAAGTTGCAACGAATGTGCATTGTTCCCTAAATTCCATGATCGCTAGTTGTCTGCATTTCGCAGGCGCATTAATAATTTCGAGAATCAAGCTTGGCCAACCATATAAAATCCACTCTCAAAGATATAGGTAAGAATAAAACTCTCTGTCAACGCATACCATTCACTAGTGCCTCCGCGCAAATCAGTCTCCAAGTATCATTCAGTAGTCACTTTCCCCAATGTGTGAATAAACATATGGACCCATTCAGGTCTTGGTTCTACGCCCCATACCTGATTCCATCTCGCAAAATGTGTGCACAAATCCTCTTTTATAGAGTATACATCTTCGATTTTAATGATTGGACATTAAAATCACAACCTCATCATGCGCACGCGTTCCTCCCAGTTTCCCATATTCTCATTGTGAGTTTCCCACCATCTTGCTAGAGTACTGCGCAAGCCAAGATCAAAAGCATGGAATCTCTGTCCTTTAGGTACGGTCCTTTCAAGCTCTCCTATAAACATGTTTATATTAGTTAATCCATCATATTGCATTAAATCATGTACCTCAGATGTTATACATCGCATATATCGGGTCACGTGATTACAGCGCAGCGCAGACACCTCATGCAACCGATTCTGGAAGTTTTCTAGTTCTTCATCAGAGTCTGAAAAACAAGAGCTATCCCTCTCCCAGTCAATATTTCCATCTGCTATTGGATTAATCCAATATTCCTCGCGCAAGGTCAATTTATGGATTTTATCGATCTAATCATCAACGCACACTAGTTTAGTGTATCTTTGTCCTTCTGCAGGATCTTAAGGAATGATTACCGTGACTCCATTGCTTTCAAATTCAATCCTCCTTTTCTCAAGATTGATAACACCATCCCTTTTAATGGCCCAATCCAATCCTAGCAGCGCAGGATAGGGATCAACATCATCTACAATTTTGATGACTTCAGAGTCTGCCATCACCTTAACACCCTTGATACTGACCACAACTTACGACAGATTCCCTAAAGGAATGATCTTCTGCTGACTGGCCATGCACAGTTGAATGGTGGACCACTCCAGCTTTGGCTCTCCCATGCACTGCCATGTTTTTTTAGGTATAACATTAGCATTAGATCCTAGATATAGAATAAATTGGTCAATTTCATAAGCACCGATCTGCGTGGTCATATGCATATCCCTACCCATTCTCTTCTTGTTCTTGTATATTTGTTGACCACTCGATGTTATACCATTGGTTGTTCCTTCTCTACGCAATTATCTATCAAATCCTGTAGATTTTCTACTGCCTTTTTGTTGTGTAACAACTTTATACATGCTTGTAGAAAAGGTCTAATCTCTTCATCTCCTCCCACTTCCTTCATTGGTCTTCCTGATGTTGACACACTTCCTTCTGTAAATTCCTTCCGTGCATCCACAAAGGTATCCTTTGCGTGTTGAATATTAAAGCCTTGTTTTGAGGTGCTTTACGGATCCATACATCAGTGGCTGGTTGCTTCCCCTTATCTTCATTGGTGGCTACACCACTCCTAGTAACCATAGTCACATTGGGATATTCTTCACATATTTCACTGCGAACCATCTGAAGATTTTGTGCTGGAGTCTACGTCTTCTTTTATTGCATTTTAGCAATCAAGACAGGATAATATTCTATGACATGATAAAATTTTATACAGTACCTGCAGGATTGTCGTGCTGGATTCAGGAAGTCGCGCGCATAATGACCAGCATCTCCACAACTATATCAAATGACTTGTCCTCTTCCTCGACCAACTGATCCACCCCCTCGACCTCTTCCTCTGCCTTGAAATCCTCTTCACCCAGAAGGGGATGATGGTGATGTAGGCTTAGCCTGCATTCTATATATTTCAACTTTATCTAACATCATATCATAAGCGTGACAATGCTTCTCATCATGCCCTAATGACGAACATAATTTTAAAAACAACAACTTCAATTCAGGTTGACACTTTTTGATCCTTGGGCAAGAATTTGTGTCATGTAATCCAACAATTTGACAAATTGTGCACCACACACGATTCTTCAACAGACTAGGACCTCTAGTGTTTAGATAATTGTTGAAGACAGAACACTGATCTTTATGGTGCCGAAAAGCTTTACATTTTATGCACATACCTCCTTACCTTTTTCCTTGCACAGGATTTGAATTTCTATATGCATGACTTCCAACTAATTCTGAATCCGTTGATTTCCCAGCGCAATAGGTGTTGGGGTAGCCTCCAATTTCATTGAAACTTCTACAGCCTCAAATTGTGTGGAAATCTTTTGCTGACCTAAGGGTTGGTGCAGATGTGGGAGAAACATAAAAATGAACCATTCCATATGTTGAGTATCATCAATAACAAATCCACCATCTCTGATGGTGCGCTTCAACCTTTGATCGGCCTCCCATATAGATTCATTAGCCTCCTGACGAATCTACTTCATTTTTGTCACCAGCCACGCGTATGACTCGGGCTTCTTAAACTGCTCTTTTAGGGCCATTTTGATTTGTTCCAAGTTAGCATTAGGGTTTTCTTGAGCATAACTAATGTACTAATCTAATGTGCGATCTTGGGAGGCAGTAGCCAACTATGCCTTCCTAATATCAATATTTTTAACTTGCTAAGCCTGCCATACGGCCTCAGTCACAAACTAGAAGTGGTCAATATCCTCATTTCCAGTGAATTTGAAATTAGGTAACTTCATTGATGGACCATGTTTACTTCTGGGGGAGGTGGAGGTGGTGGAGATGGACTGCGCGATGGAGTGGCTGATCTGTGATGTGAGTGCATAAGTGAAGTGGATGGGGTTGGAAACAAACTCAAGGGTTTATGGTGTGACGAGCTTTCTCCTTCACAGTCACTAGAGCTGCTAGTTTTTTCCTCATCTTCACTCTCAGATATAGGCTTCAACGGGCTATAAATAAAATTTTCAAAATCTTTGTGGTAAAATTTTCCACTGCGCGTATTTGGGCCTCTTCGAGGCATTCAAGCAATATGTTTGCACAAACAACCCCATTCACATAATAATTTTTTTAACAGTAATTTCAGTGAGCGTAGGAACTTACCTCTACGACCTTTGAAAAACCTTCTTTTTGCTTCAGAATATGACAAAAATTGATCAATGGAAAATTCAGTCACAAATCCTCCCAAGAGGTGATCGATCCATTGATCTACCGCACGGGTGTTCTTATTATCTAGCTTCTCTACTTGCTGGATCAATTCAGGTGTCCACTTAGTGACTGCGTCATATTTTATGCAGGTGTTGAATTCAGCTAAGAGCGACAACCATTACTACAATTCATGAGCGAAAGAGTAGAAGAATATTTCATGTACTTCTGTATAAATATATTTCTGTACCCACTATTTTTTAGATAACTTAGTACTTCGATTCTCTTGGAGTGTGAATTCAAGGATCTTTCTATGCAACCAATCTTGCAATTCATTTCATGAAGGATGCCACAACATCAAATCTCCCTCAAAATGATCCCGGTCCTGATAATAGAAACATTTTTTGGGTTGAGGTGTCCTGACCCAGGTTCAAAGTTTATGGATAAACCAACAAACCCTACAACTACTGGCACTTTCAGCAATGGCCTGCTTGCACATCTCAAGGTCTCACCCGAAGTAGTACGGGGGGGTGATGGAATGAGGTTTTCACACCCTAAGGGAGAAAATAATGAAGTGGTCCTAAGAAAATTGAATGGAGACTTATATCAATCATAAACAAATGCACGCAACAGACTAAGGCAAAATCACAAAATGTGCAAAATCCTTAACAGAATAAGACAGAGTTGTAGATCACTTTAGCGTATATAAGCATAAAAGAACCAAATCCAGATCTAAACAATGCAATTACTTAAGCATATTGATCGATCATCAATAAGCATGCATAACCATAACTGATATCTTCTCACAATAATAAATAAGCAACATAGAAATAGTGCAATCTCAACAGAACAGAAACAATAAATAACTCATATCAATTATAAAAAGTTTTCCAAAATATTTCCTTTATATTAACTTCAGATCCTTTCAACACATATCAGACTTTCCCTTACATAACCCTTCCACACACACAGCCAAGACTAGGTCTCCGCACACACAACCAGCATGAGAATTTCAACCCAACCCACACAAAACCCTTACAACATACTACAAACGCATAAAATTATCAAACATCAATAATAATCTTCTACTACTTTCCTTACATTCAATCTATCTATTTATATTCCTCTTTTGCACAGATACTATGGTCTCAAATCATGGTTTGAGGCCTACAGTTTACCCTTAAACCCATTTACATCAAAATTAGGGACTTTGACCTACCCCAAAGTCCCTTAACTCATTCGCGCAATGTGCATTTAATGGTATTATACAAAACTACATCAAAAAGAGTGCCCCAGGGGGCCCCGCTCCAACACCAGATAAAGACTAATAATGTGGTGGGATGGATAGAAATCCATAAAGATGTGCTTTTGGTGATATCGCAAAAATAGATGTGGAGGCAACATTTGATGTCTCAACCATAGTGGTGGACATAGGTTGAGAAGTTGGATCAATTCAAGTCATGGTTAACAACTACGATGAATATTTCCACAAGAAATCCATGGGTGAGTCCAAAGAATCAAGCAAAGGAGTTTGTGTCAGAGTTTGAAGAGGAAGAGGGTCGGTTTGATAAAAATGAAGTCCTTCCCAATGAACAGGAGTAGGAGGACAAGGATATTATTGCGGTATATCTTCAATACTCACAAGTCTGGGTGGAAGAGGTTCACCATCGGGTCCAAGATATATAGGTTCTGTCTTTGACAAAGGAAGAGAAGAGGAAGGTCCTAAAGCAACAAGTAAATATGGTTGAGGTTACTCAGGCTCAACAATCTCAGGAATCAAAGTGTCTGATTCGAGAAAGTCAAGTTCAACAACCTCAGGCAATAAAATTTCAAGTACTTCTGTTTCGATTGTGTCAATGTCATTCTCTTGGAACTCAAAGAGACATATGATTTTGGCAGATCAATATCAAAAGGAGGGCCATAAGTGGTTCCCGATGTTCCCGATTCTGTAGTTTGCGTCTTCTTGTGCCTCTAAAGATGACTAGGAGTAGCCTCTGGTGGAAGTGGAGGCTTATTTTTCATTCTATGCGAAATACGGGGTGGGGGATTCTTTTCTTCCATGTTGGAAAATAAATTTTATTAACACAAATAAATAAATCAAAAAGAGCGTAATCTAGGCATAAAGGATTACAAAGCAACCGTGAACTGCAATATACACCTTGGCGAACCAAGGAATTAACATATGACATCCAATCTCCCCGAATTTTGTGATCGATGTATCACGGTATACAAGGCATCAGATTCGGTTACTTATGGATGGATAGAAACCTATAGGGGACTCCCAAAATATACTCGATGGTACGTGGGATTGCAGTCGGTAGTATTGTTGTCTAATGTGTAACCGTTTGATGAGGGAGTTCCCTTATGCTTTACATGCGTGGATCATCATATAATATACCCAAAGGTATGTGGAGAATGATTTTTTACACTCACATACGAGGAACGAGATATCACCCCCGAGATGAAACGTTGGCAATCAACGACAATTCCTACGTTCAAAGATGCCAGAACATGCCTCTAGCCTAGACATCTATGTTTTTGCATTAATGTTACAAATGATGCTTAGGTTGATTAAATAAATTTTACTATTTATCTTTGATGAAGTTTCAATTTTGGGCTACCACATATGTCACTTGAATATCCTAAAATGAAAATCTAGCATGAGACAATAAAAACCTTTTTCTTTCAATAAAAATATAGCTAAGGAAGGGAATAAATAAACATTATGTAACATACAACATGTACCAAACAAGATGCAAGATGCAATTTCCCTTTTAATGTGACTATTCCTACATTGATGCACACACAAAAACCTTAATGCTGAATGCAAAATTTTTCTTTTCAACACAATTAATTTCCGAAATGAAGAAAACTAAGATGCAAATGTTTAATCACTAATTCAAATGCACTTTTCAGAACGAGGACTAAAACAACAATTCATCCAAGTCATCAATGACCAAATTAAATCAGTTTGCAAGCAACCAAATGATAAGAAAAAAGAAAAATAAAAAACAATTCTTACAAAAGGGAATCAAACAAAAATGAAAACCAAATGGGGGCTTAAGGGATACCACAAGACACTCAAGACTCAGGGAAGGTTAGCTGGAAGTAGGCTGATCAAACAGACACTTAGAAACAAAGGAAAATTTAGTGCAAAAAGGGGGGTCAACGCTAGTGTAGAAGAGGCACCAGTGCTCTGCAATGCTAGTAAAGAGTGGCTTGAGTGAGGTGAAACGCTCTGTTAGAGGCACTGGGGGAGCGTTGGTCCCGGGATGGAGGATTCCGACACAAAAATTGCAAAAATGTCTCAATGAAATCACTTCCTAGGTTTGTTCTTGACCGATCAAAGCAACAAAGGTCCATGAAAGAGGTAATAAAACATAATGGATAAGGAAAAACACCAAGGGAATACATAGTTCCCCATTGGAGTTGCCAAATTTTTGTGCGGGATTTACGATTGCAGAGAAAATTATCTCCCCTAGGTTCAATGGCCAACCTAGAACAACACATAAACAATGACCCCAATGCTTTCCTTAAAGTAGATAGATGATGGAATGAAGCGTACCTGGAATCCGTAGCACACTTCGTTCCTTATTTAGCTTGAATGCTCCAATTCCAGCTTCGATTTCCAAAATTAGAACTCGCACAGTTAGATAACACAAGCCAATAAACTATGAGATATATTGAGTATCATCTAAGTACTCTATTCAATAAATCAACATAGTATCAAAATATATGAAATAATTACATCACATATAGGAAAAAAAAGAATTATTTGTATTAATATGTGTTGAAATTTGAATCAAGAAACATTGAAAATGGCAATAAAAAATGGAATCCAGAAAATGGCACCTAGAAATGGTACCATATGAGGCTTCTGATTTAATTTTCCCTTAATTAAATTGGAAGAAAAATTGTAATTTCATCTTATGACAACTTGTATTAGTTAATTTAGTTAGGAAGACTTAGTTATCTTAGGAAAATAGAGTTAGAGGTCAAAGATGAGGCATGTAGAGGACTTTCCATGACTTTAGGGGGTCCAGTTACAGTTATTTATGAGTTGTAATTGGTTAAATCAAGAAATAGAGTTAAAATCAGTTTAATAATTCTAACTAAGAGGTGAGCTTGTGATAGGTCAAGTGAATTAAATCTGATTTAATTCACAAGTAGTGATCAATCAGTTAACTGATAATTCACTATAAATAGTTGTTGCATGTCAGTTATTAGGAAAACCCAGTTGAGATTGAGGTTAAAGGGAAGAGATCTATCAGTTGTACTATTGGAAAATTGTATAGGTCATGCATGAGGTCATCGAGGAGGCCTTGAAGGATTGCACAATCATTAATTGGTATTTTCCTTATTAATAGGGGTTAAATTAGCCCAATAATTCGTAAGCAAGGCAGGCCAGGCAAAGGAAAGCAAAAGGTTAAATACTTGATCGTTTTTTCTTAAATTGCAACCCATATTTGACTAGGATCGAAGTGAGACAATCAACAGAGTGCAGAGGTTTCTCAGTGTGAGGAATAAAATTGTATTGTTTCATGATATTGACCATATGCAATATATAGATAAAGGGGTTTTGAGCAGTTTTTTTCCCCAGATACATCTTGTGTTGTGCGATTGATTATTTCTTTCTCTTTCATGTTATGTGATTGTGAGATTGTATTTTGTTTCCACAAATTGTAGGAAGGATTCAATATCTTGTTTTAGTACATTATAATATCAGATTGAATCCCTTATTTATATTTTCTGAATGGTATCAGAGCACCAAGAATCAAAATATAAGAGAAGGACAAAGCTTTGTCTTGAACAAGTTTAAATTTGTAGATTCATTCTTCAGGATCCAACAATAGATCAAGATGTATTTCAATGGCTTGAGACTCGAATATGCTGTTGAGGGAATATCAAATTACATATCATGGAAGGAAAGGATGGAGGTAGTGTTGGAGGACAACAGGTTGAAGGATTTCATATAAAGTGATATTCCCAATCTCGCAACAGCAGATGCTCAACTTCTTGATGCATGTAAGATGAAGGTAGCAAAGGTGAGAAGGATATTTTTAGAAGGAGCTCGAGATCATATTATCTTGAGTCTCCAATGGAAGGTGATTCCATATGATATGTGGAAGGTCTTGACAGATCTATTTTAGAATAATAATGACCACAAGAAGTTGGCACTGAAGGACACGCTCATAAAGATCAAGATGAAGGAGGGAGACACGATCCAGAAATACTTGCAGAATTTCACTCAGTGTTGAGATGAGATTGGAAGTGTTGGGGTGACTATTCATGATGATTATTTTATGAGCCTATCACTTAAAGGCCTTCCCAAGAGCTGGCATAGTTACCAAGACCTTGTGAATGGGAGGGATAATTTACCAGACTGGGATCGTTTGTAGTCCGACTTGGTAATAAAAGTGATAAGGCGAAGCACCAGAGACGGGATCTCAGGAAAAGACAAAGAAGAAGATTTTTCATTGGTGGGAAAAGGAAATAAAGGTAAGGGAAAGAAGTCCCAAGGCGAAGAGGGCAAGAGAGACTTGTCCAAGATCAAGTGTTTTCATTTTCACGAGTGTTGTAGCATAATTTGATTAAGCTAAAATTCAAGAGAGGTTTTGAGCGATTCAAGGTTGTTGAGGAACAATTGTTAAAATTTCAAGAAGACCCGCAACATGATCAAAAGGATAACCACAAGCTCAACGAGGATTCATCATCACATGTGAATTAGAACCAAAATCAGGAAAGCAACAACATTGGAGGTGTAATCTAAGCCAGAGGAGCAGCAAAGAAGAAAAGCGTGCAACAAGGGTCAATTCAGACTTATTGGCATGAAAACAATTCAAGATTCGGGCCGATTGATGCATTCTAAAAATTTCACACAGGTCAGGGTCGAGTTGTACAAATATACGTACAGAACCAGTGTTCAGAGGCTTAATCGCAATCACAAAGCTCCGGAGGAATAGAACAAGGTTGAATTTCCAAAATGCGAAATGTGATACGAGGACCAGATGCGATATAGTTCAAAGATCGAATCTAAAGTATTTAAAGTCCGACCATGGGACCCTCCTGCATATCGCACATCGCAATATCAGAAGGGATAGCGATCATAAGATAACGAGATTCGCCGAAGTGTGAATTGATAACGAAGTGGACTTAATGGAAGTTATCACTAATATCTAAAGTTTTTTAAGTCTGGGTAGATGGGTTTTTCCTTTGTAAAAATCGCATCGGAGGGCAAAAGCGGATTATAACGTAGAACGTTGGAATGCCGAAATGCAAAGTGTGCCAAGGGCCGGACGCGATGCAGCTCAGAACTATGATTTAATATATTCCAATCGTACATCGCACATCACAAGCTCAGGAGGAATGGCACTTATGAATATGTTATGAATGCCGAAATATGAAATGCAACAAGGTTTTATATTTTCGATTGCGATTTGCGATCAACCCCACCTCCACTTGCCACGTTATCCCTACCTTTATTGCACATCGCACATCGCAAGCTCAGGAGGAACGATGCTCATGAATATGTTATGAATGTCAAAATGCGATAAAGGGACGGATGTGATAGTTTTCAAAGGAAAATTTGAATTTATTCAAAGTCTAGGATTATGTGCAGTTGCGTTGTTTTATGAAGAAACGTGAACACGGGCAGCCTTGGACTCGGGTAAGTGACCCAACAAAAAGAAAAGGAGAAGAGAAGATGAAATGCTGTGGGCACAAGCATAAGAGGCAGAGTCGAGCAGAAGGGGACATGATAACATTGTTTGAAACGTATAGGCATAGGCAGAGTCAAGAAAAAGGAGCATATGGTGGCACTGTTGGAAACAAAACAACTGGGTCAAGTCGGGAAAAGATGCGTTATTGCAGAACTGTTAGAATACCACATCAGAAACATAAAAGACATGACAGCTAGCAGAAAAGACAAATATTGAACTCTGGAAGAAATGTAGGGAAAGTATGTCTGATTTTTCAGGGAGACACATCAGTACTTCAGGTAGATGCATCAACAACAAATCAGATTCAACAAAAAGAATAATATTTCAAGTTTTAATTTGTTTTCTTTGTTTTTTAAGATCGAAAGGTGTTGCGAGACAATTTTTTTCACCCCTAGAGACGTACCTAGAGTTGCCATAGACCGATTGCCTAGGACATCTTAATATAGCAAGGAGCTCATAATATAGCTTGGGTTGTCAATCCAAAAGCTCTCTTACTATCTCTTGCAAAACAAGGAAATTAGTTTAAATGGAACCAAACTCTCTCGGAAAAGGCGATACAAAGATAAGAATAATGTAGGAACGAAAGCATGCAAAAACTCCAATACGAAAGCATCGAGACAGTTAAGAGACAACTTACTGCAAAGAGGGCTAGTTCAAATAATATGCCACGAGAAATCAAATATCGAGAAAGTGTATGCGGTGAAGAAACATGAAGAAGATACTAGTTAGCATGAGGATGATACCCGAGATACACAACAAAACCACATATGGGCTTATCCGACTAGGAATCCATACATGACAATGGAGTTTTAAAAGCACCCTCCTCAAGTAACTAATATAGCGAGAAAATATGGATGAAATGAACATGGAACATTATATCATGACTAGGCCTATTTAAAGCGCTTGACTAATCCAAGTATGGGCACCAACTAGGATGAATCCTTACTTAAGAACAATGGAGGCACTCGCATTCTAGAACATGATACAAGAAGATAAATAGCATGCAATAAGATTTTATATTAACACATAAGAGAAAATTACATACTATGAGATACCAAAGACCATAATCCTCATTACGGTTATAACTCCTCCTCATCGAGACCCTACGGGCTCCGAGCCTTCATACGAGAAGTGTTACAAGATGTATACAAGAACTTCTCACCGCACTGATTTGTCGATAGAAATCGCGGAACCCTTACAATGTCTTTTCTTTCTAGCTTTTATAGGAGAAGGAGAAAACTCTCGAGAATGAGGTAGGTGATATACATTTAATGATCTTATTTAAAACTAATTTGAAAGAAAAAACCCGCCTATGCATGTTTGGAGGTCGTCGAATTGGTGCAAGTACTCGCTACTACTTCATGAAATAAATGCTTGAGGATGAAAATCTCCTCATGAACAAGACATAAAGAATAAAATATACACATGTTACGTACTTAGTGGGAAGAGAAAAAATCTGCTTGCAATAAAACCACCGGGGTTGCTTGTATTTGTGCATGGTACTCTCATCCCCTTGAGGCCCGAACCGGAATTTGTAATTTTCAATGCGGGACACCGAGCTCTTCGATCTTACTTTGATATTCTTCGTAACCTCATTTATGCTTTCGGCTACTGAGAATCTGCGCCCCCTTTGAATTGCTCGCGCGAGGGTTCAATGAGTTTACTCGCTTCCATTAATGAAGTCATATCACGGCAACTACCCTCGGCTTCCCTCTTAAATCTTCGCTGTTAAGAATGGTCCTTAGAGGAGATCTTGGCCTCCGAGCAACGGAGGCGATGCATTATGGCGGCTCCTTCTCAACACGACACGCAAAACCCGCAAATATATTAGAAAAAACCGGACACGAGTGCAAGGGGAGTGGAGGTGGAGACAATGGTGGCGTCGATGATATGGCCACATGGCAAGATCATGTGGGGTGACGGCGGAATCACGAGAGAGGTTTTGGTAAACGGACGAGGATGTAAGTTTTCCACGTAAAACATTTTAAACACGATGTATGAATAAAAACGATGAATATGAATGAAACACATATATATAGGCGACGGGGGATGGAAATATGATGGGCATGGGGGGTGATGACACGTAGGCGTACGAAAAAACAAAGGGAACAGATGACGTGGTGAGAGGCTCGGGCGGTCAACAAGACATGTGGATGATTCAGGGCCATGCGATCGGGAATGAAATCGACGGCTAATACGAGCAGAAGGCGATCCAAAGTGGGCCGGGGACGTGATGGACGTGGATTAAAAACGTGTGCGGCTTCGGAGGATATCCACCGTTGGATGGAGGTCGACGATCCGACGACGCGCCCGGTGAGTCCAGTCGCCCGTCTGTGGTCGGACATTGACGCCGCGAAATGGGCGGTTTGGCAATCGTACCACGGGACACGCGTCACCCGGCGTATGGAATCGGCCGGGTCCGTGGGGAATCCGCCCGACCATGGAGGAGTGGTGCGGAAAAGACCACTGTTTTTCGAGAGCGGGGACCACCATTGTTGGATTGATTGCGGGCCGTAGATTTGGTTAAGATCGGACAGCTAAGGCTTGGTCTGAAACTATAAAGTGATGGGCCCTGCTTGGTTATAACCCAAGGTTTTGCATACGAGTCACATGGGGATTTAAACGAAGGGGATGAGACCCAATATAAAATTTAATTGCGGGTTTTAACTTTGAATGGGGTTTTTTTGTGCGCGGGGGAAACGATAGATGAAATGTTGAGGGTTTTGGGCCACTATAGGGATTTTAAACGAATTCGGGATGGGGACTCGTTAGCCAAAATTTCGAATGGAGGGCTGATATGCACAACATCGGCTCCATCCGGGGATGGTACGTTCCTCCGTGGGCGTGGCGAGAACCTACGGACCGATGATAATTTACAGTGCATACCACGATCTTCTGCATCTTACGGCATTTTTCTTCATAATTTATCGGTGCACGCACAAAATCAAAACAAAAACAAAAACATATATATAGTATGGTACATTAGGCTTGCTGCTGCTGGATCGGAATTGAAAGTAGGGCTTGAGGTATTGACCATTTACTGGGGAGTCAAGCGAGATCACCCCTGTAATTTTTTCCAATATGAACGTGTTGTTACCTCCCTGTTCCACAACTTTAAATGGACCAAACCAAAGTGGATCAAATTTAGCATGCTTTCCCTTCTCGGCTCTTCTAACGTCCCCATCTCCCAAGAACCGGGTCTCCAATTTGAAATTTTCTATCTTTCGCATCGTAGATCAAAGATGCTTTTCATTTTCTCTGATACTCGCTAATCTCACGATTCACTTGGCTCCGTGTTTCTTCCAATTCTACCCGGTTGGTTAATCCTTCGACCATGTCATCTGGTTCTTCTCGGCTTTCCGCATGAAACGTGCCACTTGGCAAAGCCAATTGCACAGAAACACAAATGCTCGTCCATATACTAATTCATAAGGATATTTCCACTGTCGCTCTCTTCTGAGTTTATCCTATTCGCCCATAGAGAAAATTTTAATTGGGAATCCCAATTCTTTTTGATTCTCATTAATTGTCTTCTTCAAGGCCCTCACCGAGTTTTGTTGGAAGATTACTCAAGCCATTCCTCCGTGGATAGTAGGCTGTGGAGTGATTTAATATAATGTTGTGCTCGCGGTAGAAATTTACGAACTCAGCGAGACTTGAAGGCTTGTGCGTTATCGAGTTTACAATTCTAGCGGGGACAGACACGAACTGGATATGATATTTTCTTCCACAAATTTGATTATCACAACATCTGCAGCATTTCTTGCGAGTATGGCTTCCACCCATTTTGTAAAATAATATGTGGTACGTTAGTATCCATTTATATTGGCCACTTGATGAGGGGTGTATTTCCCCTATAAAATCTAATCCCCATTTCCGAAAGGGTTCATTTACACGGATAGGAATCAAGGGCAAAGTCTGCTAATTTACGTCTTTCTACAAATCTTTGGCACTTATCACATGTTTTGACCCAAGCAAAAGCATCTCGTAAATAATTTTGGCCGGTAGAAGCCATCCTTCAAGATTTTATGAGTCTGTAGCCCTCCGAGTTGTAATGTCCTCCACAGATTCCTTCATGAAATTCTGTCATTATATTCTCCACTTCATTTTACGTAAGGCATAATAGTAATATACACGAAGGATCTCTCCAATATAGGCTGTCCATTAGCAACATGTGTATTTACAGGGATTTCATTCTTACGGCTACGTACTTTACCTTATCACAACCCGGGAGGGACAATTTCGAGTGTTAAGAGATATTCAACTATTTCTTTATACCAAGGACTAGTGAGATATTTTGTGTGTATCTTTTTGAGTGGCAGTTCTAGTCCACGCTGCCCTTCTCCTTCTTTCCGACTCCTCATTTGCTATCATAGACAAATTTATGCCTAGAGCACGATGATTTGATTCGACAAAAATTTTGGCTAGCCCTTGTCCTTTAACTGGCTTAGTGGGTCTCATGTCCGGATCGTACTCCTCTGTTTTTGCAATCCATCTTCCTCTTTTGCCTTCACTATCTCCTTGAACGAGGATGTCTTTGACAATGCTTTCGTGGGAACATATGCGAGTAATGTGGGATTGCAAAACATATGTTCTAAAGGCTTTGAGAGATTTCACCGGGGCATATGCATGCTTTTCTAGTATGTTATATTTCAATTATCGTATCATGCAACACACAGTCGAAAAAGGCTATTGGTTGCTCAAATCCATCTTCATTTTTTCCGCAACAAGACTCGGCCTCTTTTGTATGAGGTGAAGCAAATGAAAATATCATAAATGGCTTTGTATAATCGAGGCCCAACTAGCACGAGCCTCTGCGCAAATGCTGTTTATCCTTGTGAATGCATCTCTAGATTCTTGGGACCATTTTACTTCATTATCTTTTTTCAACATATCGGTTATATGTCTAACTATCTCGGCATAGTTAGGAATGAATCTTCTCGAGAGAAAATTAATTCGGCCTAGAAACACTCGCACTTCCTTCTTATTTCTAGGGAGAGAGGTGTTATTTATAACCTCTACTCTTTTAGGGTCTATTTTCACACCATCTTTAGTCACAATGTGCCCTAAAAGTTTACCTTCCTCCAATGCAAACAAAGACTTTTGTGGATTAAGAGAAGCCATACCTTACGCATTTTCAAAAGTTCTCAGTAAATGCTCAATATGCTCATCATCATTCTTGGAAAATCGTCGTAATATCATCAAGATACACCACCGGAAACTTGTCCTCGCTCTCCAACAAAAGCTATGTCCATTGCCCTACGAAAAGTAGCTCCTGCATTAATTAACCCAAATGGCATCCTGGCATACATGAATGTACCCCATGGTGTTGTAAATGCGAGTCTTCTTCGATCCTCCGGGAGCACAACTACGATTATAACCGGAAAACCAGTCCATCTTTGACATTCTGGAGCTCAGGCCACTTTCTGAGAATGTGATCCATCTTAGGCAATGGATAATTATCTTTTAGAGATGCTCTATTTAATTTTCTCGAAATCTATACACAACCTTATTTCTCCATTTTTCTTACGAATAGGAACAAGGTTTGCTACCCATTCGAGTATCTTAGTGGCACAATTATTTTGGCCCGTAGTAGCTTCTTGATTTCTTTTTTCGATTGAAGGGAGCGACGGAGAGATTTATCCGTGCGAGCTTACGCTTGTATGGTTTTGCATCTTCCTTTAAGGGGATTTTATCTTTTGCATTATATTAATATCAAAAGTTTTTAGGTCCGATAGGACCATGCAAATACATCCTTATATAATCGAAATAATTTCAGATATTTCTCTTTATATTCTTCGGTACCTTTTTTGGATAATTTGACAATTTTGGGATCAGCATAAGTACCCAGATTTAAATCTTCCACTTGTTCTTCTTCTCTTGTTTTTCTTGTGCTTTGCAATGGAATATCATCTTTGTTAAATAATCTTTCTAGAGGCACCGACCCTCTAGGGATAATATTTCCTTTTAGCTGCAACACTTTACTTCCTACCATTTCATTTTTCCATTTGTTATCTGTAATACTTTCGACCTCTTCTTCCTCATAGTCATCAATTTCCATATTAGAAAATTCTCCCTACATTTCTAAGAATCTCTTCATTTGTTCATCATCTTCAAAAACTGCCACGGTGTTTAATATTATCCCAGGATTGATGGTACGTATCGTACTTCAATTTCATACCTCAAAAAGAGGATTATGTGGAGGACGAAATGTACTTGCGACCACAACAAGAGAGTACGCTGTTACGTTATGCTCCGGGTAGCATGAAAGCCTGTATGTTAAATGCCGAGAAGAAATTTTCTACCATGTCCCATACTTCATTTCTATATGCTCTCGGGTCGGGGGTGTTTAGTTTGACATTTATTTTTGACTCGCCTTACCACCAACTCGAGTCTCCCATGACTTTTAAACTTTGTATTCCCATATTCTTGGTATGCCCCCTGTAGTCCCAACAAAAGTGCTTCATATTCAAAGCTACATTATTGGTAGCTTCATATTCCAATTTAAAGGACGATTGGGACCCATTTTCCTGTAGGAGAGATTAATAACACCCCGGCTCCATTGCCTTCTTTTGAATTTGGCCCATCAAAATATAAAGTCCAGTATTTTTGATCCACTGGCCTTCGAAGGTCGCTCGGCCTGGATTTGACCAAAAGGGGGGCTCATAGGGCGTAATTTTGATTTTCTTCTAACATCAAACATGAGAAGTCTCCCTCTTTGTTATAAAGCGGGAGAATTCTCCGAGCGATCGACCTTAGTTACCATTTTAACAAATCTAGTCTCCCTGTATAATCTCCTCTCCTGTCCACCAAAAATCGGGGACCGTAGCATATGTTAAGTCCATTTTGAGTGACCTGCCAATTTTTTTTACCCCGGGATCTTGACAGTAACATGCCAAACGGTGCAGGGATATCAGCAACCACAATGTCCATGACCACACTCTTCTGTGAATTTGGGCCAAATTGACCACTAAATCTTTAATCATTCCCAAGCATTTAACTCTTTTGGAATCAAATGAGTATAGGTCTTTATATGGTCTTGTGATTTGTAGTCCTAGTTGCTCCATGACAGATAGAGGCATAAGATTATGGGAAGCCCCGAGAATCTAGCATACAATTGTGTAACGGCAGGGTCATGAATAACTAGAGACACATAAAAAGGAGGAGTAGAAGGATCTACTTCCTCAACATGTGGGCCAAAGACTACCATGGGTCTTTCTTCTTGAAGGTTTAAACTATCGAGCACAATTGATATTTCGGGAGGGAGCATAAAAGAAGTGACTTGAGAAGCTGATATGCGAGGTTGTTTTAGTGACTCGGTCAAGGGGACTGGAATTTTAATTTTCTCAAGTTATTTTTGCAAACTAAAAGCAGTAGGGGGCTTTTCTATCACAACTTATTTAAATTATTTATTTTTCAGTCGGGAAGTTTAACTTATTTGTACAGCGACTCAACATTGGGAGGACTAACTACTTTTTGAAGAAGAAGGAATCGATCATTAGGGTCGCAAGGAGTATTTAGAGGACTCTTACCTTTTTTACTCGTGTTTCTCTTTGTTGCTTGATTCCTTACGAGCGGTACCTCCTTCCGAGGTGGCTCCTCTTCTTGATCTTGAGTCCCGGGTCCTCTTCCTTGAAGATGCGAGATCATATTTTACATTGAATTGTGCTTGCATGAAATCGAGCAAATTGCTTACAATAATGATCAATCTCTGCTTCTTCTTCTTCTTATTGCAATGGGCATTCTATATCATCACTTTGTTTGAAAAAGCAAATTTTGAATCTTCTAATTGATAAGTAGCATCTTCGAGTGGAGTCTTCTGTGGACCTTCCGGAGTAGAAGGGATGTGAGTACACTGATCTTCACTGCTCCTTTTCTTCCCTTGGCAATATTTGCAATGGTGGTCTCTTATCTTCGGGGATTGTATCCTCTCGTTTGGAGCATTATAAAAATTCTTGGGGGCTGAAATCTTAGCCTCCGAGTTTGAGTTTGACCATCTTCTTAATCATCTTGCTTATTTCATCTATCTTGTCCGAATCCTTCTCTTGGCTAGAGGAGGAAACCTCTTCTTTACCTCTCCTCCCAGTATCTTGTTCAACTTTTCCCTTTAATTTCCCGGTGGAGGCAAAGTTTGCTTCCAACTCTAGAGCATACGATTGAGCATCATCTAAGGTAGCGGAGTTTTCTTTCCCTTAGAGAGAATCCAAAATACGAGTCAAATGCTACTATGAAAAAAACTCTTTGGCGACGATTCGATGTGGCTTCATATCGGCGAGGAGATTTAGATATAACTTATTAAATCTCTTGATAAACTTCGACACCCCTTCATTATGTTTCTTCTTCGGAGTATTAAACTCGTGTGAGACACTCGTCCATGATATTTATTTTCTCCCCATTTCTGAGAAAAGTATTCTCCATGTCATCCCAGGTGGTCAGCTGAACGGTTTCTCAATGTCTTGAACCATTTTCTGGCTTCACCATCCAAAGATTGCACAAAAAAATCTCAAGACCACATCCAAATGTTCTAAATTTAAGTTTTTCACGCAAAAGAGCGTAAAGTCTCAAGATGTTTTACGAGCATCAACTTCATTTTCTCCATTAAATCTCGGGTAGAATCTTCAAATAATCTCGTGGCATATCATTTAGCACTTGGGGTAAGGCCGAGTGGAGCATATTTGTTCAATAAAAAAGCTAGTACATTCGCCATTGGAGGAGGTGGGGGGTTGTGCAACGATCGAGATACAAATGAAGGAAGAGGAGGCGGAGGGAGTGGAGTATGTGTGACAATCGGGAGGTGCCTGTCGGAGGTGCAGGGTGTGGATGGAAACAATTCCACGATTAACAAAGGCTACCTCCGTAACTTCTTTAATTTCCTCGGCCCTCGGGAGTAGGAAGAAAATTCACTTTAGCTCTAGCACTTCCCCTAGGTGGGCTTTCTAAATAATATTCGGGATTTTTCTTCGGTGGAATCGGGATGTTCGGTTCGATTTCTTGAGAAGAAGAGGGGCGTACAATATGCTACGAGAATATTTAGGGGATTTCAGCACAAAGCTGATTTCCTCTCTTTCCAAATTATTTTATGAATGATCTTCTGCGGGTCGAACACGTAGGGTGTCTTTGAGCGAGATGTATCCCCGACCTCAAATGTGGCTTACGAGGAGCCGGGACTACCAATAGATTTATCGAATAAAGAACGATGGAGTCGCCAAGGTGAGAGATATGCAACTCTTCAAATCTCTGTGCTCACCCCGATTAGAGAGTGAATATGATTTGTCGAGGCCCAGGGAAAGCGATATTCTCAAATCCGTCCCCCGACAACGGCGCCGGAAAGATGTTGTAGACAATTTTTTTCACCCCTAGAGACAACCTAGAGTTGCCATAGACCGCGTGCCTAGGACATCTTAATATAGCAAGGAGCTCATAATATAGCTTGGGTTGTCAATCCAAAAGCTCTCTTACTATCTCTTGCAAAACAAGGAAATTAGTTTAAATGGAACCAAACTCTCTCGAGAGTCTGATACAAAGATAAGAATAATGTAGGAACGACGATGCAAAACTCCAATACGAAAGCATCGGACGGTTAAGAGACAACTTACTACAAAGAGGGCCGAGTTCAAATAATATGCCACGGAAATAAAATATCGAAAGTGTATGCGGTGAAGAAACATGAAGAAGATACTAGTTAGCATGAGGGCGATACCCGAGATACACAACAAAACCACATATGGGCTTATCCAGACTAAGAATCCATACATGAAAATGGCGTTTTAAAAGCACCCTCCTCAAGTAACTAATATAGCGAGAAAATATGGATGAAATGAACATGGAACAGATATATCATGACTAGGCCTATTTAAAGCGCTTGACTAATCCAAGTATGGGCACCAACTAGGATGAATCCTTACTTAAGACAGTGAGTTACTCGCATTCTAGAACATGATACAAGAAGATAAATAACATGAAATAAGATTTTATATTAACACATAAGAGAAAATTACATACTATGAGAGACCAAAGACCCGAGAATCCTCATTACGAGTTATAACTCCTCCTCACCGAGACCCTACGGGCTGCGAGCCTTCATACGAAGTGTTACAAGATGTATACAAGAACTTCTCTACTGCACGGTTCTTCGATAGAAATGCGGAACCCTTACAATGTCTTTCTTTCTAGCTTTTATAGGAGAAGGATAAAACTCTCGAGAATGAGGTAGGTGATATACATTTAATGATCTTATTTAAAACGAATTTGAAAGAAAAAACCCGCCTATGCATGTTTGGCGGTGCTGAATTGGTGCAAGTACTCTTCTACTACTTCATGAAATAAATGTCGAGGATGAAAATCTCCTCATGAACAAGACATAAAGAATAAAATATACACATGTTACATACTTAGCGGGAAGAGAAAAAATCTACTGCAATAAAACCACAGGGGTTGCTTGTATTTGTGCATGGTACTCTCGTCCCCTTGAGCCCCCGGCCCCGGAATTTGTATTTTTTCAATGCCGGGACAACGAGCTCTTCGATCTTCTCGTTGATATTCTTCGTAACCTCATTTATGCTTTCGACTACGAAATCTGCCCACCCTTTGAATTGCTCGGCGAGGGTTCAATGAGTTTACTTTTGCTTCCATTAATGAAGTCATATCACGACAACTACCCTCGAGCTTCCCTCTTAAATCTCGCTGTTAAGAATGGTCCTTAGAGGAGATCTTGGCCTCGCACGCGGAGGCGATGCATTATGGTAGCTCCTTCTCAACACAAACCCGCAAAACCCGTAAATATATTAGAAAACCGGGACACGGTGCAAGGGGAGTGGAGGTGGAGACAATGGTGGCGTCGATGATATGGCTACATGGCAAGATCATGCGGGGTGACGACGGAATCACATAGAGGTTTTGGTAAACAGACGAGGATGTAAGTTTTCCACGTAAAACGATTTAAACACGATGTATGAATAAAAACGATGAATATGAATGAAACACATATATATAGAGCGACGGGGATGGAAATATGATGGGCACGGGGGTGATGACACGTAGGCGTACGAACAACCAAAGGGAACAGATGACGTGGTGAGAGGCTCGGGCGGTCAACAAGACATGTGGATGATTTCGGGCCATGCGATCGGGGAATGAAATCGACGGCTAATACGAGCGAAAAGGCGATCCAAAGTGGGCCGGGGACGCGATGGACGTGGATTAAAACGTGTGCGGCTCGGAGGATATCCACCGTTGGATGGAGGTCGGCGAATCCGATGGCGCGCGGTGAATTCACGCTGCCGTCTGTGGTCGGACATTTAACGCGCGAAATGGACGGTTTGGCAATCGTACCACGGGACACGCGTCACCCGGCGTATGGAATCGGCTGGGTCGCGGAGAATACTGCTTGACCATGGATGAGTGGTGCGGAAAAAGACCACGCGGTTTTCGAGCGCGGGGACCACCATTGTTGGATTGATTGTGGGCCGTTGATTTGGTTAAGATCGGACGACTAAGGCTTGGTCCGAAACTATAAAGTGATGGGCCCCGGTTGGTTATAACCCAAGGTTTTGCATACGAGTCACATGGGGATTAAAACCAAGGGGTCGAGACCCGATATAAAATTTAATTGCGGGTTTTAACTTTGAATGGGGTGTTTTTGTGCGTGCGCGGGAACGATAGATGAAATGTGAGGGTTTTGGGCCACTATAGGGTTTTTAAACGAATTCGGATGGGGACACGTTAGCCAAAATTTCGAATGGAGGGGGCGATATGCTGCATGAAGGGTATAGTGATGTCCTCAATTTAATGTAATAAGTAGTTTAACAATTTCGGCAGTCTAGGAATTTCAAGAAGCTCAAGCAGTTACAAGCTGATTTTATTTGTATTTAAGGAAGAGACAAAGAGAGAAAAAAGGTTACGAGTACTGGACCTCTTGGAGACTACATTTTGCACTTCTTTTTTTGATGGGTGAATGAAAGAAGCAGCAAGTTTCCTGCAACTATTGATGGTGATTCATGTTTCTTGTGTCATTTTATGTTGTTTCTTCCTTGAATGAAGTGAAGTAAAGAATAAGCTCGTCTCTGATTTACATTTGTAAGTAAGAGTTAAATAGCCTTAATAAGCGGTCCTTCACTCCGACTCCTCTCCCTTCAAAAATTATCTCTGGAACTTAAATGTAATAGGTTAGGTGTTTACAACATATTATTTTGAGTTTCCTCTCTCTCCATGAATTCTCTCTGAAACTTAAAAGTAATAGATTCTGTGTTTACAACATATTATTTTGAGTTTCCTCCCTCTCCATGAATTTTCTCTAAATCTTAAAAGTAATAGATTATGTGTTTACAACATATTACTTTGAGTTTCGTCTACAGTTCTTCTTTTCCATTTAGATATCAGCAATCAATGGCATTGTGAAATATTTTATTATTCTAGATCATTAAGGGTTTTAGAAAACTAGTTTCTATAGGGATAAAACAAAGATCTCATGATACAATTATTTCTATGACACACTTTTAAAATGTCTTAAGCACTGATCCCTTTCACAATCGAGGGATTGTCTCTTAAGAACCAACATTTTTTGGCGCCGTTGCCGGGGACGAAGGCACTAAGTTATTTTTCCTTGGGTATTGAGATCTATTTCTTGATGGTGAACAAGATTTGGATATAAATTTTTTTTGTTTATTATTCACCTTGGCGACTCCACTATGAAGATTTTATTAGATAAGGAATTTTGCTGGCAATAAAATGAGAAAGCATCGTGCAAAAGATGGGTATCAGAGTTTGAATCTTTTAAACGAATTTTTATTTTTCACTATCAGTTTAGTGGTCTATTTTCCCTTACATATTAAGAAGATTGTTTCCTGCTTTATATTCTCAGAAGATTATAAGGCCCAAAAAGTAAATTCTTTATTGGAGAAAGAAGATTTTTCTTCTGCTTGTATTATTGATCTTGACACAACTTTATCTCCTAAATATGAGAGGAGATATGAATATTGCATTACAATTCCCGAAGATAACTTGTCACAATCCGGGCATAAAAGTGATGATTCATCATCTTCGGGTGATAATATTCTACCTCATAAAAAATCCTATTCTTTTAAGCTTGGAACCAAGGTGATTTTCAAACCCTTAGTGCTGCCTATAGTTCTTCATCAATATCCTTTAAAAAGCTTTAAATTTCTGCCAAGTTTTTCTGGAGAAAGTTCTGAGGTTGCAGTCGAACAACACCTCCTAGCATTTGAATACTTTCTGGACAAATTTCAAATTATCTATGAATATGTGGCTTTAAGGATGTTTTTTCATTCATTAAATCGGGGTGCTCGGGATTGGTTCCAGTGTTTGGAGGAAGGTTCAATTAGTTTATATCTGAGTTTTCAAGACATATTTCTTAGATATTGGGGAGAGCACAAGTCATATGAAAAAAAACTTTTGGAATTATATTCTATCTAGAGCCAGAGCAATCAATCAATCATTGAGTTTAATAGGAGGTTTCAAAAAAATTATTTCAGCATGCCAAAATAAATTCGACCTCCTGAAGCTGTAGCTATGGTTTACTATTTGAGGGCTCTTTCTATTGTCTTGGATTTGTATCTCAAGGAGAGAAGGCCTTGCACTCTGGAGTTGATGTTTCTTTATGCACAGGAAATTGAAGATAATGCGTGGGCTTGTAGAAAATTTTCCTGTCACGTTGAAAGAACAAGTTTTGTTGAAGACAAGAGGGTCTGTCAAGAAAACGTTGGAATTTATTTACAAGAGAATACAAATTCAGAGATGAACAAGGATTTTCAAAAGGTGTTAGAGGATTCCTATATTGATAAAACACAAGAAATTAAGCATTTTTAAGATTCTGGTCAAAAATTAGTTGCAAAAACTGAACTACATGTTGAAAGCCTGGAAGATCATTACAATTTTCATAATTTTAATGATTTTGTGAATAGAGGAGAAACTAGTGGAGCTCCTCATGTGTCTTTGCAGGAGGGGGAAATTTTTTGTCAAGAATTGGCATTACCAAAATCACATGTGCAATGGAACCAAAATCAGGGAACTAACAAAATTGGAGGTGTAATCTAAGCCGGAGGAGTAGCAAAGAAGAGAATCGTGCAACAGGGGTCAAGTCAGGCTTATTAGCGTGCGGATCAGTTCAAGATTCGGGATGATTGATGCGTTTAGAACATTGCACACATGTCAGGGTCGAGCCGTGTAAATATACGTATAGAACCAATGTTTGGAGGCTTAATCACAATCACATGTCGAAGGCCTGATCGCATATCGCAAATCACAATCACAAAGCTCAGGAGGAATATAACAAGGTTGAATCGCTAAAATGCGAAATCGGATACGAGGGCCAGATGCGACATAGTTTGAAGCTTGAATCTAAAGTATTTAAAGTCTGACCATGGTACCCTCTCGCATATCGCACATCACAAGCTAAGAAGGGATAGCGATCATAAGATAACGAGATTCGCCAAAGTGAGAAGTGCGATAACGAAGTGGATGCAATGGAAGTTATCGCTAAAGTCTAAATGTTTTTAATTCCGGGTACATGAGTTTTTCCTTTGTAAAAATCGCATCGGAGGGAAAAAGCGGATTATAACGTAGAACATTGGAATGTCGAAATGCGAAGTGTGACAAGGCCTAGACGTGATGCAGCTCAGAACTATGATTTAATATATTCTAATCACACATCACAAGCTCAGGAGGAATGGCACTCATGACTATGTTATGAATGTCGAAATGTGAAATGCGACAAGGTTTTATATCGCCGATTTCAATTTGCGATCGGCCCCACCTCCACTTGCCATGCCATCCCTACCTTTATCGCACATCGCACATCGCAAGCTCAGGAGGAACGACACTCATGAATATGAGTGCCGAAATGCGAAATGCGATAAAGGGACACACGTGAAACTTTTCAAAGGAAAATTTGAATTTATTTAAAGTCCAGGATTATGTGCAGTTGCATTTTTTATGAAGAAAAGTGAACGCGGGCAGTGGACTCGGGTAAGTGACCCAACATAAAGAAAAGGATAAGAGAAGACGGAATGTTGTGGGTACGAGCATAAGAGGTAGGGTTGGGCAGAAGGGGACATGATAACATTTTTTGAAACATAGAGGCATAAGCAGAGTCGGGAAAAAGGAGCATATGGTGGAACTGTTGGAAATGCAAAAACTAGGTCAAGTTGGGCAAATATGTGTTATTGTAGAACTGTTCTAATACAACATCAGAAACAAAAAATATATTACAACAAGCAGAAAAGACAAATATTGAACTATGGAAGAAATGCAGGGCAAGGATGTCCGATCTGTCAAGGAGACACATCAGCAATTCAGGGATACACATCAACACTTCAGGGAGACGCATAAACAACAAATCAGATTCAGGAAAAAGAATAATATTTCAAGTTTTAATTTGTTTTATTTGTTTGTTAATATTGAAGATATAGTGATGTCCTCAATTGGATGTAATAAGTAGTTTAACAATTTAGGCAATCTAGGAGTTTCAAGAAGCTCGAGCAGTTACAAACTTCTTTTGTTTGTATTTAAGGAAGAGAGAAAGAGAGAAAAAAAGGTTCCGTGTTCTGGACCTCTTGGAGACTAAATTTTGTACTTCTTTTTCTGATGGATGAATGAAAGTAGCAGCAAGTTTCCTGCAGATGTTGATGGTGATTCATGTTTCTTGTGTCATTTTATGTTTTTTCTTCCTTGAATTAAGTGAAGTAAAGAAGTAGATGGTCTTTGATTTACCTTTGTAAGTAAGAGTTAAATAGCCTTAATAAGAACTCCTTCACTCCAAATCTGCTCCCTTCAAAATTTATCTCTGGAACTTAAAAGTAATAGATTCTGTGTTTACATCATATTATTTTGAGTTTCCTCTCTCTCCATGAATTCTCTCTAAAACATAAAAGTAATAGACTCTGTGTTTACAACATATTATTTTGAGTTTCATTCCTCTCCACAAATTCTCTCTGAAACTTAAAAGTAATATATTCTATGTTTACAACATATTACTTTGAGTTTCCTCTACAATTCTTCTTTTCCATTCAGATATCCGCAGTCAATGGCATTGTGAAATATTTTATTATTCTAGATCATCAAGGGTTTTAGAAAACTAGTTTCCAGAGGGATAGAACAAAGACCTCATAATAAAATTATTTCCGTGACACACTTTAAAAAAATATATTAAGCACTGATTCGTTTCAAAACCGAGGGATTGTCTCTTCAGAACCAACAATGAGCATGGGCACTATAACTCAATTTTTCCATAGAATAAGGCAAGCAAGAAGGAGCTTGTTGTTGCAACGGGTGAACCACTAGCTTCACAGTTTGACCTGATTTTACTCTCATTGCATGCAAGGCCAACACTGCAATGGTTGGAGATGACAGGAGCTATAGCGTGATTGAAATAGGTAAAATTACCTTTCAGAGGGAGTCTGGCTGCCCTACCAGAGTGACAGATGTTTTGTATGTTCCAGGACTAAGGAGGAATATTGCCTCCATAGTGGTATTGGAAGACCATGGTTATGGTGTCATATTTAGAAAAGGAAAGGTGTTCCTTAGACACATCGCCACGGGATAGGTGAAATAGATCGGTGCAAGAGTCAATAACATGTTTTCTCTAGAGGTCGAATATGCATGCAAAGCCTCGAGGAGAAAATCAGAGGTTACTGACTTGTTTGTTGATAGGGAACACAAATTACCTCTCAACATGCAGTCTCAGAAGGTTGTGGAGTAGCCACAATTGGAGACCAATTGGAGGCATCCACTAAAGCAGAGACCTCCAGTAGGGGAGGATTTTTAGCCAGATGGGTAGAGGGAGCACATGTAGCCATACCTTCAGGTGAGAGGTGGGGTGAGTGCAGACATTATCCCAAGAGAAGAAATTTGGGTAGGATCCATTGAGATGGCTTGTCTCATGGATCGGTCTTGGCTAGGAGGATCCCACAGTACATAGTAGCAATAAGGATAAGTAGGATTGATGTAATCATATGTCAGGAAGATGAAAATTAGAGCGACCAATGTTAGATACTGGAGCGCAGATCTGAGTTGGAAGTAGTGCATAGGGCAAAGATGCAGAGTTGAAAACAATGCAGAGATTTTAGTAGACAATATAGTAATTGATATATATCAGAGATTTTGATGACAAATGCATCATACTGATTCGGTTTTTTTTTAGAGGCTATTTAGTTTCAATAGTTTCAAGAGAAAACAATGCTAGAGAAGTGATGCATGCATAACATTTCAAAGGCACCAGATCGAGATAGATTGAATTCCTTTCTTGTTGAGAGGGAGTGTTGAAATTTGCAACAAGAAACATTGGAAATGGAAACCAGAAATGGAATCCAGAAAATGGCACCCAGAAATGGTACCATATGAGGCTTCTGATTTAATTTTCCCTTAATTAAATTTGAAGAAAAATTGTACTATTATAAAATTATACAGGTCATGCATGAAGTCATCGAGAAGGCCTTGAAGGATTGTACAACCATTATTTGGAATTTTCCTAATTAATATGAGCTCGATCATCCCAA
The DNA here is from genome assembly GCA_034641835.2 of Pinus albicaulis. Classification (NCBI taxonomy): domain Eukaryota; kingdom Viridiplantae; phylum Streptophyta; class Pinopsida; order Pinales; family Pinaceae; genus Pinus; species Pinus albicaulis. Next base: position 1,101,837,028 of record CM076580.1, read on the forward strand.
GAATGTGTAAGAAAGGCAAGCCAGGTAGAGGCAAGAAAAAGGTTAAATAGTTGACCAATTTTGCCTAGATTTCAAGCATGAGTCGGACAAGATCGGAGTGTGACAGTCATCAGAGTGCAGAGGTTTCTTAGTGTGAGGAATAACATTGTATTGTTTCATGATCTTGATATATATATATATATATATATATATATATATATATATATATATACACACACAGAGAGAGAGAGAGAGAGAGAGAGAGAGAGAGAGAGAGAGAGGGGTTTTGAGCATTTGCTTTCCCCATATACAACTTGTGTTGCGCGATTGATTATTTCTTTCTCTTTCATGTTATGTGATTGTGCGATCGTGTTTTGTTTCCACAAATTGTAGGAATGATTCAATATCTTGTTTTAGTACATTATAAGGTCAGATTGAATCCCTTGGTTAGATTTTATAAAACATAAATGGAAGGATATTACAACCAAAAAAAGGTGTTGATATTATAAAATAGTGTAATATTCCTAATTAGCTGATAGCTAATTAGAAATATTAATTTTTGCCAATTTTTTTTTTCTTAAGTTCAATTGGTAAATAAAAGGGTGAAGGGACCCATAAACCCAACAGTTAGAATAAAACCAATTTTCTAGAGCTAATGTGGACAATGCAGCTCTTGTGGGGCCAAGAGGTCAAGAGGGCGGTGCAGCAATTGTGAAAGCCAAGGGGCTAAGTAGCAGCGCAACAAGTGTGAAAGCCAAGGGGCCAAGTAGTAGCACAATTAATGAGTGGACCCAAGGATGTGTAGCAAGTGTGAAAGCCAAGGGGCCAAGGAGCAATGTAGTTAATGAGTGGACCCAAGGATGTGAAATAAGTGTGAAAGCCAAGGGGCCAAGTAGCAGTGAAATTAATGAGTGGACCCAAGGATGTAGGGTTTCACAAGAATAAGAAGGGAATGAGGGCAGCCATGGAAAACATTCTTGCGTATTCTGATTTTCTGGTCTTTACGACTTGAGCATGCTTGATCTGTTTAGCTAAGTCTGTACTACTATTTAGCACACGGGTGTCTCCGAGAAGAGATCCCAAACTCATCCTCGAGGGAATTTGAGTGCTCGCTCAGGAGGGGAGTTCTATTATTCGACGGGAGAAGATTTAGTATCTTGGCATCAAGCCACATGCAGTCCCTCCTATAATAGTGTAGTCAGTCAATGATTTATGCAATCCAGCAACAAAGGGGTTCTGAAGAGGGAGAAATTCCAAGGCATTTCCGCTTGGAATCTAGTGAGGGGATCAACCCTTCAATATTTGAGCTTTGGTGAGCACTTGCATCCAATTTATATATGAGTCAAGACCATAGCTCTGCATACCCAACAATTGTGCATTTTCAAAGCCTAGGAGGGTGATTTTCTGGGGTCAGCCTTTCCGGAAATCCTATCTGGGTTTTTCTCGGTTTTTGGAGTATATTCTGGTGTCCAAATACTAGAATTTTCTTAGCACTAGATCAACCTCATATATGTAGCCCTATTCAACCAACAAAAAAATTTCTAGCAGGGTAGCGTAGAGGGGGAGTCCAACAGACAAGAAATAAAGCCGTGTTTTGGCTAGGAGAATCTGAGGGCCATTACATCCTGATTAGTTGGCTAGAGTGCTATCTTTTTAAGCACTGTTGTAAATATTTTTCATCTCCAGTATTTTAATAAAATGGCTCATCATTTCTGGCTCTTTTCATGGTGTTTTTAATGTGTTTTCCATATTGCTGTAGAATTAATATTTGTATGCTTTGTATTGCTGTCACTTTCATATTTGTAATATTATAGTGGTATCAGAGCTCATAGACTTGGCTTAGCCTATGGAGCAACCAGTCTATGACACCTAGAGATAGAGAAGACATTTCAGATCGGACAAGGTGGTACAGAGATAGAGAAATTAGGCTTGAGATCACATCCAGCAAAGGAGACTGCATTCTAGTGGAGGAGGATAAAGAGAAGGCACCAATGGGAGAAGAGGATGATGGGAAGGAGTTTTCACCATTCTCCTAAAATTTGTGCAAGATATCACCAAGAAAATATAAGATATGGGCCAAAGAGTTGTCAGAGAAAGCAGACAGAGGGAAATCTCGTGGGGATTTCAGAACGGAGAAGGATCGGGCACCTCTCCCCATTGGCCCGAGAAAACGGTAATGCCGCATACCTCAAAAAGCTCTACCATGCCCACTTTCTTAGTTGCAGAGACAGGGGAAGGAGGAACTTAGGGGCTAGGGTGGGATCATTACGATGAGTATTTTGTGTAGTACATATCTCATGGGCAAGAGTTCAAATATCAAATATCCAAGAAATTGGAGGAAAGAGGATGCTACATCGGCAGAGGTAGTGGATTGTACTGTCTATTGACAGTTGGTGGGTTCACTCATGTATTTAGTTAATACAAGACCGAACATATGCTATGCGGTGAACCAACTTAGTCAAGCGATGGTTAAGCCTACCAAGCTCTTTTGGAAGGCAGGTAAGCATGTCCTGAGATATATCAGGGGCACATATGAGTATGGCTTATGGTACAGACAGATGGATGAGGTGAAGTTGCATGGCTTCATGGATGTAGAATGGGAAGGCAGCCCAATGGATAGAAAGAGCACGTCGGGAGGGGTTTTTAGTATCGGATCTACAACAGTTTCTTGGTACATCAAGAAAAAAATATCCGTGGCACTCAGTTTAGCAGAAGTGGAATACATGGCAGCAAGCCAAGCTGCATGTGAGGCTATCTGGATGAGGAAGATCCTGGTTGGGTTGTTTGGTTCTCATTTAGATCCTACAGTGATTCATTGTGATAATTAAAGTTGCATTAAACTCACGATTAATCCTGTGTTTCATGATAGATCTAAGAATATAGATATTTGGTATCATCATATCAGAGATTGTGTGTAGCAGAAGATCATGTTGCTTCAGTACAATCCTATGGAAGATCAGTATGTAGATATTCTGACGAAGGCACTCACCAGGAGAAAATTCGAATACCATATAGATAGGATTGGGGTGAAGGTTAATCCCTATCTTGTTGAGAGGAAGTGTTGAGATTCAACAAGATGACGAGCTTAGTGGAAATTAAGCACCTTCACTAAGTGGGGCCCGCAAGCTATTTTTAGGTGTATGTCTATTTTTAGAATGGTGAGAATATTCTAAAGTTAGCAGGATGCTGATTCTAGATGGTTGAGCGAATTCTATCTTTGGATGAATTTCTATTTTTAGAAGATTGGACAAAGTCTATTTATAGATTGCTAATATAAAAATAGAAGCATGTTGATTATCATTAGCCCTTTATAATAATCAGACAATAAATAGTAACTTATTCTCTTGGAGCACTTTATTTCAGTGAAAATATGTGGCACATCAGTGGGCTAAATAAATTACACAATTCCTAGGGTGGTTGTTGACTCATGCATGGAGGACTTCATTATAACGGACAATGGCAAGTTGTAACAGAGTTGGAAGAGTAGTTATGTGAGTTGTTATTTATTTTAACTTAGTTAAGTGAGTTAAACTTAGTTGTACCAGTTGTAACTGAAGATACACTAGTGAAAGATGAGTGAATTAATTATTTAATTAATTCACAAGTAGTGTCTTACTTGCAACTGAAGAAATACAATAGTTAACTACGTGCATGTCAGATCCAGTGGAGACCCAGTGGAGAGATAGGTGAAAGGGTGAGATGGAATATCAGTTGTGACTATAGTGATGCATTTAATGCATATACATTGACATTGGAGATGCCAATGAGGATTGTGTAGTGCAAGCAAAGCAAGATCGAATTCATTCAGGGATCTTCTTCAGCAGGGATTGTGCAGTGGAGGCAGGTTGTTAGGAGGCAAGAAATTGGTGCATAGATATGCAAATTTCTGCATGACAGTGTGTGACGATTGTTGATTGTAATGAGAGCTCTATGCTATGAGATTTGTATGATATTTTTACATGTTCCATTGATATACATAATATATGATAGTTTGGGTTTTTAGCTTTAATATTTCCTAGTAAAACATTCTTGTTATGTGCGATTGATTTGCTTCATATGTGTTTTGCAATTGACGATTTACTTTCCTCAAAGAATTAAGTGGAAGGATTCTGTATTTAACATAAGATTAATTTTTTAGATCAGGAGAGTCTGGTAATATACATGCATATTGTATAATTTATACATGGTATCGGAGCAGTGTCGATCACTGGAGCTTGCAATATTCAAGCAATGCTGAGTTTTGTGCTAGTAGACAATTCGAATTTGATGCAAGAATTTCTTGGTGCAACAGTTGAGTAAATGTTGAAATGGATTTCAATGGGTTGTGGTTGGAGTATGCACTCGAGGGCAGCTCCAACTACATAGTCTGGAAGGACAGGATGGAGGCGGTGCTTGAAGATAATGGTTTGAAGGAGTTCATCGATAGCGATGTTCCTAATCCCACTTCGACGGATGTTGCATTACTTGACGCCTAACAAAAGAAAGTAGCGAAGACAATAAGAATTCTATTGGAATGTGTGAAATACCATATTGTGTCAAGAATTCATGGGAAAGCCACTCCATTTGCAATGTGGAAGGCTTTGATAGATATTTTCCAAAGCAGCAGTGACCATAGGAATTTAGCGCTGAAAGATAAGCTTAGAAAAATCAAAATGGAGAAGGGCGACAATATTCCAAAATATCTCACGAAGTTTGTCCAATGTAGGGATGAGCTGGGGAGTGTGGGAATTACAGTTGCAGATGATGACTTGGTGAGCTTGGCTCTCCTTTTTCTTCCAAAGAGTTGGCACAATTGTCAAGACTCTGTCAATGTACGGGAGAAATTGCCGGATTGGGAGCAACTTTGGTCAGATCTAGTGCAGGAGGAGATAAGGCGGAGTACCAGGGATGGATCTTCATCAAAGAATTATGATGAAGAGAATTTCACTTTGGCTACCAAATCAAGGAAAGGGAAGGGGGAGAAATCCCATCCAAAATCCGTGGCTAAAGGCAAGACGCTGGATTTTTCCAAGGTGAAGTGTTTTCATTGTCACGAACATGGGCATCTCGCCACTAAATGCCCACAGAAAAAGAAGAGCAAGAAGGTTGTTGGAGCTGCAGCTGGTGAGGCCCTTGCCTCACAATTTGAACTCGATTTCTCCTTGATCACATGCTTGGTTTCAAGTGCAATGGGATTGATGTGGTATCTTGATAGTGGTGCTTCCTTCCACATGACGGGAGACAAGGAGTTGTTTAGTGACTTGGAGAAGAAAGATCTCCAAATGCATATAGAGATGGTTGACGATGGTAGAAACAATGCGACTGACATTGGAACCATTATCTTTGAGAGGGAGTTAGGTAAACCATTTATGTTGAAATATGTTATGCATGTTCCAGGTCTGAAGAAGAACTTGGTCTCAGTCGTGATGTTGGAGGACAGAGGTTATGACGTTGTTTTCAGTGATGGAAAAGATTTCATGCGACATAAAACAATGGGTCAAACCAAGAGGATAGGGATTCAAGTTAAGAATCTCTACAAGATGGAAGTAGATGGTTGCATTGTAATGATGGGCAAAGCAGAAGAAGTGGTGAGCCGGGATGAGGGCGAATTATGGCACAGGAGATTGGGCCATATTCACCATAGCGCCTTGAAGATTTTGCAGTATATTTCTACTAGAATTCCCAAGGGTAATCTTGCGCAGTTAGATCAGTGCAAGGGATGTAATATGGGAAAGTTTGTGAAGACCACCTTTCATGAAAATAAGAATCGTGCTTTGGTGATCCTGGAGAGAATTCACACAGACGTGTGTGGACCATTCTCGGTTGCTTCAACAACAAAACACAGGTATTATGTTATTTTTGTTGATGACTATTCTCATAGATTCTAGATCTTCTTCATGTAGAAGAAGGATCAAACATTCTCAAAGTTCTGTGAGTTTAGATAATTGGTGGAGAAGGAGTCGGGGAAGCAAGTGAAGGCTCTGCGGAGCAATAGTGGTGGTGAATATACCTTGAGTGAATTCAAAGAATTTTGTAGAAAAGAAGGAATTCGAAGATAAATTATAGCGCCTCATAACCCACAACAGAATGGGGTCGCGGAGAGGAAGAAAAAAATGATCATGGGTGCTGCACGAGCTATGTTGCATGACCAGGTCCTACCAATGCACTTGTGGGTGGAAGCATGCAACACTGCGGTTTATGTGCAAAACCGTTGTCCTCATAGAGTACTTGGCATGAGTACACCTAAAGAAGCTTTTACTGGTAAGAAGCCGAATATTTCTCATATAAATATTTTTGGCTCATCTGTTTACATTCACGTGAGCAAGGATGCTAGGAAGAAGCTGGAGTCGACTGCAGAACTTGGGATATTTTTGAGGTACACAGAAACTCCCCATAATTATCGTGTGTATTTTCCAAACAATCAGATGAATGTGGTGCGACGAGATATAAAATTCAATGAGGAGAAAGCCATGAAGTTGTCACTTGAGAAGGAGCTACACTTGCATGCAGAGGAGGAACTTCTGGTTCCCAAAGATGAGCCTCAAGATGTGGATCAACCACAAGAGGAGGATCATGGAGTGGAGGATTCCACTCACACAGAGCCAAACATCAAAACTGGTAGAAGGCATACCACAGAAGCTGAGAGGTTGAAGCTTGATGCGGCACAGAATGTAGGAGTCCCTACTTCACAGTGCAGACAGAGATAGTCACCTGACCGATATACTAGATACATGGCTCTCATGAGCAAGTGTATCGTGACAGACCCATATTCCTTTGAGGAAGTAGTGCAGGAGCCCACATGGGTAGATGCCATGGTGGAGGAGTATGACTCAATTTTCAGAAACAATGCTTGGGAGATTATTCCAAGGCCAGTTGGTAAATCAGTGGTAGGTTCAAGATGGATCTACAAGGTAAAGAAAGCTGCTGATGGGAGCATCGAGAAGTATAAGGCATAATTTTTTGTCTGGGACTTCTCACAGATCGAGGGGATTTATTATGAAGAAAAATTTGCACCTGTTGCATGGTATTCTTCCATAAGGACCATCCTTGCTCTCTTAGCGCAAATGGGTTGGCACATTCATCAAATGGATGTGAAGACTGCATTCCTTAATGGGATCATTGAGAAATAAGTGTACATTGAGCAGCCTTAAGGATTTGAGATCTTCAGCAGCGAGTCACATGTGTGCAAACTCAAAAGAGTGATGTATGGGCTGAAGCAAGCACCCTGTGCTTGGTACACACAGATCGATAGCTATTTCACTGGACTTGGATTCACCAAGAGTGAGGTGGATGCAACCCTATAACAAATTGTGGTGGAGGGTAAGCTTTTAATCATTGTTCTTTATGTTGATGATTTAATACTAACGGGTGATGAGCAGTTGATACACTCATGCAAGGAGGACCTTGCAAAGGAGTTTGAGATGAAGGATTTGGGCCTCCTTCATTATTTCCTTGGATTAGAAATATGGAAGTGAGAAGGTTAACTGTTTGTTTCTCAAGGTAAGTATGCTTGGGAGATAATTGGTAAGTTTCACATGGAGGAATGAAAGCCCATGGATACTCCTCTTCCAAAAAATTGGAGGAAAGAGGATGCTACATTGGCAGAGGTAGTGGATGATAATGTCTATCGACAGTTGGTGGGTTTGCTCATGTATTTATTTAATACAAGACCAGACATATGCTATCGGTGAATTGGCTTACTAAAGCAATGGTTAAGCCTACCAAGTTCTTTTGGAAGGCATGCAAGCATGTCGTGAGATATCTCAGGGGCACATCTGAGTATGGATTATGGTGCAGACATACATATGAGGTGAAGTTGTATGGCTTCACGGATGCATATTGGGCAGGCAGCCAAACGGACAAAAAGAGCACATCAGGAGGGGTTTTCAGTATCGGATCTACAACAGTTTCTTGGTACAATAGGAAACAAAGATCTGTGGCACTCAGTTCAGAGGAAGCAGAATACATGGCAACAAGTCAAGCTGCATGTGAGGCTATCTGGATGAGGAAGATCCTAGTTGGGTTGTTCGGTTCTCATTTAGATCCTACAGTGATTCATTGTGATAATCAGAGTTGCATTAAACTTTCAATTAATCCTGTGGTTCATGATAGATCTAAGCATATAGATATCTGGTATCATCATATCAGAGATTGTGTGTAACAGAAGATCATGTTGCTTCAGTACATTCCTACGAAAGATCAAGATGCATATATTATGACGAAGACGCTCACTAGGAGCAAATCCAAATACCATAGGGACAGGATTGGGGTGAAGGATAATCCTTATATTGTTGAGAGGGAGTGTTTAGATTCAACAAGATGATGAGCTTAGTGAAAATTAAGCACCTTCACTAAGTGGGGCCCGCAAGCTATTTTTAGGTGTATCTCTATTTTTAGAATGGTGAGCATATTCTAAAGTTAGCAGGATGCTGGTTCTAGATGGTTGAGAAAATTCTATTTTTGGATGAATTTCTATTTCTAGAAGATTGGGCGAAGTCTATTTATAGTTCGCTAATCTAAAAATAGATGCATGTCGATTATTATTAGCCCTTAATAATAATTAGACAATAAATAGTAACTTATTCTCTTGGAGCACTTTATTTCAGTGAAAAGATGTGGCACATCAGTGGGCTGAAGGAATTATGCAATTCCTAGGGTGGTTGGTGACTCATGAATGGAGGAATTCATTATAACTGACAGTGGCAAGTTGTAACAGAGTTGGAAGAGTACTTATGTGAGTTGTTATTTAGTTTAACTCAGTTAAGTGAGTTAAACTCAGTTGTACTAGTTGTAACTAAAGATACACTAGTGAAAGATGAGTAAATTAATTTTTTAATTACTTCATAAGTAGTGTCTTACTTGAAATTGAATAAATAAAACAGTTAACTACTTGCATGTCAGATCCAGTGGAGACCCAGTGGAGAGATAGGTGAAAGGGTGAGATGGACTATTAGTTATGACTATAGCGATGCATTCAATGCATCTACGCTGAAATTGGAGATGCCAATGAGGATTGCGTAGTGAAAGCAAGGCAAGATCAAATTCATTCAGGGATCTTCTTCAGCAGGGATTGCGCAGTGGAGATAGGTTGTTAGGAGGCAAGAAATTGGTGCATAGATATGAAAATTTCTGCATGATAGTGTGTGACGATTGTTGATTGTTCTGAGAGATATATGCTATGAGATTTGTATGAGATTGTTACATGTTGCATTGATATATATATATATAATATATGATAGTTGGGGTTTTTAGCTTTAGGATTTCCTGGTAAAACATTCTTTTTATGTGTGATTTATTTGCTTTATATGTGTTTTGAAATTGGCGATTTAATTTCCGCAAAGAATTAAGTGGAAGGATTTTGTATTTAAAATATGATTAATTTGTTAGATCAGGAGAGTCCGGTAATACAAATGCATATTATATAATTTCTACACCTCTATGTGGGCTAGTCAGATCCACTAGACTGGCTACTCTTTAGGACGCAGTTGGGAGGACCAGGGATCTACAGGATGCCTTGGAAAGGACAAGAGCTCCATTTTCCAAAAAACCAACGTTTCGGCCGAGGGGGAAAGACACGAGGGTTCCACCCTCGAAGGGGAACCAGGGCTAAGGGCCTTTAGATGATGATATGAAGAGGGATTTGAGACGATTGAAGCTATGCTTCACTTTCCAGGAGCCATGGGCCCCAGGTCATCATTGTGCCACGGGGAAGGCACACTACATTGAGGTCTTCTCTGACAATGAAGGATAAGAAGAGGCATATGAGGAGTTGGAAGGAGATGCAAATGCTAATGCACCAGGGGAAGATCCATCACCACCAAGAGGAGAAGAATTTGCACCAACTGGAGGGGTCCTTGCATCCTTGCGAGGAGTTCCTAAGTATTTGACACTGAGAGTTCAAGGCACGATCCAAGGAAAACATGTTGCGATATTGGTGGACTGTGAGGCCACGCATAATTTCATTTATAATCAACTAGTGTAGAGGAGGGGCACACCAATCGATAGTTTTGATGGATTCTCTATATTGGTTCCAGGTAGGACCATGCAGTGCATTAGATATGTTCCAGCATTAGCGGTAATCATGGGAACATATACAATGACAGATCATTTTTTTTGTGGTTGACATCCCAGACACTAATGTGATATTGGGTGTGTAGTGGATGATTACGCTGGGAAAGTTCACTACAGATTGGGAGAGATTGCAGATGGAGTGGATGGACAAGAAGAGTAGGAAGCGACAGATGATCAGAGGCGTGCACACATATCCACCCCAGACAGTCTCGACACACCTGATGGAGGAATATTTCCTGAAGGGGTACATAAAGTGGGTAGTAGAAATGCGTATTTCAGACGCAAGAGTCACAGGGCAGTCTGTACACCCCAATGTGCAGTCTGTATTGGACCGCTACCCTAGTGTCTTTGGGGACATACCATCGGGGCATCCACTAGACCGAGGGTTCGAGCACACTATTGAGTTAGAGCATGGGATCTAGGAAGTGATCACCACTCCCTATAGGCACCCTAAGGCCTACAGGGATGATATTGAGAGAGCCATCCATGATCTCTTGGCATTAGGACACATCCGACCCAACACTAGCCCCTTTGCTTCTTTTGTAGTGTTGGTGAAGAAGAAGGACAACACATTAGATGTGCTTCTACTACAGGGCTCTAAATATGAAAACATTGAAGAATTGATTCCCCATTCCCAGGATTTATGGGCTAATGGATGAGTTGAGAGGATCAAATTTCTTTTCCAAGATCGATCGGAGGTCAGGGTACCATCAGATCAAGGTAAGGGACTAGGATGTCCGCAAGACTACGTTTAGATGCCACTATAGCCACTTCAAGTTATTGGTGATGCCCTTTGGGATGACCAATGCTCTGGCCACTTTCCAGTCTTGTATGAAACACATCTTCCGTGGTCAGTTGAGGAAGTTTGTGCTGGTATTCTTCGACGACATTCTCATCTATATCCACACATGAGAGGAACACTTGCAACATATTGAGGCTGTATTGCGTATCTTGGAGGAGCAACATTTCAATGCCAAGCTATCTAAGTGTGAATTTTGACTTACAAAGATTCTCTACCTAGGGCATATCATTGGATTGGATGGAGTAAGGGTCCACGAGGAGAATATCCAGGCCATTTGGGATTGGACGAAACCAAAGAATGTGACAAAACTTAGGGGGCTTGTAAGCATTTGCACCTACTATAGGAAGTTTGTCAAGGAGTTTTCATAGCTTGAAACACCCCTCACAGACCTCACCAAGAAAGGGGAATTTTCTTGGACAAACACTGTGCAGAGGGCATTTGACAGGTTCAAGGAGGTGATGAGCAGTTGTCTGGTGTTGGCATTTCTATATTTCACACGGCCCTTTGTGCTAGAATGTGATGCTTTAGGAGAGGGAGTTAGCGCAGTTATGATACAGGGAGTGTTGCACTGAAAATTGTCACCTTGAAATTCTGCTATCTGTATGAGCTCATTATCACTCATACTTTCCTCCTTTGCAAGTCTAAAAACATCAGTTCCTCATGTCAAGCCTTAAAAATAAGAGAAAAGCTCTCAAAAGTCTCTAAAACTCTGGTATCGCAATTTCTCTTTGTCTTACCTGCGGTCCCGCACCTAATGGTCATGTATCCTGCGTACCTGACCGTACTGTCTCTGTGTTAAGGGTGTGAACCCCTGTAAAAGATTAAAAAGGCACAAGTAAACTCTAAAAATCTCACTTTCAGTCATTTCTAGAAGCTTCTGGAAGGAATCTTGCGGTGGCAAGTCCGCTATTTTCAGGTTCATGTATCCCATGCCTTAAGGAGCTAACCCCTTGATGTTAGGAGCTTATCCCTTTGAAGGAGGATTCTATCCCTTCATAGGTGGAACTGTAACCTCCTCTTTTGCACTATAAAAAGAGGCATAGGGCAGCCTCAAAGGGTTACAACATATAGAATTGATGAGTTCAAGCTTTAGTGTTATTTGAGGTAAAGTGCTTTTGGAACTTAGACTCCTTTTGCTGAGATTTTATGAGGAAAGATCACATACCTGTATGTATCTCGGTTGGAAGAGTGCAAGGCTTGTCGGAGTAAAGGAAATTCCTGCTTCGAACCCCAGGAAGACCTGTTCAACATCAAAGCTGAAAAGGTTGTAAGGTTCTTCTACTATTTCAAAGTTAATACAAATAAGTTTGTTTTTCTCAATAAACTGTCATTTGATTGTTTATTTTATGGATTCCTTAATCACCATAATAGATATGATTTAGAATATATGCTATGCAGGTGCTATTTAATGTTTGTTTGTTTGTGATTGCAGGTCTTCAAAGATAACTCTTTCGGGTGATTGAAGGATGATGACTACAAGCAAGCATTGGATCGAGGTAGGATCGTTACACCTTTTATAGCATTTACTTATAAATCGTGATATATCTAGAGAAAGATAGATTTAATTGTTTGTTTGTTGCTAGACTATATTTTGATACTAGGGATATCGGTCTTGTCCGCAAGATCGATTTATCCGGCCAACAAATTGGCGACTCCACTGGGGATCGAACCCAGAATCTCTGGTTTCGCAGATTTCATGCAGCCCTTTGTGCTAGAATGTGATGCTTTTGGAGAGGGAGTTAGCGCAGTTATAATACAGGGAGGGAGTCCTATAGCTTTCGAGAGTCGAAAGATATTACCACATGAGAGGTTGTATTCGATATACAACAAAGAGATGATGGTCATCATGAATGGATTGGCCAAGTTTCAACAGTATTTGATGGGTAACAGATTTAGGGTAAGGACAGACCAGAACAGTCTCCAGTTCTTCCTTAGGTAGAAAACGTTGTAGGAGGGACAACAGAAGTGGGTCAGAAAAATACAGGCCTATGATTTTGACATCGAGTATGTAAAAGGGAAGAAAAATGTGGTGGCAGATGCCTTGTCTCGGAGGCCAGCAACATTGTCCTTGATGAGCCTTGATGCAGATTGGAGGGCTCAACTATTGGTAGATTATTCCAAGGACCAATTTTCTTGTGAGGTATTGGATGGAAAGGTGGCCGATGACCGGTATTGGGTGATGGATGAGGTAATATATTACAGGGATAGGATTTTCTTGACAGGGGCCTCTCAGCTCAAGGAGAATATCTTGCATGCAATACATGAATCACTGCTTTCAGGGCATCAAGGGTTCACCAAAACTTACCGAGCCATCAAGGAGAGGTTCTCATGGAGAGGCCTCAAGGAGGACATACTTCGGCATGTCAGGGAGTGAAAATTTTGTTAGAGGAACAAAGGGAAGTTTAGAAATCCTGCGGGGTTGTTACAGCCGCTTCCCATTCCTGAAGGGAAGTGGGAGAGAATTTCCATGGATTTCATCATGGGCTTGCCGATTGTGAAAGGAAATGATTGTATCTATGTTGCTGTCGATCGGCTGATGAAATATTCACACTTTTTCGCCATCTCTGCATAGTACACTGCTTCACAGGTAGCCAAATTATTTTTCTACGATATTGTAATATTCCAAAATTTGCACACAAGAAAATTGGAATATTAGATTTTGATGCTTTCACTTAGGAGAGGAATAAATGGGAAAGGAGGCCCATGAACAATAAATATATGAATAAATTCCACCTTAGTAAGGAAGGAGATCACCTTAGGAGCTGGTTTTACACTTCCAAGTGTGAACAAGGGCAAAATAGATGGGGACATAGTCAAGTTTGACTAAGTCAACATGCATTCTTGAGGAGGAAGAGATCACCCAAGTGAACTAGCTCAATGTGAACAAGGATCAGCCGAGACACACGTAGGAGAACTGGATTAAAGATTCCTTAGTGTGAAAATAGGTATTTCAAGTGGATTGGTCTCAGTTGACCAAGTCAACAGCGCTGCTACAAGGAGGAGGGAAGCCAACAAGGACAACGCAGTTTTAGAAGAGGAATCTTCACTAGGAAGTCACCTCAAAAATGTATGGGGTCCGGGGTGAGGAGGCTCACCAAAGATAAAAATTAGGGAATAGCATCAAAGAGATCATTTAGTATTCAGCTGTCTTTGGTATTTTTACTTCTTGCATGCTTCAACTGTTTAGCTGTGGTTGCAACACTGCTTAGTGCAAAGAATTCTCCTGCGGGAATTCCATCCTCCCTTTAGATCAGCTTGCTTAAGGGATCAAGAGGGAAGGATTTGAGCTTCAATTCATCATTTGGCTTAGGTCCATTCAGAAATACTTAGATACAGTGCATTTCACTTCAGAAACTGCGTCATTTATGCAGGTGCAACAACAACAAGGTTGCACACTCAGATTTTATGCTAGTCTTTGAGGAGGAGGCGTTCATTTCCCTTCGGAAGATCTAATAAGAAGGGCCTTTGGCCATTTTATATATTATTCAGATATTTTATGTCATTCTCAATCATGTATAATTCAAAGTTGCAGTAAACTTCGTTATTTTCTGCACTCCTGCTTTTTGTGCATGTATATTGCCAGAAACCCTTGCCGGGTGTCTTTTTCCTTGTGTAAAAGAGGTTAAACCTCCATTTCTATGCTATATGATTAATATAAGCTCCATATCAGTCTTATTTAATCATTTTATATAGAAACTCTCATGGGAATTACGCTCTCACAATATTCAGGAATTCTGTTGTAGAGAAGTCATGGGATCAGGGTGTTTTTAAGCAGTATTGAGCCGGGGAGATCTGTTTAATGTAGATAGTTTCATTTGTTTCACCTCCAATTCTGCAAGTGGGTTTTATATTGTCTAAAATAAGGGATCCAAGTCCCATTATCCAATTTTATTACGCAATTTTCTGAAGACAACTATTTATGCCTTATATTGCTGCATTTCCCCACTTGGGAAGGAGAATATAGGCCATCTTGTTGCTGAGGTCCTTTCATCTGCTGGTGTGATGTTATTTTACATATAATGAGCTGCTCTACATTTTCATGCTCATGATTTTATGAAGCTCCACATTGGTAATAACTTGAAATATTCTCAATAGTGTAGTTGTTCCCATTTTGGGATATTACAGTGGTATCAAAGCTGCCATCTTGGCTTAGCTTGTGGATTTTAGATCCAATCAGAAGATAAGAAGGAGAGGAGAAAAAATTTATGGAGAGGATGAGATTACTCTCATCCATTTTCAGATCTAAGAATAAAGAAGAGAAATGCATTGAAACTCCAAGAGGGTTTGAAGGAGGAGAGAGCTGCAGTGAGACCTCTACAAGGTTTCAGGAGGCAGAAGAAGATGCATGCACTTCCTGTTCTCATAGAGGAAGTGGAGAAAAGGGGACCACTTAGAGCATCAAATATTGATTGGGTATTTGGCAGAATACAAGTGCCAACCTAGGGCTTTCAAAGAGACCCTATATTTTCCTTAGTTTATTCGGTTGGGAGAAGAAATAAGACCCTGCAGCGAAGGAGAAATCAAAGGCAATAGATTCCTATTGTCTACATTTTATGGGTAAACTACAGCAAGATCTTGGGCAAGGAAGCTTGAGGCATTATTCCTACTACATCCAGTGGTAGAGAGGGAGGTAGTAGAAGTTGCAGCGCTGCACCTGGAGGGTGAAGCCAATGCTTGGTGGTTCAATCACTTAAGCCATACAAGAGTGAATTCTTTTTCTGAGTTCACTCTAGGGCTGATTAGAACCTTTGATGAAGAAAGATCAGAAGAGAGGAGGCCCACACCACCATGGGAGGAGTCATGTACCTACACTGTCACAGCCTTAGGAGAGCAGCCTTCTACATCAGCAGTTAGGGCAGCCATTACATTGGAGGGAGGAGCCCTTTCAGCACTACAAGAGGTTCCCACATCTCACCAAGGTATGGGGATATTTCCACTTTTACTTATTGCAACAAATATTTCTAAAAATTGTGGAAATATGTCTTCATATGGCCCAGGATCAAACATTATTGCTAAGAAAGGGAAGCAGGATTGCACTGCGCTGTGCAAGCTTGAATGGTTCAAGGAGCAAAGGAACCATCATTCTCATGGACCCCTGTTGAGTTACACACAACCCTTGAGGTTGGAGTGTGATATTTTGGAGGGAGTCATGAACCTTGAGGTGGAGTATGAGGCAGCAACTATATCATGGAAGAGACTATCATTGCTATCAAACAATAGCAGTGAGGAGGCTCTGCCTTTATCACCTTTGGATCTTGATGGATTTAATATGGCTATGGACATGAGGTCTTCTCTAAGAGATCTCCAAGAAAATGCATTTGATCACTTCATGGCATGTAGAGAAGAGGAAATGGTTGTGGAGGATGATAGGCCACATGGGAAGAATGCCAAGGTGAAGAATGACAGAAGGCATCCACATGGGGTTGAGTGGATGTGGGGGAAGAGCAAGAGGCTGGTGAGCCACTTGCAAATTTATGATACAGGGCAGCAAGAGGCAAATATGTGTTGGCTACTCTTGAGAGGGTTTGGCCATCATGAGGCATATCATTTTTCCAAGGGTATGTGGATGGAAGGGACTTGGCAGGGCACCTTCATCATGGAGCACCAAGGAGTGTGGATGCATTATATGTTTTCACCACATGAGTTGTCTGATGGAGGTAGGATGAGGCAGCAAAGACATTTGTTTCTTTGGAGGATTGGGAGAGAGCAAGGGCAGGTTTTCTCTCACACTTGGCATGAGGCTGTAGGAGTAGGGGATGGCACTAGCCTAGTGCAAGGAGGCTACTCCTTAGCTTTAGATGATCTGGAAGTGCTTCCACCTTGGAAGGAACTTCTTGTATGCAGCAGCATTATGGGAGAAGTATTTGACATGGGGCATGTCAAAGAATGTATTTATGAGTTGGCAGGAGCCTATTTGCATAGGCCAACAACGCTATCACCTTGGAGCAGGAGCTTGTTGATGGAGTGTTCCCAGGATCACTTCATAATGGGTGCACTTGGTGGGCATAAAGGAGGTTAGATTGGTAGAGGAGTGGATGGACTCATTTGTCATTATGGTATGTTCTCCTTGAATTGGGTTTCCAGGCATGAGGGGGAGGATTTTCATGCAGCATGTGGTTCATTCCTCTTCATATGGGTATGTCATACCACTATGGAGGATCCATCTGTGGATTTTGTCACCATCTTGCTTTCGTTACATGGTAAGAATTATGTTTTTTCATTTATTGATTGTTCAACACAATATTTTCATGCTCTTACCATTTCATTGCAGTGCATTGCTCTACAAAGGGGCAAGTTTTCCTTCAGGCTCCATGGACCATTTTTGGCCAGCTATTCTAATGGATTCAACCATCTACTATATGATTTGGGGCAAGTGTTTGGTCACTCCTTATATTCTCAGTTGATACAATCAGCCATTTACTACTTTCTAGTAGATGTGGTGACTTACACAACTAGCCATCTATCAAGAAACAACTTGCCATGCTATTGTCTGAAGCTGCAGTGGGGAAGACTGCGCTGTGACAATTTGGGAGACTGTTGGTACCTTCCAGCACCACATAAAACCTTAAATATTTCTTTCATTATGATGCTGATCATGATCCTATTTGCTGATATTATTCTTGATTTTATGAGGAGCATGATCGGAGGAGAAACACATGGGGTGGATGTGTTCTTGGGGGAGGAGCATCCCCACACTTTCTGCATGACATGTTCTAAGGAGAGCATGGGAAGAGACATGGCCTCTACAACAAAATAATTTTTTCTTAATGAGGAGGACCATGAGATGGATGGGATGCCATATGGTGGTGATTTCTTATCCATCATATATGAGAGGGTTTGGGCCAGCTTGATTCACAACGCTGGGAGAGGGGCATTTGGAGGTCTAGTTTCCTTCTTGCCATTTGAGGGCAACAGTATTGCAGCCCAAGATCAGAAAATTCTCTACACTCATTTTATGTGGAGAGGAAGACAACGTGGGGTAGGCTATCTTTTATACCATGTTCATATTTTCAGACCACCTATTCTGCATGAGCTTAAGGTGGAAGATATCCTTCATGAGTTGCCATCCTGGAGGGTGACACATTTTGTTTGGTTGATAGCTTGGGGAGGAGAGATTCAAATGGGGATGATGAATCAAAATCTATATCAGCCCTCACGCTTCAAGAGGACCTTCAAGCAACCCATTGTTGCCTCCATGGTTGTTTCACTGTCACATAAAGTTAGCTATTTGGGATGTTCCCCAATAGATGGCTTGCACACTTGGGAGGGGAAACTTGAGGATACATTGATGATGCAGCACCTTGATCCTTGGACGATTTCATATTATGAGGTTGCTATAGGGGGGAAGAAGATGCTCTTCAGTCCTATCCTTGCAGTTGCTTGAGGACAAGAAACATTTGGGAGGGCAGGACTGTAATATTCCAAAATTTGCACACAAGCAAATTGGAATATTATATTTTGATGCTTTCACTTAGGAGAGGAATAAATGGGAAAGGAGGCCCATGAAAAATAAATATATGAATAAATTCCACCTTATTAAGGAAGGAGATCACCTTAGGAGCTGGTTTTACACTTCCAAGTGTGAACAAGGGCAAAATAGATGGGGACATAGTCAAGTTTGACTAAGTCAACATGCATTATTGAGGAGGAAGAGATCACCCAAGTGAACTAGATCAATGTGAACGAGGATCAGCCTAGACACACATAGGAGAACTGGATTGAAGATCCCTTAGTGTGAAAAGAGGTATTTCAAGTGGATTAGTCTTAGTTGACCAAGTCAACAACGCTGCTACAAGGAGGAGGGAAGCCAACAAGGACAACACAGTTTTAGAAGAGGAATCTTCACTAGGAAGTCGCCTCAACAATGTGTGGGGTCCGAGGTGAGGAGGCTTACCAAAGATAAAAAGGAGGGCATAGCAACAAATAGATCATTCAATATTCAACTATCTTTGGTATTTTGAATTCTTTCATGTTTCAGCTATTTAGCTGTGGTTGCAGCACTGGTTAGTGCAAAGAATTCCCATGCAGAAATTCCATCCTCCCCTTGGATTAGCTTGATTAAGGGATGAAGAGGGAATAATTTGAGCTTAAATTCATCATTTTAATCAGGTCCATTCAGCCATACTCAGATACAATGTAGTTCACTTCAGAAACTCCGTCATTTATGCAGGTGCAGCAGCAGCATGGTTGCACACTCAAATTTTGTGCTAGTATTTGAGGAGGAGGTGTTCATTTCCCTCCGGGAGATATAATAAGAAGGGCCTTTGGAAATTTTATGTATTATTCAGCTATTTTATGTCATTATTAGTCATTTATAATACAGAGTTGCAGTAAACTGCGTTATTTTCTGTAGTCCTGCTTTTTGTGCATGTATATTGCCGGAAACCCTTGTCGGGTGTCTTTTTCCTTGTGTAAAAGAGGTTAAACCTCCATTTATCTGCTATATGATTAATATAAGCTCTATATCAATCTTATTTCATCATTTTATATAGAAAACCTCATGGTAATTACGCTCTCACAATATTCAGGAATTTTGTTGTAGAGAAGTCATGGGATTAGGGTGTTTTTAAGCAGTATTGAGTCAGGGAGATCTGTTTAATGTAGCTAGTTTCATTTGTTTCACCTCAAATTATGAAAGTGGATTGTATATTTTCTAAAATAAGGGATCCAAGTCCTAGTATCCACTGTTATTGCACAATTTTCTGAAGACAACTATTTATGCCCTATATTGCTACATTTCCCCACTTGGGAAGGAGAATATAGGCCATCTTGTTGCTGAGGTCCTTTCATCTGCTGGTGTGATGTTATTTTACATCTAATGAGCTGCTATACATTGTCATGCTCATGATTTGCTGAAGCTCCACATTGGTAATAACTTGAAATATTCCCAATAGTGTAGCTGTTCCCATTTTGGGATATTACAGATATCTTTAGGCTTCATGGTATTCCCAAGACCATAGTTAGTGACAAGGACAACCATTTCATGTGAAGCTTTTGGCAGGAGATTTTCCATTTGGTGGGTATTGATTTGACACCTAGTACCAGTTATCACCCACAAACGGATGGATAGACAGAGATAGTAAACAAGTGGTTGGAAGGCTACTTGCGGAACTATGTCTCAGGGCGGCAGAAAGCATGGTTGCATTGGATTCACTTGGGAGAATACTAATACAACAGGAAATTTCACACGTCGATCGATATTTTTGTCCAAGTAAATCCCCTCTGCGGACAAAGGCGATCCCTCTAGCCCTAGGGTGGGTCTAGAAACTACAGGAACATACTAACATCTACCTTCCTAGATTATAAATAAAATTTAGATCAAGGAAGATGATCTACCTTGTTCTGATGCTATGTTGTCGTCTTTTGTCGAAGCTTCTTGATGCGTCACTCTCCTCAAGCTCGATACACATTGCTACCAACGTTCAATTTATCTGTACAGAAAATCAAGACACCACGACAAGCGTAAAATCACGACAAACATAAAACAATTACAACCTATCTAACTGATCAAGGAATGCTATAAATCTCATTATAAATGTAAAAAAGAGTGGAAGATAAACATTATATGCATTTTATTATGATAAAGACAAGGGGAGTTTACAACCAAGCCTTGATGTTGAGGCTCTCCTTTGGCAGGTCTGTATCCAAGCACGTTTGCAGCACCCTCATACACAAAGGTCTAAGATCTCACTATGTTCCTAATGCACAAAAAAAATCACACTATACACTATTCTCCCAAAGCTATTATTCCTTCTTCTCTTTATGCTAACTAAGGCAGCAGAGGTGAAAGAGGTCTCCTTGTATAACAATGGAGGAGGAGGTTATGGGCCCTCAAATAATGGGAAAAGAGCTTATCCTTTGGAGTAGTTCATATTTCTTGGGAACAAGATGCCCAAAGGGGAATTCCTTGGCCATATCCTAAAAAAAAACTTCCAGCTCACCACCTTGCGAAGCTTCTAGTCGCGAAAGATTCCTTTCTATTTAAAAAACTTTTCGAAAGAGGATCAACATGGGTTCGACATTAAGAAAAAGCGCTGATCGACACAGGTCACAGTGAAAATCTCTGCTATCGACGCGGGTCGGACACTGAGACAAAGCGTCGACCTTGAAAACTAGGTTTTTATATGGATCTTCTAGAAAAGTTGTAAAGGGAGATGAATCGGTAGAAAAAGTGTGGTTCAGGGGTATGTATTCCATGCTTGGAAACTCCAAAAGGGTCACTGTATGGATCCTCCAGG
Organism: Pinus albicaulis; assembly: GCA_034641835.2. Classification (NCBI taxonomy): domain Eukaryota; kingdom Viridiplantae; phylum Streptophyta; class Pinopsida; order Pinales; family Pinaceae; genus Pinus; species Pinus albicaulis. The sequence goes on from CM076580.1 coordinate 1,101,858,097, forward strand.
ATCAAGGAATGGGGAGTACAGGAACAGTAACAAATTTTTGTGTAATAGATGCCCCCTAAAGTATGAATTCCGAACATGAGTAAGGGTGAAATTCTTTACAATTACGTGCAAGGAACCATATGATGTCGTATGGAGACCTGAAAATCAAGCATAGATACATATACAGAATTGAAATCTCTGATGAAAATACATGAATCAAGGTATGGACACAACCATCCGTAAAAGAGTCCATGGTATGGTCACAACCATCCATCTAAGAAGGATCTCATATGAAATAATGGTATAGTCGCAGCCATCCAACCAAAAGAGTCATGCATATAGTCATGATAAACCAAAATATCTCGCAGCCTAGATTTTATCAGACAAAACCCAGGGTCTTGCGCTCCATATTGACTCGAACAAGTACAAATTCAAACATGCTAATATGTGAGCTGAAGTTGAACATGCAAGAAGGTCACCTGATTACCAGCTAATGATGAAATCTGTTAACAAGCGTGAGAGAAACCACTAGTAATGACAATGGATTTCAAGGTACAATAGGTACAATCCAGAGAATGTGAATAGTGATCTGGCGTTGAACATCTGTAGAGTCACTCGATCGAAGGCCAATGATGAGGACGTGTCGTCGAATGAGAAGAAATTTCCATTGAGGCATGCAAACTCCAAGGTATCGTAAGGGAGTCTCTAGACCAACTTCTTGGATAATGAGCTAAAGTCGGCAGGAAGTGATCCGTCGAAGTAGGGTCATAATGAATCCCACATCATCGACATGAAACAGAGGATGTAAAATGAGTGTTAATCAAGACTGAAACAGAGGATCAGGAATGTACAAACTGCAGAAGGATTTTCTCTTGAACATATCGACGACACGACTTTGGAATTTGGTAGCATTTGATTCAAATAGGATGAGAGGTCATGTTGACAAGATTGGTAATCGAATGAGAGGTAAACAGATTTCCCAAACCCATGGAGGCAAAGTGACAGAGTGAAGATATCCCAACCTAACATGAAACAGATAAGTGTCATGTTCAAGAGTGATATACTACCGACACAACTGATGAATAAATTCCATTTCCCCCCACCCTTTCTGGCGAGTACGTCTTTATTTTTAAACAACCTTGAAGAGGATAACATATTCTTGTTGTATAAATTTGTCCTTTGGACAAATCCATCCTAGTAAATTTTACGAGCCCTAGGAAGGAGGAACTTGGGTACGTCATGGTGACTATTTCCAATGTCATTTAGTTTTAACGAGTCTGACAAAGGAAGAACTCGACATCTTTTCATGTTTAGAGAGTTTGAAAAGAAGAAGAAAAGGAAACTCTAGTAGGTCCCTTTTCGTAAATAGTCCCTCATACCCGAAAAGGTAGAAAAATAAATATGAGAGAACCTCTTAGTCACGATTGGCTAAGGTATTCTTTTTTCGTAAATAATCTGTCCTAGCTCGAAAAAGGGGTAAAATTATACGGGGCAGATGACGTTTCACATCCTTTAACGAGTTCAAAATGAAAAGATTCTTGGAAATCTTTTCAATTTTTTAGAGTTAGAAGAGACCTAAAAGTTGACTCCTACTGGAGGAACGAGTGGCATTAAGGGTAGCAATTGGTTCCGGTGATGGTGGAACTGCTCAGAAAAAGTAAAGGTCAAGAGGCTGGCTAACAAGACCACTTATTGCAACGGTTCCTCAGGAATGGGTAAAACAATCAAGTGAAGGCGTATGATTGACCAAGCAGATCGTGACGATGGAATGAGAAAACCAAGGTTCATCTAGCAAAACTAGTTGATAAAATGGCAATCACGAGAGGTAAAATAATAACGGTTTCATTTTTACACAAGATTGAAATCAGGAAACTCTGCTTGAAGTTGGTTTCATTTTCACACAAGCTTGAAACTGAAACAAACTATGCTTGAAATTAGTTTCATTTTTAAACAAGCTTGAAAACATGGAAAACTATGCTTGAAAAAGTTGGCATGCCCACATCATGGTGACTCAATTGGAGGTACATGCCCCCCAAGCTTCCTTACATTCACCAGAGTATACTTTTGGTTACTAATAGGTGGATGGAATGAAGGCTCAATTACGAGAGCAAGAGAAAGATTCGACTTGGATTTTACGAGATCTAATTAACGACTCGAATTAAACGAGAACATGTTTCATTTTTTAACGAGGTTGACAAAGTAAAAGAAATATCCTCGTGACCTAATTCTTTTTTTAATGAGGTTGACATAGAAAACGAATGATCCTCATGACCTAATTAATTTTTTAATGAGGTTGACATAGTAAATGAACTATCCTCATAAGGTCTTTTTTCATTTTTTAAGGAGCTTGACACAAGAAAATGAATTGTGCTCCGAAGAGCTTGTTTCATTTTTTAAGGAGATTGACACAAGAAAATGAAATCTGCTCCGAAAATATTATCATGATGAATAAGAAGTCATGGTTTCCAAAAGGTTTGCATCCGATGGGAGTAAAACATTTGGAATTCAGGACCCAACGCACATCAGGAAGATCACTGGTAGGTAAGGAACAGGAAGGGATGACATTAGACCAAATGTCACATCAGGACCAAAGAATGTAAGCTGATCAATGGTCACAATTTGACCTTCATGTGGAAAACAAATCACACAAAAGAGGGAAGAGACAAGCACTCCCATGACATAAGTATAGTCGCGCCCTAGGAGTAAGTTAAAATCCAATGGGCCTTAGACCACCATCATGTCTATATAGATGGTTTTTCCTCCCAAAGTAATAGGAAAATTCGGAAGGATCCCTAATGGTTGACTTGTTCCTCTGTTAAAAACTAACAGATTATGAGTAACAAGCACAAGCTCTGGAGAACCTAAAGCTTTCCATGTAGTTGAAGACAAAACCAAACATAACCCAAAGGTGCCTTCATCTATGATTGTTCCCGGTACGAACATATTGCATGCATGTACAGTGATATCAAAGGGCACCTAAGAAGGGAGACGGTGCCATAGAAATCATAGGATTATCCCCCTACATTACGGGAGTGGAAAGACCATCCTCCTAATCTTTAGGAATGAGAGAAGGAGGATCACTTTCTGGAACTGCGGTGACGTGAGTTGGAGGATCATCCTCCTGGATCATGGAAATGATAGGATCACCCTCCGATCTCGGGGAATCTATGGAAACAAAAATAACCTAATTGGGACGAGGGCCACTCTTTATGGAAAAGACCTGATGGACTGTAGGTGGAATTAGGTCGACCTTTTTCTCAACCAATGATTGGTCGGAAATGGACTCGGGAGACTGAATTTTAGAGAGAGTGGAATTGACCAGAGATGAATCTTGATCAATGGGTTGGTCAACTATCGGAGGACTCAAAGAAATCTTTCAGTAACCGACGAGAAGACAGTGCTCAGAAGCCGAAAGGGTATCTAATACTTTAGAGGCTTCATCCATATAAGGACAAAGGTGAATGAGATGGTTCCCTTCACACAACCTACAGGGAAATTTTATCTTGCCCTTTTTCTTACGAGTCTCATTATCTCTATCTGAAGGCTCATCATCAACAGGATGCCTAGAGGTTGATGATGAAGGGTGAATTAGGCTAATAGACCACACTTCTAGTACCTTGGGAATGCCATGGCAATCACAATGAAGGTGGTCACCCTCACATAGCTTGCAAGGGAATTTGACTCTGCGAGATGGAGTGGGAGGTTTCCGATATTAGCTGCATGGGTAGAAATAGTTGATGATTCCCTCCCATACGGAAAAACCAACAGTTAACCCAGAAAGGGACAATGTTTTCATATAAGGAGCACCAACATTCCCAAAAGAAGGAAAAGGACCAGGTTTCCCTTCAGAAGGGATTAATTGGTTGTTAAACTCTGGAAGCATTGCCATTATAAATATATACTCGACGGTACGAGGATCACAAGTCTGTGCTAGCGCTATCTACTGCTAGATGGCGAATGACAACTACTAGGTTTAATGATGCCGAAACATGTCACTAGCCTAGACCTCTAAATATGTGCGTTAAGTTTCAATGCTTCCTTAGGTTAATTGAATAAATTTTAATGGTTTACCTTGAATTATGTCTCAATTTCAAGGCCCTACTGCTATCATCATAGAACTTCTATATGCAGCTATATGAGAAAATAAACCTTTCAATTCAATGAAAACGAAGCTTTTTCCTAACTAGATTACTTTCACTATTCAAAATTAATCTAAAAGATTCAATGACGTGAATTATGCAATGTAATCTATGAAAAATTCTCTTTTTGAAAACTATGCAATTGTAATCTATGCACAATTTCCTTTTTCTTTTGAATGAGTAAGAATGAACTTAATGCATTTTTCAATGAAATGATAATCTACTTAATGCATGCATTTAATGAAAGAGAATGCACTCAATACTATTTTTAGTTTTCAATCATTAAAAAATGTAATCTAAGTTCAATGATAAATTTCAAACATGACTTTTCAATGCAACTTGATCTAATGCATTTTAATGAAAAACGAACTTTGAAATGAAAACTAAATGAACACAAATTTACTTAATGCAAAAGGGATGCAACAAACATTAAGAATACAATCTTGTTTGAAAAATTTGTAACGAAATTCCTCAAAAGGCTACAAGACATATGAGTTCAAGCATGAAGAGGACTTCCAAAGCGTGCGCTCATAAACAAGGCATTCACTCCTTTTTCCATCAAGCAATTAGAAGACTTTTCAACTGAACAATGAGCAATGTAATCTATGGTCACAAGCAAACAAGCAGACCAAATGAACTCAAGAGACACTTGAGACTTGAACGCTCAATCAACCAAAAATCAAAAGGTAAGCAAGTACAGATGTCTCACCAAGCAAGGAAATTGACTCAATTAGCAGGGTGATGTCTTGCGAAGCATACAACCAGGTAATTGATGCACGATCCTAGAAAACAACCAAAAACCAAGCCAATGAGTCAATAAAACCAACTTGAGTGAAGGGGAGAAAATGTAAATCATACAGATAAAAATACTGGAAGGGAAAGACACACTGGTGAAAGACTTAGGGAAAAAATCTTAATTTTTCACACATGCTAGAATTGACATGACTTTAGGGGCTGAAACTAGTGCCAACGACTCATTGGCTCGACTTGCTAACTGAAAAATTTTTCCAATCGGTGCGACTGTTAGATAAATAAAAGCGACAATGCCTTAAAAAGAAAAAAAAAACAAAGAATTTCTCCTAACCAAGGCTAGACTCACCACTTAAAGCAAAAACTAAAAGATTGTAATTGATGAAAAACATAGGAACAAATAGGGAATTTTTTTTCCGACTAAAATCGTCGAATGACTAAGACCTCAAAGAGTGACAAAATGAAAGGAAACTCCCCAGTGGAGTTACCAATTTGTTGTCCAGGTAAATCCCCTCTACGGACAGAGGCGATCCCTATGTTGTCGTCTTCCGTCGAAGCTTCTTGATGCTTCGCTCTTCTCAAGCTCGATACACGCTGCTACCAACGTTCTATTTATCTGTACAGAAAATCAAGACACCATTACAAGCGTAAAATCACAACAAAAATAAAACAATTACAACCTATCTAAATGATCAAGGAATGCTAGAAATCTCATTATAAATGTCAACAGGAGTGGAAGATAAACATCAGATGCATTTTATTATGATAAAGACAAGGGGATTTTACAACCAAGCCTTGATGTTGAGGATCTCCTTCAGCAGGTTTGTATCCAAGCACGTTTGCAGCACTCTCATACACAAAGGTCTAAGATCTCATTATATTCGTAATGCACAAAAACAATCACACTTTGCACTATTCTCTCGAAGCTATGATTGCTTCTTCTCTCTATGCTAACTAAGTTGCAAAGGTGAAAGAGGTCTCCTTATATAACAATGGAGAAGGAGGTTATGGGCCCTCAAATAATGGGAAAAGACCTTATCCTTTGGAGTAGTTCCTATTTCTTGGGAACAAGAATCCCAAAGGGGAATTCCTCGGCCATATCCTCAAAATAAGCTTCCAGCTCGCCGCCTTGCGAAGCTTCTAGTCGCGGAAGCTTCCTTTCTATTTAAAAAAATTTCCAAAAGAGGATCAGTGTGGGACCGAAATTAAGACAGAGCACCGATTGGCGCGGGTCACAGTCCAAATCTCTGCTATCGACACGGGTTAGACACCGAGACAAAGTGTCGACCTTGAAAACCAGGGTTTTATAGGGATATTCTAGAAAATTTGTAAAGGGAGATGAATTGGCAGACAAAGTGTGGTTTAGGGGTATGTATTCCATGCTTGGAAAGTACATAAGCGTCAATGTATGGGTCCTCTAGGATCAAGGAACGGGGAGTACAGGGACATTGGCAAATTGTTGTGTAACATATATGTCTCTGTTTTATGCTTTATCTGGTTATGATTATTTAACCTTTGCTGATGTGATTTTTGGAGCAAGAAAGGCCCCTAGGGCCAAGGACAGGATCTAGGAGAGCTAGGAAATACTCCGTGTTCTCAAGGACAACCTGGATACAACGCAAAACCATCATAATTGTTGCAGAACGAGGCTGCGTGGAGACGCAGTTTGATGTAGATGATTTTGTCTACCTCCATCTTCAGCCATACAAGCAGACTACGCTGAAGCAGAAGGGAGTTGAGAAGCACAAATCCTGCTTTTATGGGCCATACAGAGAGATACGACGTGTTCTGGAGGTAGCATAAGAGTTGGAGATTCCAACTGGGAGTAGGATCCACAAAATTTTTCTTGTCTCATACCTAAAAAAGGTTCTTTGGCAGCAGGTGGTGTCCACTGGGGAACTCCCACCTATTGATGATGAGGGTCATTTGGTTTTACAACCGGAGGCCATCTTAGACACTCGGGAGAAGCATCTAATGAGCAGGGTAGTAAAAGAATATATGATCAGATGGAGCAACCTTTGAGATGAGGATGCCACTTGGGAGGGGGAGGAAATTCTGCAACATCCATCTTTGTAGTTTCTTGAGGACAAGTAACGTTTTGGCGGGGAGGACTATAATATTCCTAATTAGCTGACAAATAATTAGAAATATTATTTTTTTCCAATTTTTTTTTCGTAAGTTCAGTAGGTAAATAAAAGTGTGAAGGGACCCATAAACCCAACACTTAGAATAAAACCATTTTTCTAGAGCTAATGTGGACAACGCAGCTCTTGTGGGGCCAAGAGGCCAAGAGGGTAGCACAACAAGTGTGAAAGCCAAGGGGCCAAGTAGCAACATAGTTAATGAGTGGACCCAAGGATGTAGGGCTTCATAAGAATAAGAAGGGGGTGAGGGCAACCATGGAAATAATTCTTTCATATTTTTATTTTCTTATATTTATGACTTAAGAATGCTTGAGCTGTTTAGCCGAGTCTGTAGTGCTGTTTAGCACATGGGTGCCTCCGAGTGGAGATCCCAACCGCATCCTCGGGGGACTTCGAGTGCCCCCTTAGGAGAGGAGTTCTATTTTTCGACGGGAGAAGATTCAATATCTTGGCATCAAGCCGCATGCACTCCCTCCTATAGTAGCGCAGTCACCCAGTGATTTATGCAGTCCAGCAGTAGAGGGGTTCTGGAGAGGGAGAAATTCCAAGGCATTTCTGATTGGAATCCAGTGAGGGGATTAGCCCTTCTTATTTTCCGGTCTTTACGACTTGAGAATACTTGAGCTGTTTAGCCGAGTCTACAATCCTGTTTAGCAGACGAGTGTCTCCGAGCGAAGATCTCAACCTCATCCTCGGGGGATTTCGAGTGCCCCCTCATGAGAGGAGTTCTATTGTTCGAAGGGAGAAGATTCAGTATCTTGGCATCAGGCCACATGCACTCCCTCTTATAGCAACGCAGTCACCTAGTGATTTACGCACTCCAGCACCAAAGGGGTTTTGGAGAGGGAGAAATTCAAGGGCATTTCTGATTGGAATCCAGTGAGGGGAGAAATTGCAGCCATTTTATCTATTAGTCTAGCCCATAGCTCTACATACCCAGCAGTTATGCATTTTCAAACCCTAGGAGGATGATTTTTCGGGGTCAGCCTTTCCAGAAATCCTATCTGGATTTTTTTGGGTTTTTGGAGTAGAGTTTGGTGTCCAAATCCCAAAATTTTATGAACACTAGATCATCCTCATATACACAACCCTATTCAGCCAACAGAAACATTTTTAGCAGGGAAGCGCAGAGGGGGAGTCCAGCAGAGCAGTAGTAGAGCAATATTTTGGGTGGGAGAATCTGAGGGCCATTCCAACCAGCTTAGTCGGCTAGAGTGCTACCTTTTTTAGCACTGTTGTACTTATTTTTCATCTCCAGTATTTTGATAAAATGACTCAACATTTTTGTCTCTTCTCATAGTGTTTTTAATGTGTTTTCCATATTGCTGTAGAATTAGTCTTTGTATGATTTGTATTTCTACCGTTTTTCTATTTGGAATATTACAAAGAGATCCTCCAAGTTGTCTTGTCCTTTCCTAGACACAAAATGCTCCTACAATATTCACCCTAAATGCATTGAATGTTAACCTTTCACCTCAGCAGCATAAGGGTAGAATCAATCTCCAAAATTATATAGTATATAAACACCTTATAATAAATTTAGATTTTTTTCTTCTTCAAAATTTAGAAACAAAATTGAAATTATTAATAAAATTTAGAAAGAAATTGAATTTATTAATAACAAAGGAAAATAAAAATTTAGATCTATCGGTTCTTTTATTTCCATTCCTCACTCCCTCCTATTTATTCCTCATTTTTAAGATCTTTCTTTCTCACATTTCTACCTTGATAATGAACCTTAGTAGATGGTTCAAAACATCGGTATAAAAAAATCTTGATGCGATGGATCTGAAAGGCACAAGACAATACTCTCCAAAAGTTGACCCCTTGCACATGCAAGGAAATAAATATATAGAGGAGTGGGGTAAGTTGGGAGTTCTTATCCAATTACAGATCTAAGGTTTTAGATCCACCTTTTATGGGAGGATGGGATCAAAGGATAAGTGATGGAAACTCCAAAGAAGGATGAGATAGGATCCGAAAATTTTATCCACGTTAAATGGTTGTAACAAATTTTGGAAGCTTATTGTTGGAGCGGGGTCCCTTGCGGTAGATTTTTGAGTAACGTTTTGTATGTAATTTTGCATATGCGTGCTATGCGGAAAGGGAAAGGGGATTTGGGGTGGGTCAAAGTCCCTCTTTTATGAAAATGGGTTGTAAGGGTTAACTATGGGCCTCAAACCATGGTTTGAGACCATAGTATCTGCGCACTAGATGAATATAAATAGAGATTGTTAAGATGAATCCTTAGTGTAGGTGTACGAAAAAAAAGACCCTTTTAGCTGTGCATAACAAACAGCCCTAACAGCAAAATATGGCTGCTAATATATTTAGATCTGCAATTAGTTGATCAAGATAAACGTTGCAGAAAAACCAGATCTATGCATAAAAAGACATTAAGCAGTAAAAATAAGGTTTTTCTCCATGCATCCAATAGACAAGACAAGAACAATATTTTTTGAAGAATTTTATATTAATGGCACCTGGGAGGAAAACAAGAAAGGTGTTTCCAATTCTCCTCAATGGGATGGGTTCTTGGAAGTTCTCAGCACTTCAGATCTATAATTTCTCTCTCTCTTGTTGGTGTAGAAAAGCTAGACAAACATAGAACTCAAAGGGAGCTCACAAAGCAAATAATAGAAAATATGACAATGATAATGGCTCAAAGTTAGACCAAGAGTAAAGATCCAGAGTGATCTAAGAGGCAAAAAAAGGTGGAGAATGGTAGGAAAAACCCTTCTATTTATAACAAAATATTGGGTCATTCTAGATCTTGGTGCATGATTAAAATAATATTGACCAAATCTAGATCCACCTTTTATGGAATATTTTATTATATTTGTTGGAGGGGAAATGAATTTGACTTGGGTCAAATCCCTTTATTTGTAAATAATAAATAAATAAATGATTTATTTATCATTTTAAGGAAGTGGTTGAATGATAATTAAATAAATAATGATTTATTCAATTATTTATAAATGATTTAGTCAAATTTAACAAGGAATATTATTTAAATAAGGTTTAAATAATTATTCATAGAAAATAATAAGATAAATAAGGATTTATCTAATTAATTTCCTTGTTTTGGGTTAAATATGACTAGGAATAATAATTAAATTACTATTTAATTAATTATTCCATGAGGAAAACCAAACAAATATAGATTTGTTTAATATTTCCCCTTGGGGTTCCTGTTTAGACCATAAACAACCTAATAAATGTGTTTTATTAAGTTATTTCACATAGTGAAAGAAATTTTACTTAGGGTAAAATTGGTCTTACATGGTGTACTTGGGTACATCTAATTATAATAGGTTAGATGACCAAAAATTGGTGTAACATATTGCCCCCCAGCGTGTGAGTGTTAGGAGCAAATCGTATGACCGAAGTACGTTGTAAGAACTCAATCACCAGACATGAAAAGGGAAGTTAGAGAGAGGAATGTAAGGTAGACTAATGTGCTGAAGAACTAGACCTTGAGGAGACATGACTTACAGGTGAGACAATTCTCTTTTTATGAGTGGGTACCTGTGCTAAAGGCGGCGGGGGAGGCATACCTATGCCCGCCGAGACAAATTACAAAAGAATAGTGCATCCAGTAAACAAGGGACCAAACCATAAAGTACATGCTGTCATAAACATGAGACAGATAAAAGATATAATGATGAATCCCACATACATGCTGTTCCCGGGATAACAACCAAGACTTATACAATAATATATGAGTACATGAGATACAAAAAACAACCCAAATTCCCCTGTAAATGGGAAAGGGCTCTCAAAACCTGATTGAAACATGCAATCAACAAGGCGCTGCAAGCGGCTGAGGCCGACATCATCAAAATATGGAGCTGCATCAAAGGCTATGATGAAAAGGTCATCCGGGTATGTGGGGGGCTACATGTAGGGCCACCCCCTCATGAGGGCTGAAACATCGCACACACACCCGGAAATCACTGATCCAATCTGTTGCATCGCTGAACCATCAATATACGGATCTCGATCATGCTAGAGGAGCTAGAGCTGAGAAGAAATCAAGTCAAAGGGTTGTAATGAGTCCTTGTGCTTGATTCTAGGCGCCGAAGAAGAGTGGAAGCGAGAACCAAGATACATCGCCCTCTAGACCTGCCTCCTAGAATGAATAAGCTGATGTCGACAGGAAGGGGTCTGCCATAGGTGAGGCAATAAGAGGCCCTCTGTTAGTGTCAGTATAGTCATACTGCCATCAGTGATCAAAACTGATCTTTTTGCATTTGCATATTAGGTGTCTCATACCGAATAAATTTCACCATTCCGCTAGGTCATGGATTCATTGATGGTAGTAAATTTTTATCAGTTTTCCCTCATGAGGTACTTGCTGATTTTCCTTCCTATGGTCTTCAGTCATTAGTCACTTTCATTCTCAAAATCATATCAGTAGGTCATAGAATGGGTCTCATTAGTTTCTAGGGTCTCACCATGGTCAAATTAATGAGTCAAGTGTCAATAAAGATCAGAAAGGTCATGAGGAAGTCAATAAACTCAAAATTATAGCACCAGGAAAATCAGAGATATCATTTATTCAGTTTGATGTGAGTTTCACCTCAAAACCATGTTTTGAAGTGAAAACATAATACTTTGCCTTTCAGTCACAATTCAGAAGCTGTCATCTCCGACAAGATCACCACTCTGTCTTTCAGAGAAGTTTTTCACAGCATGTTTAGCATCAAATCATTTTCCAAGTAGATCCAACAGAAAGAGCCCGGAAAGAGCTTTCCAACGGTATACTACACTCTCAAAACTGACTTCTGGATTGAAATTTATGCTTAAATGAAGTAAAATTCCCTATACCCCCTATTTCCCATTTTTCCCTTAAACTTTGTTTTATTAAAGTTTTATATCCCTTTAAAAAAAAAACCCCTTTTCCCCCTTTCCGATTATAATTTCGCATTAAAAATCACTTTATATACAAATGCGATTTATATGTTAACCACTTCCCCTCCATGCTTGTTAAACCCTTATATTTCAAAGTTTCTTATATTATATATAACTCTGCCGTTCCCAAACACTTCCCCACCATACGTTATGATAAAAATTTATAATAAAGTTTTATATCTTATAAAACCCCCCCCCGCTTCCCATCGCAGTCACAAATATTTTCGCATCGCAACGTTTATTTGTGCCCTCCGATCACCCCAATCGCACTAAACTCCGACGCGATCAATCGCAAGTCCTTCCTCCGATCTCCAGATCACATGCCCTCCTCCGATCCTCCGATCTCCCGATCGTGCCCCTCCTCCGATCGCAAGTCCCGACCCGATCGCAAGTATTTCTCCGATCTCCTGATCGCATCCCTCCTTCGATCGCAAGTATTTCTTCGATCTCCCGATCGCGCCCCTCCTTCGATCGCATCACACATCCCTTCCTTCCGTCGCGATTACCCCCGCTTCCCTCTGATCTCCGATGCGACTGACCCCGGGCCCACCATCAGTACTTTCACCCAATTCACATATAAAAGGCCCAACCCTTTGAAACTTTGGTTATATTTATCGCATGCAAAGGGACCTCCCCCAATCGCATCAGAGGTTTTATATGTATCACTCTGCCCATCTCCCGATTCCGATCCCCGATTGCGATTGTAACCCCCGGTCCCACCATCTAATTCCTCCACCGATTCATTACCAAAATTCCCCTCTCCTTTGTAAAATTAAAATCTATCCATTTTTTTATATTACAAAGGGCCAGTTCCCAATCGCATCGGAACTTTCGTTCTTTGTTCAAAATAATATCCTGTCGACTCCGATTCTGATTTGCGACGGCGCCATACTACAGTCTGTTTATCTCTCCGCCCCGCTCCGATTCCGATTGCGATTTTCATATGATTACCGCCCATTTCCATTCCCTTTTCCCAGTCAAAACAAAATTTCCCTTCACGAAAGCGTAATTTCATTTCAGTTTTATTTCAAAGGCATATTAATAAAATATTAGTTTTTATTCAAACGACATATGGAACGCAACAGTTAGAAAGGCTGAAAAACAGGATGGTAGCAGTCACATCTTCAGTACAAAAAGATCTACGATTACAACGTTTCGCCTTCTCACTGACCAGATGTAACGCTGCTCTTCCTTTATGGAGATATTGTTGGCTCTTGGTTTTCGATCTTCAGTTATGATTTCTCCTCTTTCCATCGATCTATATTCCCACAAAATATGTCTATTTATTGTAAATGCTAATCATTTGTAAAGAGGCTGAAAGTCTGAAGTCTGAAAACTCAGAAATAGGGGAATATTGTGGTAGTGAGCTTTGCGCTCCATTGTACAGTTTGGCAGGGAATTAATAAAGTGATGCAGATCTGATTTGTGGGATTCATGTGGTATGAGTTTTAGCATATGTCTCTCCTTTGTGTTTCATATGTACATTGTTATGTTTCACAATTCATTCATAAACATTTCCAGTTGAATGTTTTTCAAGTTAGAAAGGTAGAATCCATTTTATATGCTCTGCCTTGGGGAATCATTCATACTCTGTGTGTTTTCTTCTGTTTGAAAAGGATTAATTTATTATGCCCTTTTCAGCATCTCAACAGTCTTTCCACTCCATCTTATTTCAACTTGATTGCTAAACCTCTTGCCTATCTTGCCCCATGAAATACTCTGTGTCTTTGATTTAATTCCTCATTTCATACTGTCCTTTGTCCCATACATCCCTGAAAATTCAGTCATTTATCAAAACCTCTTTCACATTTATATACCTAGCCTAAAATCAGTTCATTATTGTGTTATTGGATATCTATTCTACGGAGAGAGCCCTCTCCTGTCCTTATAGGGCTAGCTACAAGGCTGAGCGTGGTTTAGTTGTTACCCTGATTTTCCTTTTTTAGCCTGAGGTTCAGATTGGGTGCAAACATCTCTGGAGACCATACTGGGGAATAATCACAAACTTTTTTCATAGAAGATTTATCACCCCAGTAATATTTTTTTCTTGTAAAGTATCAATGATGATATTTCAAAGTTTTCTAGGCTGATATAAATACTGTACAGTAGTAATTTGACCACACTGGCTTCAAGAAGATATATAAGGGCTAATCCTGATCCAAATCCTCCCCTTGTGTTTGAAAATCCAAATCTTATCCCAAGAATAGTCAGAAGACAAGACGGATCGCTAAGTCCTACACATATTCTCAAGTCCCATACTTGGCCCAGTGGGTGGTTTTTTGTAGAAGAGCTTTCTTTCGATGAGATTTTTGAGCTTTCTTTGTTTATAAATAAGTCTGAAACTGCACTTGAAGAGACGGTTTTAGATCCAGAGTTTCTTGCAGATATTGAAGTTCAGAGAGAAAATTATTCCATTGATGACTACATTTTGAATTCTCCTCTGTCCATCACTGTAACTAATATTCCCGAGGTTGCAGAATCATCAGGAGCAACATTGCCTCCTCCTAATTCATCAACATCCCCTTCAGTCAACTCCCAGTTATCATCTCCTCCAACAAAACCTCCCCCAAGTCTTGCAAATCCTGTGGTAAATCCACCCAGAGTCATGGCTGCCTGGTATGCACCCTTGGTTTTGCCTCAGGTTCTCAATGATATGCCTGCTGATTATCAGAGTAAAATTACCATCTTTGATGCCACTGAGGGCATTACAACACAACAACATGTTGATAATATGAATGAATTTTTTGACTTGCATGAATTATAAGAAGAGAATGTAGCTACCAGGTTGTTTGTTCAAAGCCTCGAAGGTGGAGTTAGAAAGTGGTTTAGAGATTTACCAGCTGGCTCAATTCGTACTTTAGAAGAGTTACATATGCAGTTCTTAGACCGGTGGGAGGTGAAAAAGAACCCACTCCAAATTCTGTCTGAATATGAGAATATCAAAATAAATGCGGGTGAAATTGTGCAAGACTATTGTTTAAGATTCAATGCTGTATACAACGCTATTCCGGCTAACCTAAAACCTCCTATTGATTCAGCCTTGCTGAATTTTCCGGATGGTTTTGATGCCGATATGGCATATCAACTGCGTGAAAGAGATCTGCCGTCACTTGAAGACATGCAGAAGATAGCAGTAATCGTTGAAGCAAATCTGCTGGCTAGAAGAGCTCGAGCCAGAGCTGAAAAGAAAGTCGTAGTGAAAGAGGAAGCCTCCCATTCGGATAGAAAAATGGACACACTAATTCGTACAATGGAAAGGATGTTGATCGATTAACGATTTCGGACAGATCGGAACCCCAAATAAGAAATCCAAATTTTAGAGGACAACAACAACCGCAATTCAGAATTAGACAGAGAGAATAGAGGGCGCAGGACCAAATGACACCAAAACAGCAGATCAAAACTCCATTGCAGCAGAACTATGTGCAAGGGACTGACACATATGACGATGGTCCCCTGTTTGAAACCAATCATTTTTTCACAGCTGATGGTGCGCGCATTTTCCTCACAGAAGACGAAGAATACACAGTGGCGACTCTAGACATTCAAGGGGATGAAAATTTCATTTTGGCTAATGACGTGGTGTTAGAAGAAGAATCTGATGACTACCAGAGAGGGTATATGAATGCTCTGTCAGCCCAGTAAAGGAATTATTCTCTGAGGAATAGAAACGTCACAATCAGTCCCATTCAAAAGAGAAAATAACTCCAAATGAAGGACGAGGCACAAAAGAAAGGAAAAGAGCTAGCCAATCCTTCATCCAACAAAGCACCCGCAGTTACTAATATAGCAAATGGAAAAAGCCAGCAGAGCATAGCGAAGGAGAAAACGGAGAAGAAAGACCCTCCTATTAAAGAGGTAGAAAAAGCTCCCTCCTTTAATTTAGAAAGTGAAATTTCCAAGTTGAAAGTGTCCACGCCCTTGATCGAGTTGGTGAAGAATAGTGTATATAAAAGTCAGGTGTCTAAAGTCTTGCAAATAGACCCTCTTTCTGATATGGTTAATGTGGAAGATGACTACCCTGAACTTATTTTTGGTCCAGCCATAGAAGAATCTGAAGAAAATGAGGTACCTCCCTTTTACCTAAGTCCTAGGTTGCATGAGTTTGTCTTGCATAACGCCATGTTGGACTCCGGGGCCTCACATAATTTGATGCCCTAAGCTGTCATGGAGAAGTTAGGCCTTGATGTTACTAGAAAATACCATGATTTGTATTCTTTTGACTCAAGTAGGGTCCATTGTATCGGTCCCATCAAAGATTTAGTAGTGTCTATAGATCAAATCCCAACCAAAAATGTCTTGATGGATGTAGTTGTTGCTGATGTCCCACCACGGTTCGAAATGCTTCTATCTAGGTCCTGGGGTGCAAAGCTTAAGGGAACCATACAGCTTGATTTTTCCTATGCCACAATCCCTGTATTTGGCCAGTTGAGAAATTTATATAGGGAAAGGAAAATGAAATATATGATTACTAGCAAAGACAAGCCAGTAAACCATCCCATCAATGCAGTCCACACAGATTTAGAGTCTTTTGTCTTATATACAGATGGTGGTTTAAATGATGAGGATGTTCAATTGATACAAGTGGATGAGATACCTGAGATTTCAGAAAATTTCAGAGAGGTCCTCAAAAAGGAAAAGGAAAAAGCGGCGAGTACTTCTGAGCCTCCGGTCCCCCAACAGCAAAAAGACAGTGAACAACCAAAAATCAGCCAAGGTAAAGAGAAGGAAGAAACTAAATTTCAGCATCTACAAGAAGAAGAAGAAGGCCTATGGGGTATGGACTTTTATGGAGTTGTTGGTAAGGATGGAGCAGGCATTGGAATATGGATTCGGAGCCCTGTTTTCCAACCTGAAAGAGTCCCTAGTAATGTTAGAGTATGTGCTTATAAGTTGGATTTTGACTGCTCCAAAAATGAAGCAGAGTATGAAGCTCTGATTGCAGGCCTCAAAATCTTGAAGAAGTTGAAGGCGAAAAGGATTTCTATGTATGGTGACTCTGAGTTAATAATCAAGCAGGTGAAAGGAGAATACCAAGCTAAACATCCAAGACTGAGGGCATACGGAAATGCAGTTCTGGACATTTTGAAGACATTCCCAATGTACACTTTGACAGCAGTGCCCAGGATGCAGAATCTTATTGCTGATTCTCTTGTCACTACTACAAGCAACCTGAAGATTCCGATGAACTCCAGCAACAAGTTTGAGATCCATGTCAAACATAGGCCTGTTGTTCCGGACAATTTAAGGTATTGGCAAGTATGTTGGGATGATAATGAGATCAATGCATTTTTGCAAGGTGATGGAAAATTCAAGGACACTCCCATAGAAGGTGAGTATGTGGTTGATGATCAAGAAATGGAAACAAACCAGATGGACATATTGCAGCTGAAATATAATGTAATTCCTAGAGGTCTCATACCTTTAGAGGAGTTGTTTGATTAGGACGATGTGGCAAGGAAGCCAAGTTTGGTACCCACGGAGATAGGAGTTGAAGATGTGAATCTTGGAACACCTGATCAGCCCAAGTTCGTGAAATTGTCAAAGACATTGTCCCCTAAAGCGAAGGAGAAGTATGTGAAGTTGCTTTCTAAATTTTCTGATGTATTTTCATGGGATTATTCAGATTTGAAGGTGTATGATATGAACATAATCCAACATACTATTCCTATCAAGCCGGATCAAAATCCATTCAGACAGAAGCTGATAAGAATCAATCCGAAGCTGCTGCCATCCATCGAAAAAGAGGTAAACAGATTGTACAAAGCTGGTATCATAGTCCCCATTAGATTTTCTGACTGGATTTAAAATTTGGTCCCGGTACGTAAGAAGACTAGAGAAATAAGATTGTGTATAGATTTTCGGAACTTGAATAAGGCTTCCTTAAAGGATAATTATCCACTTCCGAAAATGGACCATATTCTGCAGAGAGTAGTTGGAGCATCCAAGATGTCACTACTTGATGGATACTCAGGCTACAACCAAATCTTGGTGCATGAGAAGGACCAAGATAAAACTACCTTCACAACACCTTGGGGAACCTTCCAGTATGCCAAAATGCCTTTTGGACTGAAGAATGCAAGAGCTACTTTCCAACGTGCAATGGACATCGCTTTTGCCAATGAAAAAGATGTTTTTCTGGTTATTTATTTGGATGATTTGATAGTGTTTTCAGGATCAGATGATGAGCATTTGCACCATTTGAGAGTTGTTTTTCAGCGATGCAGAAAGTTTGGAATTTCTCTCAATCCCAATAAGTGTCTCTTTGCCATGGATGAAGGCAAGCTGCTGGGGCATATCATCTCCAAAGATGGTATTCACATCGATCCAGCTAGAGTGGAGGCAATTCAATGCATAGAACTGCCACGAAACAAGAAGGAGATTCAGGCTTTTAATGGTAAAATGAACTTTTTGCGCCGATTTATACCCAATTTGGCTGAACATCTGGGGGAAATGACTAATATGTTGAAGAAAGACAACACTGTTAAATGGAGTGAGGAGGCTATCAAATCATTCAATCTGGTAAAGTTTTCTTTGTCCAATGCCCCAGTTTTGATCAGTCTCGACTACACTCAATACTTCATCATATTTTCATTTGCATCGGAGCATACTTTAGCCGCTGTTTTAATGCAAAAGAGAGACATGATCGAAAATCCAATTGCCTTTTTTAGTAGAACTATTAGAGATGCTGCTTTGAGGTATAATATTATTGAAAAACAGGCATTGGCTCTTATCAAGGCATTGAAGGATTTCAGGGTCTATATTCTGCATTCACATACTATAGCCTATGTCCCTAACGCAGCAGTGAAGGATGTGTTGATGCAAACTGATCCAGAAGGTCGAAGAGGTAAATGGATAGCGGCCATGTTAGAGTACGATCTGGAGATCAAGCCCACGAAGTTGATCAAAGGCAAAGGCTTGGTAAAATTGATGACCCAATCAAATCTACGTGCTTTAGATATAAACCTCATAACAGCAGTGGCAGAAGATGAAGATGAAGGTTTGCTGGTTCCCATTGCAGATATTTTTCTACAGTCCCCGTGGTATTCAGATATCGTCTATGTCCTTCAGCATTTGTCACCTCCTACGGGCATGTCTAAAAGTAAAGGTAGATCTCTGAAGCTTAAATCTGCAAAATACTGCATTTTAGACAGCACTCTATATTGGAAAGATCCAGGAGGCGTTCTTCTCAATTGCTTGGTTGAAAAAGAGGCGCAGAAGGTAATGCACGATTTTCATAAAGGCGACTGTGGTGGTCACTTGTTCTGGAAGACTACGGCTAACAAAGTATTGAGAGCAGGATATTATTGGCCCACATTATTTTTTGATTTATATAAGACCGTGATGAAATGTCATGAATGCCAAATCTTCCAAGGGAAGAATAAATTGCTTCCACTCCCTTTGAAACCAGTTTCAATGAACACACCCTTTCAGCAGTGGGGGCTCGATTTCATAGGAGAAATTCACCCCGCGTCCTCAGCACAGCACCGATGGATATTGACAGGGACAGATTACTTTAAGAAATGGATCGAGGCTGTCCCAGCTAGGCAAGAAACAGACTCAATAATCATTCAGTTTGTTGAATCAAATATTTTATCTCGTTTTGGCTGCCCATGCAAAATCGTAACAGACAACGCAACATCGTTCAGATCAAAGAAAATGATCGATTTCTGTGATAAATACAATATCATGCTGGGCCATTCAACAACGTATTATCTACAGGGCAACGGCCTAGCCGAGTCTTCTAACAAATCGCTGGTGAATATAATCAAGAAAATGTTGGAGACAAATAAAAGAAATTGGCACCGAAAGCTCATCAACGCACTATGGGCAGATAGAGTTAGCAGTAAAAGATCAATAGGTATGTCACCATTTGAGCTGGTTTATGGTACTGATGCTATCTTTCCTACTTATCTTACGGTTCCAGTTATGAGATTATTACAAGAGGTTGGCAGTAAAGATGATAACAACCAACGAAGAATCAACTAGATGATCCACCTTCAACAAACAAGAGAAGAAGTGTCACAGAAAGCGAGCCAGTTACAGGAGAAAATAAAGAACATATTTGATAGAAAAACCAAGGTAGAAAGGTTTCAGCTGGATGATATAGTGTTGAAATGGGATGCCAGAAATGAAGACAAAGGGAAGCACGGTAAGTTCGACAATATGTGGAAAGGACCATATAGGATTTTAGCATACAGAGGACAAAATGCCTTCTTGCTTTCAGAAATGGATGGCCAAGATTTCCCTGGAGGAGCAGTAAATGGTAGGCTTTTAAAGCACTACCATTGTTGAAAACAAAGGATCAGAATTTATGTCATCATCATTGTATATACCATGTTATTTTTATCAGAGTTTAGATTACACAGTCATTGAATTTTGGGGCCCGAGGTGAAGGCTATAAGACTTGAATGTTATGTGTATGGTTTGGTTTTATTTCAGTTTTCAGTCTTAGTCTTGAAGTTAGTGTCAGTCTGCATTGTGTCAGTTTTTCAGTATTTTTGAATCTATGCCCAATGGATAAGGCTACTTGGTCTACGGTGATCTTGGCACCTCCAAGGAGCTACCATCCCCATTGGAGCCAATTTTAGTGTCAGTCTAGTCATACTGCCATCAGTGATCAAAACTGCTCTTTTTGCATTTACATATTAGGTGTCCTATGGTCTTCAGTCATTAGTCACTTTCATTCTCAAAATCATATCAATAGGTCATAGAATGGGTCTCATTAGTTTCTAGGGTCTCACCATGGTCAAATTAATGAGTCAAGTGTCAATAAAGATCAGCAAGGTCATGAGGAAGTCAATACACTCAAAATTATAGCACCAGGAAAATCAAAGATATCATTTATTCAGTTTGATGTGAGTTTCACCTTAAAACCATGTTTTGAGGTGAAAACATAATACTTTTCCTTTCAGTCACAATTCAGAAGCTGTCATCTCCGACAAGATCACCACTCTACCTTTCAGAGAAGTTTTTCATAGCATGTTTAGCATCAAATCGTTTTCCAAGCAAATCCAACAGAAAGATCCCGGAAAGAGATTTCCAACGGTATACTACACTCTCAAAACTGACTTCTGTATTGAAATTTATGCTTAAGTGAAGTAAAATTCCCTATACCCCCTATTTCCCATTTTTCCCTTAAACTTTGTTTTATTAAAGTTTTATATCCCTTAAAAAAAAAAACCCCTTTTCCCCCTTTCTGATTATAAATTCGCATTATAAATCACTTTATATACAAATGCGATTTATATGTTAACCACTTCCCCTCCATGCTTGTTAAAACCTTATATTTCAAAGTTTCTTATATTATATATAACCCCGCCGTTCCAAAACACTTCCCCACCATACATTATGATAAAAATTTATAATAAAGTTTTATATCTTATAAAACCCCCCCCACTTCCCATTGCAATCGCAAATATTTTCGCATCACAACGTTTATTTGTGCCCTCCGATCACCCCAATCGCACTAAACTCCGACGCGATCAATCGCAAGTCCTTCCTCTGATCTCCCGATCGCATTCCCTCCTCCGATCCTCCGATCTCCCAATCGCGCCCCTCCTCCGATCGCAAGTATTTCTCCGATCTCCCGATTGCACCCCTCCTCCGATTGCATCGCACATCCCTTCCTTCCGTCGCGATTACCCCCGCTTCCCTCCGATCTCTGATGCAACTGACCCCAGGCCCACCATCAGTACTTCCGCCCAATTCACATATAAAAGGCCCATTCCTTTGAAACTTTGGTTATATTTATCGCATGCAAAGGAACCTCCCCCAATCGCATTGGAGGTTTTAAATGTATCACTCTGCCCATCTCCCGATTCCGATCCCCGATTGCAATTGTAACCCCCAGTCCCACCATCTAATTCCTCTGTAGATTCACTACCAAAATGCCCCTCTCCTTTATAAAATTCAAATTTATCCATTTTGTTATATTACAAAGGGCCAGTTCCCGATTGCATCGGAACTTTTGTTCTCCGTTCAAAATAATATCATGCCGACTCCAATTCCGATTTGCGACGGCGCCATACTACAGTCTGTTTATCTCTTCGCCCTGCTCTGATTCCGATTGTGATTTTCATATGATTAATTCCCATTTCCCTTCCCTTTTCCCAGTCAAAATAAATTTTCCCTTCACGAAAGCGTAATTTCATTTCAGTTTTATTTCAAAGGCATATTAATAAAATTTCAGTTTTTCTTCAAACGGCATATGGAACGCAACAGTCAGAAAGGCCGAAAAACAGGATGGTAGCAGTCACATCTTCAGTACAAAAAGATCTACGATTACAACGTTTCGCCTTCTCACTGACCAGATGTAACACTGCTCTTCCTTTACGGAGAGATTATTGGTTCTTGGTTTTCCATCTTCAGTTATGATTTCTCCTCTTTCCATCGATCTATATTCCCACAAAATATGTCTATTTATTGTAAATGCTAATCATTTGTAAAGAGGCTGAAAGTCTGAAGTCTGAAAACTCAGAAATAGGGGAATAGTGTGGCAGTGAGCTCTGCGCTCCATTGTACAGTTTGGCAGGGAATTAATAAAGTGATGCAGCTCTGATTTGTGGGATTCATGTGGTATGAGTTTTAGCATATGTCTCTCCTTTGTGTTTCATATGTACATTTTTATGTTTCACAATTCATTCATAAACATTTCCAGTTGAATGTTTTTCAAGTTAGAAAGGTAGAATCCATTTATATGCTCTGCCTTGGGGAATCATTCATACTCTGTGTGTTTTCTTCTGTTTGAAAAGGATTCATTTATTATGCCCTTTTCAGCTTCTCAACAGTATTTCCACTCCATCTTATTTCAACTTGATTTCTAAACCTCCAACCTATCTTGCCCCACGAAATACTCTGTGTCTCTGATTTAATTCCTCGTTTCATACTGTCCTTTATGCCATACATCCCTGAAAATTCAGTCATTTATCAAAACCTCTTTCACATTTATATACCTAGCCTAAAATCAGTTCATTATTGTGTTATTGGATATCTATTCTATGGAGAGAGCCCTCTCCTATCCTTGTAGGGCTAGCTACAAGGCTGAGTGTGGTTTAGTTGTTACCCTGATTTTCCTTTTTCAGCCTGAGGTTCAGATTGGGTGCTAACACCCTCAACTAAGGCATGAGAGAAAATAGTAGAGCAACTGACAGACTGATATCAATGATGAGAATGGAATGGGGAGAACTGAGTAGCAGATGGACAACTTCCCTTGTTAGAGCATAAAGGGCATGGATAACCTGGCAGCAATTGACGTGAAATCAAAGGGATAAGGGACAGTGGGATGATAGGCTATA
Organism: Pinus albicaulis; assembly: GCA_034641835.2. Lineage (NCBI taxonomy): Eukaryota > Viridiplantae > Streptophyta > Pinopsida > Pinales > Pinaceae > Pinus > Pinus albicaulis. The sequence goes on from CM076580.1 coordinate 1,101,881,320, forward strand.
ATGGGAAACACGAGAAAGATACAAGGATATGAAGGATGAAGGACTATAGTGGGATACAAAGGGATGCAGTATAGACTCCATAAATGTGATGATGACTCAACTCGGATGCTCTAAACAGGGGTGAGTTGATGATGCTGCCACACAGTGGAGGTCTAAAGGGGACTTGAAAATCATGAGTACAAGATGGTATCTCATGAAGAAAATCTACACGAACAAGCACAAGTATGGAGGCAAAGTGGTGCCCCAATTACAAGTGTTGTAAGTGAGGAAATCCGATTTTGAGGAGAGGTGAAGTGACCCTTCGTGGAAAAAATGTGTCCTGGTGAAGTATCGAATCACGAAAAACAAACAGATGCTGGATATCTAAAAGAAAATAAAACATGCATTTCAGGAGGGAAATGCTAAGGGTAATATTTCTTAAGATAGAGTGCATTGCGAGGATTAGGAAGGGGGTGGCCTTCGAAGTCCTCTAAGAGGTACACCCCCTTACCAAGATCCTTACTGATGATGTAAGGGCCTAGCCATAATGAGTCAAAATTCCCATGACCAAGGACATCATGGGCCTGGTCATATACTAGAACAAGGTCACCTTCGTGAAAATTACAAGGGTGGAATTTTCGGTCATATTGAGCTTTGGTGCATTTCTTAGCCGCTTTAATGGTTTGCAATGCAACATGACGGTCTTCAGAGGCGCGCTCAAGCATAATAAGTCATTATTCTAGAGGTTGGGTATCAGGGAGAAGTTCTGTTAGGACTCCGTAGTTTGCAATATTGGAAAGTATAAACACTGCAGAGCCTACATCAAAAAAACTTTTGAATCTGAGGACCTAGCCATCCTAGATTCAGAGAGGGATCTCTCTATGTATGAGTTCAAAGATATCATCTTTAAGGCTTGAAGTGTGATTTTAGGCTAGTTATGAAGATCAAGGGTTGTTGTTTTGTTTGGTTGGACAAGGATGTAATGAAGATGAAGGAAGACTATATGAAGGGTGAAGGTATGAGTAGGTGAAGGAATGGTTAGACTGATAAGGTAAGCAAGGAGTAGCATCAATCCATTGGGCTATGGAGTCATAAGAGGATTTAATTGCACAACAAGGTTCAAGAGTGGTCCATGGGGTAAGTAATCTATGTCAAAGGATCTATTTAAGTTGATATTATGGGATGAAACAATAAGAAATTAAGTGAGGGAAATAAAACAGATGAAGAAACAAAGAGCAGCCTAAGATAAAGTAAGTACTTTGAAACTATCCTGCTTTTGGAATGCACTTAAGAAAAGACACGAAAGTAATCTAAGATTAGGTAAGTACTTTCAAACTAGCCTGTTTTTGATGTACTTTCAAGAGAAAACATTAAACACACACAGAATAGCTTAAGATCAAGTAAATAATTTTAACTTAGTATGCTTTCAGCATATTCAAAGGGAGGACATTCATGAAAAACACAAGGGTAGTCTAAGATCAGGTAAGTACTTTGAAACTAGCCTGCTTTCAACATACTCTTTAAGGGAACTTTTCAAAGCAACTGTTGGAGATAAACCAGAGGACAGGGCTAACCATGGAATTCTCTAGCTCAATATTTAATTAGAAAACTTCACAAGAACATTCAGAGATGAAATCTCAAGTTATACTCAGGAAATATGGGCTTACCAACACTTCACTGGTTATACTCTATTGAATTATATTTAAATAAACAATCAGTAGAAAACATAAAGGATAAATATTTTCAGTGAGATTCAGGGTACTTTAGAAGTAAATCCTAATCCATATTTGATGTTCTTTATCAGAGAAAAGTGGACAGAATGAAAATATAGAAAATAACAATTTACAGTGAGAAACACATCACCATTGACATAGACCAGGATCCCATAAATCAACTATTTGTATTTGATGTTCAAACTAGTTATAATCATCAAGTCCAGTGAGTCTCAATAGCTACAAACTTCTCATCTCAGCTTATGTGTCTTCAATTACAAACATGACTACAACAGCTTCAAAAGCTATTTACATGCAACAGATATTCATAGACCAACCAACCCTTTACAATGTGCTCCTCAAGGAGATTTTATAAGAAAATGAGGAGGTGGAAGAGTTTCTAGGGTTCAAGTATCATTAATTCCATACTAAATGCAACTCCTAGCCTTGAAAACCATGCAAGGCATAAGGCAGGAATGCTTTCGATCATAACACTATTTCATTAACTCTGTTTCTATTTTTTTAGGCTTAGTGGGTGAAAAGATTGAATTTTAGGCCCTTTCTTATCTTTACAATAACTTTATTGATAGTTTGAGATATTTTCTTTTGTTTGCAATAAATGTTAGTGGCCTTTTTCTTTAATGTTACTTGAATAAGCCTTAACTGTGTATTATTTTGAGATAAAAAAGCTATAGGTGTCAATTTGGTAGCTGGGGATTCAATTAGCCCCTTTTATGTGGCATTCGAGGTTCTTCTGGATCTATCTTCATTTTATTTCCTTAAGAATATTGATTTTATTTAATACTGGGTTTATGCCTTGATCCTTTAAACTCTGGTTAGAACCTTTAATCTCTTCATTTATGCTTTGATCTTAATCTTTGACACTGATACTCTTTCATGAACGAGGCTTACTGTGTTTTTTCTATTTTGCAGGTGTGCAACCGGAGAATTTGTTTAATGAATCAATGATCATGACTTATCGACGCAAAACTGTGAAATTAAACCCTCAAATCCATTTTAATCTTGTATTTAGGGCCACGAGGATCGTCATCCTCGGCCCGGCCACTGTAACTGGCTGGGGAAGGTTTTATCCCTGAAATTGATTAAACCTGTATAAAATGAAAGAAATGTTATAAAAACCTGCGTAGGGAGGGTTTAAAAATGCTTTAGAGGGTTTATGGAGGCGGTCGGAGCTATGAGGAAGAAGGTATTTGCAGCGGTAAAAGGGAGAAACCCTGGCAGAGGCGAAACAGGGTTCAAAATTTGAATTTGGTACGAGAAATGGGTCGGCGGTTTCGGGAAAGTCGTCAGTGGTTTTTACGCAACGAAATGGGGGAGAGTGGTATTAGTTGGAGGGAACGCGATACCATACATCACCTGACATGAGTCCCTCCGAATACCACCCATTTCGCGCGGAAGTAGCACGGTGAGGGAGGGGGGTCAAAATTCGCGCGATATTGCGCGTCGGCCATCTGATCTTCAGGATGAAGATCAATGGCTCTTGATGAGCGCGATAGGCAGAGAGATGCGGGGTTAAAAGTTAGGTGGGGTCCATGGTGACGTAGACCCTTTTATCGCGAAGCAGGTTAGTTCAATGGTAGGGTGATATATTAGGTTAAGTCCTGATAGTTAGATCTTTTGATCAAATGGTGGAGATGATTTGAGGGCAGATGAAGAAATGAAGGTATGGAGAAGCGGAAGGTGTCTGGTTTGTGCGATGGCCGTTGGATGGATATGATCTAACGGTCAGGATTTAATTAAGGTTGAAATGGTGGGGAGATGAAGAATAAAAAGGTTTAGAGGAAAATAGGCCTGATGATCGTTGATCTGTAAAGATCAACGGTCATGATACATTTATATCAATGATCGGGAAACAGGAAAATACGAAGGCAGAGGGGTTTTTGGTAGGGAAAATAAGGGGGAAAAGGGGCTTATGAAATAAGGCGCGGACGAGGTTTTATGGGAAGACAAAGAGACCAAGAGCGCACGGCGGAGGGGCTAACAACTTAGCACTTGGTTATAGCACTGAGGTTTTTAGGGAGAACAGGGGTTGAGTTTAAGCTCTCAGGGGCTTAATAACCCAAATGTTAAAGGACTATTTTTAGGCTTTTTAAAATGGATTTTAAAGCCAAACAAGGGTTCCGACAAGTGGGAAAAATAGATTTTGATACTTTTGGAAGTTAAATGAAGGGAGGAAAGGGTTATGAGGGGAAATTTTTTTATGTGAATGGGAATCTGAGGATAAAAATGGAGGAGAAGAAGATGGAAATTAGGCCATAAAAGACAGTTTTCTTTATAAACAGTAAGGTCCTTGAGGGTTTTATAGTGAAACAGTAGTGAAGATTAATCTCAAGGATAAAAACATAATAAGACTTCAAAAGATGATAGATTTTCACAGGAAATTATCTCTTGAAGGCTTGAGACTTATTTTAGCCATCATTTGCTTCAGTCAAAAATTTACTGATGGCTAACAAGTCCAACGGCCAGATGAAGGGAAGGGATTTCACACTCAATCGGTAAGACTGCCTCCTCTTTGAAAATGAGGTGGAAGGGAGTAAACCCGGTGGCAGTTTTAACATAAGTTCTATAGGTCCACAAAGCAGGGAAGAGCATAAGATTCCAGTTGGTTTTGTGCTTATTCACCGTCCATTGAAGCATGGTCTTAAGGATTTTATTGACTGCTTCAACTTGGCCATTACCTTGGGGGTAATAGGAGGAGGAATATTGATGCTCAAAACCCAATAGTGAGGATAGCTCACACCATATCTCATCTTCAAAATTTTATCTGTGGTCAGAGACCAATTGTTTAAGAACCCCGAATCGAGTGATAACGTGGTTAAAGAAAAAGAGGGCTGCGGTAGCTGCCGTGTTGTTAAATGTTTTCATAGCCTCAGCTCATTTTGTGAAATAGTCAACCACTACGATGATATAATTATGGTTACCAGTGGATGGAGGTTGACACTCCATAAAGTCGATGGCCCATTTACAGAAGGGACCAGCTGTGATGACATGATGGAGGGGAGCGGGAGGAGCTCGCTCCTTAGGGGCGAAATGTTGGCAATTGGAACAGTGTTTGACTTCTTCAATGCAATCACTGAAGAGAGAAGGCCAAAAATACCCAGCGCACATGAATTTCTGGGGGGTAGCAAGACCGAAGAGGTGGCCACCACAAGCACCGCTATGGCACGCATTGAGGGCTTGCTCAGCTTCAGCGTGTGTAAGACAACGACGAAGGATAGTATCTATGCCATGACGATAGAGGTCGTCATCAATAAGAAGGTAGCGGGGAGCCTGGTGTCGGATACGTCGTCGAGCATCACGGTCAAGATGAAGGGCGAACTTTTGGGTTCGTAAGTAAGTAAGGATATCACCGTACTAAGGATCGTCCGTGGTAATGGCGAATAAGTGCTCATCAGGAAAATCATCATTAACTGGAGGATCCTGCGTACTGGTAGGTAATTCAGAAATGAGTTCAGCGAGGGCTAAACCTTTCTTACTTTTTAGTGTGACAAATTTGAGGTCGAATTCCTGAAGGATAATGACCCAACGGGTGTACTTCCCATTGAGGATGCGGCGAATCAATAGGAAAGCCATGGGGTTGGAATGAGTCACAACCTTGGTGGAACGCATGAGGATGTAATGACGAAGTTTTTGGACCAATAACACGATAACCAACGCCAATTTCTCTTCATGTGAGTAGGATATAGGAGGACCTACGAGGTTCTTACTAACATAATATATCACATGCTCGATACCATTGTCATATTCCTAGATGAGGACTCCAGCGACCGAATAGGTGGAAGTGGAGAAGTACAAGATGAAGTCCCTATCAAAGTCAGGAGGAAGAATCAAGGGAGCGGATGTGAGAGCATGCTTGAGGGCATCAAAAGACTCATGAGCATAGGTATCCCATACAAATGGGATGTTAGATCTGAGGAGTCTAAGGAACCCATGCGTAGTGGTGGCATAGTCAGGAAAGAACCGATGAAGAAAATTAGCTTTGCCTTGGAGACTCTATAGCTGGTGTAAGGTACGAGGAATAGGAAGTTCAAGAATGACTTGAACATTCAAAGGGTCAAGAGTTATACCGTCTTTAGACACTATGAAGCCTAGGAGATGGCCGGTGGGCACACAGAAGACACATTTCAACGGGTTAAGGCAGATATTATACTTGCGACATCGGAGGAAGACGGTACGGAGATCGTGGAGGTGTTGCACTCGATGTTTAGAACGTGTAGTGAGGTCGTCTAAATAAGAAAGGATAATATGGGCTAAGTCATGGAAACAGTAAGACATGGCCCATTGAAAAGTGCCATCGATGTTTTTAAGGCCGAATGGCATGACCCGGTATGTGAAAGTTCCCCACGGATTGATGAATGCAATTTTAAGTTGATCAGCACGACGGATAATGATTTGGTTGTATCTGGAGAATCCATACATAAAGGATAGAACCTCGTGCCCCACACACTCATCAATGATTTGGTCAATAAATGGTGTGGGGAAGTTTTCTTTGGGATAAGCTTTGTTCAAGTCGCGAAAGTTAGTGCAGACATGGATGGTGCCTTGTTTTTTGAGGACGGGAACTGGGTTGGACACCCAAGTGGTGTATTCGATGGGATAAATGAAACCAGCCTGCTTGAGCTTATCGATTTCGGCTTTGATAGCTTCATGTATGGAAGGATTAATGGGTCTCAAATTTTGACGGATGGGATTGGCATCGGGCCATGTGTCGACATGGTGTTCGACATTGGCGAGATCGAGTCCAAGCATTTCTGAGTAGGACCAGGCGAAAACATCACGAAATTCTTTGAATAGCTTGGTGTAAGCTTCAATTTCTTCCGGGGTGCATTGAGCGCCCAAGGTGATATGTTCTTAGAATCCTGGTTTGACATAAATGTCAATTTTTATGGTAGGAGAGATATTGGCCATGTTTCCTTCTTCGAAAGCATCAGGTGCAGGGATGGGATTTTTAAACCAATCGACTTCATCGGGAATGAAGTCTTTAGTTTCCACAACATATTGGTCATGGGAATACTGTGGGAGGAAGTACGCACGATGGTGCATATCATCCCACAGAAATTCAGGGTCGGTCATGGCTTCCATAATGTCTTCATCTGACTGGAAGATGGGAAGACTCGAGGAAGGAGGATCACCTGATGAGGTAGAAATACCTGACTCATCATCATGTGGAGAAAGGCTCACATGCACAACGTCATGTGGGGTGACAAAAGAGTAAGTAGATACAAGGTATACTGATGTTGAGCCCAGGGTGATCGTAGGCAGGAGGTCAGGCGAATCATCAAGGGAAGTCACCAAGGGGACTGCCTTCGAGGGTCTCAAGGATGATGATAGGTAAGAAATGGTGGCTGAAGACTCTGTCATTTCAACATCGGGAGGGGGAATGTTAATGGGAGTAGGTAGATCCTTTGGTCCTACCGAAGTAGAACTCGCAAAAAAGTGAGAAGGTATCTTGTCATGCTTAGCCTTGAATTGGTGGTATGCATCTAAAGAGGAACGATACTTGTCAAGGCAGTGATACAGGTGGGTATAATGGCCATGGAAATCGCACAAAGCACAAGGGTGATTTGTGCGCAAGGTTTTGAGTTTCGGGATTGAATCAGGTATAGTGACATAGACCTCAGGGATATTAGATTCCGGAAACATCTCGTTGACCATGGTCTTGAGATGCGGCAATTCAAGACATGTACGGGTGGCGTGACCGACAACATCGCACAAGGCACACTGGATAGCGTGCTTTGGCGGCCGAGGAGGGTCAGGGTTTTTTGGGGCAGCTTTGTCCTTAGTTGATTTTGTGTGAGCTTTTCCCCCTTTTCCCGATACCATCGCAATGGGAGATGGTTCCTATTGAGGTGTGTGAGGCATTGTGGTATCGAGAGAAGTGATGGGGACCGGTTGAACTGGGGTTAAAGCAAGGTAAGGTTTGGGATGATCAGGCGAGGTGGCAGCTAGGGGATTAAGGTACCAGATGGGAATCCCTAGGGTCAGGTTAGGAAGAGATAGGGTAGCCATGACAGTTACCGAGTACACTCCAAAAGGTGGAATGAATAACAGTATTTGACCGGAGGGGTAGTGGCTGGGCGGAACGGCTCCAAGGTGGCTAAGGCTTGGAGGAACCGATCCAGGAGGGTAAATAGGCTCATGGATACCAGGTGTAGGCAAAGGGTCAGAAGGGAAAGCTCTAGAAGGCTGACACGAAGCGCTAGGAGCAGGCGGCGGAGGGCGAGGTTGTTGACTAGCTGAAGTAGGTCGCTTGAGAGCAGCCTGAGACGATTGCATCATGCAAACATTCGATAAGCTGGGATCAGAGACAGGAGGAGGAGGAAGACCAGGGAGGGTTGCAAGAAAAGAGGAGTCTTTGTAGACGCTGGGAGAGACACTGGTCAAAGAATCAATGGTTTGCTTATTAGCTAGAGAAGAGATGGTCGTCTCAGGGGAGGTATGAGATTTTGGCTCATGATATGTCAACTGGTCAATGGTGACTATCTTTCCATTATGAGGGAAAGAAATCTTGTAGTATACCATGGATGGGACAATAGACATGGCATAGGTGTAGCTATGCCCCAAAAGAATGTTATAATCAAGAGGGGCATCGATGACTTCAACGTCAACGCAAACAGTCTTGCCCGCAAGAGTGATAGGACAATTACGGAATAGGCCAATGGGTTGGGAGGCGTGGCCATCCCACGCTCGAAGAGTGATCGTGGAAAGGGCAAACTTAGGAGATCTGAGTTGTTTCCAAATCGAAGCAGACATCATACAGGTGGATGCCCCCTCATCAATGATACACTGAGAAATGTTAGCGTTCCGGATTTTGATTGGGATTTGGAAGGCTATGGAAGCAGGAAGAGGAGGATGTTATGATTTATGGGCATCAAAAACAATCAATTGGTCATCAGCAGGATCTACAGCTCCCACGGTGGATAGTAGAGCCTTATTTTGTGAAGGGCACGACTGGAGGAGTTCCAGTGTTGAAATGGCAGCAGGAGGTTGTGCCAAATCATCTACTATGCTATACGAATGAGAAACTCGACCAGAAGCAGCATTTTGGCGTAATGGTCCCTTAGGAATCTTAGTATGAACCTCAAATTTGGGCTGAGGGATATGCAAGGGACCATTGGATGTCGAAAGAGTCTATGTAGAACCTGAAGAAGGTGACTCGGGGAAAAACGGAGCGGGAGGCTTGGGATACTGACGGGACCGAGTTTGAAGGTTAATATCGAAGGTTAGAGGTTGATCATAGTTCATCATGAGGATATGGTAATCAAAGGAACCAAAAGGGGAAGGTTGAGTGGCCACCTATCCGTCAGGTGGTTGGGTAGCCACGAATCCTTATTGTGGGAAAGGATTGGTAAACACAGCCAGTTGAGTAGTGGCCACATTGGGGGGAGCAGTAGAGGAGGCATGCTGTCCTCGCAATGTGTCTTGAGACTCCCACATCTGCCACATCTGTAGTAAAAGGGCACAATCGTGAGTGTAATGATTGTAAACACCGCAACACGAAAAAGGCTTATTTGTACGAATGGGCCTATCCGGCTTGGGTGGAGTGCCCTATCACTGGTTAGCTGCGTTAGAGTCAATAACTTGAGGATTAGGTCCACGAGTACCAGGGGAAAATTGGTTATGATTGCCTTTCCTCTTCCTTTGAGAGGAAGGAGGATTAGTCGCGCCCTGTTGTGCAAATACTTGCCCTGGAGGGGGTCATAGTTGCTGTTGTTGGGGTTGAGAGGGAAAGGGAGGAAAAGGTGCAAATTTCGGAGGAGCTGGAGCACTAGGCTATGGATAAGGATAATGGTTAGGTTGGGAAACACTGAGATAAGCAGGAGGTTGGGCAAAAGGGTGAGGCATGCTGTATCCTGGATACACGCTACCTGGAGGGGGAAAAGTGCTGGAGGTTCCAGCCCCTCCCGGAGGGAGGCCATAGTCCATAGGAGGTTGAGCGTATGGATGAGAAAGAGCTCCAACGATACCATCGGCAGAATGAGATGCCCCCAGGGCGTTAGCGCCACAGGGTCTAGGGAGGTCAAGAAGGACGGTATAAACATAACCAGACTGAGCATAGATTAGGTCATATTTCAAGGCTATTTGGAGGGCGACTTATTTGTTTTGAGGGAAATGCGATCCCACATCTTTGCCGATGGCGGGTAAGAGAGATCTAAGGAACTATTCCATGTAGACATGATTTTCGAAGGTAGGAGCTCGACATAGGCTCTTCCTTCTCTGCCATTCCTGAACATGGTCGGATAGGCGGGTCGCAGATGATTGATGGAAAGAAGTCAAGATTTCAGTGCTAGTGTCATATCGGAGAGGGAAATGGAAATAAGATAAGAAGGCTCTGACAATGGTCACAAAGGTGGTATGGGAAGAGGAGGTCTGATCACAAAGGTGGATGGAATCATCGGTAATGGAATTGGATGAACACCACATGTGGAAAGATCAGATATGGTTGGTTGGATATTCTCTAGCAAGGCCTTCGAACTGGGGAATGTTAGAGGGGAGCTTGGTTGGCATAGTAGTCCAAACAACATTGTGGTGGATAGGGTCATTGATCAACTGATTGAAATAGGGGAGACTGAGGCCTGCCATGTAAAGGTGCAAGGGGACAACCGAGGTAGTTTCTGTGGCAGTGCCGCTAGTAGAATTCTCGGCATTAGGGCCAGAATTACCGCTAGTGTTAGGCCATAGACCAGACATAGTGAAGGTGACAGGGGGAGAACCTGAAGTAAGAGGAGAACCCAATGAATCAGAAGAGGATTCGGAGTGCGGACTCGGAGGAGGAATAACTCGACGACGATGGGAAGGAGTAGGCCAACCAACCGAAAACTGAGGGTGAAGGCCAAGAAGTCTCCGGGATATACGCCTTGGGGCACAATGATGACAACAAACATGGCACAAAGGGAAGAAGAATGACCAACAAGGGCAGAGAGGTGCAGAATCAAGTGATTAAAATGTCGAAACAAGGGAAGAGAGGTGCAGTGTCAATTTATTTTACAATTTTTTAAAGTCTGTGCCTGGTGGTGTTAACCAGGATCTTCTTCACTTAGGGTGAGTGTGTGGTGTGCGTTAATTTTAATTTTTAAACCCAGACAATGTGAGAGAAAAAGAAAAAGTGTGATGCGTAACATAAAATAAACCTGCAAAGAGCAGTATATAATACTGAAGTAACATAAAATTAACAGCTAACAATGCATCAATCTAACCCAAGGAGGCGGGTCTCTCAAAAAATAGTCTAACAGAGGGAAAAAATCTAGTCAAAACACATTGAAAATAAGCCAACAGATCTAAGGTCGGGAGGGACAGGGATCTAAAGGATAAATCTTCTGAAAAGAGTTGCAGAAAACAACAAAGAGACAGAGGCAAGGTTGCTGTAAAAGAGGAGGAAAAAAGCTAAAGGTAGTAGGGGAAAGGAGGTGACCCTAAAGGAAAACCCAAACAAAACTATATCAGGTGATTTGGATGGAAAAATAGCTGATCTAAAAGGGATCTGAAGATGAGGTATTAGATCTACAAAAGAAATGGTCGAAACTCTGAAAATTTAGACACCTGCAACAGCTAAAACTCTTCCACAAAAAGTGGAGGATACTGAAGCCCTAAGGGCTAGATTCCCACTTAGTTGAGTAAAACAGAATAGAAACAGGGCTAAATAGGTAGAGAAAGAGGCTGGACAACCCTGACAGAAGCTTCAGACAAACCCAAAAAACTTTCATAAAATCTGCAGAGAAAAGTTCAGGTCGCAGGTTTTGACCTGTTTTCTTTCCAGGTCGCAGTTTTGAGGCTGAAAGGTGCGTCCTGTAGTCTAGGTCGCAAGTTTTGGGCCGAAAAGCGTGACTTTCACTTCCTGATCTCTCGGCGGCAGATTTCAGAAAAAAAATTGTCGTCTTGGTTGCGGCTGATGTCTGTTACTTGCGCAATAGGGCCATAAACACACAGAAGTTAGAAATTTTAATGTTTTTGGGTTTAATGGGTGAAAAACAACATAAAAATAGGAAAAACAAAAATTTGAAGAGAAACCCTAGGGTTTGAAGCAGCTGGATATGCAAGAATATGAAAAACGACAGTGGTCGTAATCGAAAACCCGTGTGGAGTTGCCAATTGTTAGGATGAATCCTTAGTGTAGGTGTACGAAAAAAAGACCCTTTTAGCTGTGCATAACAAATAGCCCTAACAACAAAATATGGCTGCTAATATCTTCAGATCTGCAATTAGTTGATCAAGATAAATGTTGCAAAAAATCCAGATCTATGCATAAAAAGACATTAAGCAGTAAAAATAAGGTTTTGCTCCATGCATCCAATAGACAAGACAAGAACAATATTTTTTGAAGAATTTTATATTAATGGCACCTGGGAGGAAAACAAGAAAGGTGTTTCCAATTCTCCTTAATGGGATGGGTTCTTGGAAGTTCTCAGCACTTCGGATCTATAATTTCTCTCTCTTGTTGGTGTAGAAAACCTAGACAAACATAGAACTCAAAGGGAGCTCACAAAGCAAATAATAGAAAATATGAAAATGATAATGGCTCAAAGTCAAACCAAGAGTAAAGATCCAGAGTGATCTAAGAGACAACAAAAGGTGGAGAATGGTAGGAAAAACCCTTCTATTTATAACAAAATATTAGGTCATTCTAGATCTTGGTGCATGATTAAAATAATATTGACCAAATCTAGATCCACCTTTTATGGAATATTTTATTATTATTTAAATAAGGTTTAAATAATTATTCCTAGAAAATAATAAGATAAATAAGGATTTATCTAATTAATTTCCTTGTTTTGGGTTAAATATGACCAGGAATAATAATTAAATTACTGTTTAATTAATTATTCCATGAGGAAAACCAAACAAATATAGATTTGTTTAATATTTCCCCTTGGGGTTTCCAGTTTAGACCATAAACAACCTAATAAATGTGTTTTATTAAGTTATTTTACATAGTGAAAGCAATTTTACTTAGGGTAAAATTGGTTGTACATGGTGTACTTGGGTCCATCTAATGATAATAGGTTAGATGACCAAAAATTGGTGTAATAGAGATAGATCGAGTCTAAGTAAATATTCAATTAGGTAATGTTTTGGTTCTAATTACGTTTATGCGTCTGTGGTACACTTTTGTAAGTGTGGAGTTTTAGGTCAAAAGGCTCCTGGTGGCTGTGTGTGCGGAGACCTAGTCGTTACTGTGTGCGGAATCCGCTAGTTGTGTGCGTAAAAGGGTAATTGTAAGGGGAAAGTTTGTTATACTGAATTGTTTTGATTTAATACAAAGACTGGTTTTGGCGAATAACTGTGTTATCTATTTACTGTTATTATTTTGAGATCGCTTTAATTCTGTTATATATGTGCGAGTAAATATGTTATTCATGCATGAATATATGTTGATGATTGAATACACGAATAAATTTGCTTAAGTTATTGCACATTGCGAAGATATGGTTGAATTATTATATATCTGTGATGAAGTAGATCTGCGATTCATCCGTATATGAATTATCTATGAAAAGCCGATATTATAAGTATTTCTTTGTATATGTGCGCATCTATTGCCGATCTACAACGAGTTCTGTTATAAACCTGTTTAGGGATACCACATTAATTTCTTCCTCAGGGTGCGAAATCCTAGTTCCAGGACCCCCCCATACTGCTTCGGGTGAGACTTTGATCTATGCAAGCAGGTCATTGCCAAAAGGGCCAATAGTTGGAGGGTTTTTTGGTTGCACAATAAACTCTGAACCTGGGTCAGGACCCCTCAAGCCAACAAATGGTTCCCTTTTCGGGACTGGAATCATTTTGAGGGAGATTTAATGCACCCTACATAGAATTAATTGCAATATTGGATGCATAGAAATATCCTTGAATTCGCAATCCAAGAGAATCAATGTTCTAAGATATCAACTGAAAAGTGGGTACAAAAGTACATATATACAAAAGTTCATGAGATATTATTTTGCTCCTTTGCAACTGAGCTGCATGAGTGGTTGTCGTGATTGACTGAATTTAATACCTGTGTGAACGACAACGTAGTCACTGAGTTGACTCCTAAATTAATACAACAATTAGAAAAGACAAGCAATAAGATCAACCACGCGATAGATCTTTGGATTGATTGTGTCTTGGGAGGATTTTTGACTGAATGTTCCATTGATAATAGTTTTCATATTCTAAAGTAGAAAGGATATTTTTGAAGGTTCCTAGAGGTAAGTTCATGCAATCTTTGAAGTTATTTCTAAATATGCTATTATGTGAACAGGGCTCTCTGTGCCAACCTATTACGTGAATGTCCCGAAGAGGCCCGAATACACGTAGTGGAAAAAATTACTGTTCAGACCTAGAAGAAGGATTTGTTTACAGTCCTCTCAAGGGTTGATATGATAGTGAGGACGAGCCAGAAACTAGTAGCTTTAGTGAATCTGCACACTCTGAAGAAGAGGAAGTATCTCAAGAAATTTTTTCACCAAATTAGAACAATCAGGGAGCCTTAACCATCTTTCAGATCCCTTCCACTCCACTTCCACACTCATCTAACAAGTCATCCACTCCATCTCTGCCTCCACCTTCCCTAGGCGCAAATATGGCTGCGTCTATGAAACTACCTACTTTCATAGGTATTGGGAATGAAGATATTGAGAAATTTTGGTTTGTGACTAATGTTGTATGGAGAGCTCAACAGGTTAATAACGATGATGTTAAGAAAGCGTAGTTAGCCAATGCTTTCCAAGATTTCGCATTCGATTGGTACATCAGATATGTACAAGAAAAACCTAATGCCACTTTGGTTGAATTGAAAGATTCCCTAAAAGAAAAATTCAAGAAGCCTAAATCATATGCGCAGTTGGTTACGTAAGTGAAAGAGATTCACTAGGAGATAAATGAATATGTGTGGGAGGCAGATCAGAGGTTGAAGTGCACTATCAGAGATGGTGTTTTCAATATTGATGACACCCAACATAAAGAGTGGTTTATTTCTATGCTTCTCCCACATCTGTGCCAGCCCTTGGGTCAACATAAGATAGCCACATAGGATGAGGTCATGGAGATTGTAATGAAATTACAAGCTACCCAAACACCTGTTGCGCTTGGAACTCAACAGATTCAGAGTCAGTTAGAAGCTATGCATTTTGAGATTCAGAATCTACACAAAGATAAAGGAAAGGAGGTGCGTGCAGAGGTATGGTGCATATGTTGTAAAGCTGTTGTGCATCATAAGGATCAATGTCCTGTCTTCAATGATTATTTGAACACTGGAGGACTTAGCCCACTGAAGAGCGCAACTGGGCCAGTATGGTGCATGATCTATTAGGTTACGGGTCTACATACAAAATATTTCTGTCCAAGGGTTGGAAAGTATCAACCTGAGTTGAAGCAGCTATTTTGTAGATTCTATTCATCGCTGGCGCATGACGAACATCACTATCGGAATTTTGACATGATGTTGGAAAAAGCTGAAATATATAGAATGCAAGCTGAACTTACCTCACCAGCATCCCCCTCTAGGTGCGATGGATTTCAGAACAGAGGAAGAGGAAGAGGATGTGGATCAATTGGTCGAGGAAGGGGGCAGGTTATTTTCTACAACTGTGAAGATGTTGGTCACTATGCACACGACTGTCCAAATTTGGCATGACAATAATGCAGGTATTGTAGACAGTTTGACCATGTAATAGAAGATTTCCCTATTTTAATTGCTAATATGCAGAAGAAAAAGAAGCAAACTTTGACGTAGAATCTTCAGATGGTCAGAGCAGAAACCCGCGAGGAGGATCCTAGTGTGAATGTGGTCACTAGGAGTGGTGCAACAACTAATGAGGATAAGGGAGAAAAGCCATATACTAACCTTTGGATTTGTAAGGCACCTGAGAACAAGGATGGATTTGATTTACAACGCGAAAATGAGACTTTTGTTGAAGCATGAAAGGGGTTTGCAAAGGGAAGCACATCGACATCAGGTAGGCCAATGAAGGAGGAAGGGGTAGATGAAGAAATAAAGCCATTTTTACAAGCTTGCATTAAGTTATTGCACAAAAAAAAGGTAGTAGAGAAACCTTAGGTCTTGATAGATAAGTGGGCAAAAAAGGAACAACCGCTGGTAGAACAGAAAGATATCAACATAATCTACAATAATAAAAAGAGAGCAGGGCGAGAGATGTGTATGACCGCGTTGATAAATGCTTATGAGATGGATCAGGTTATTCTAGATCTAAGATTTGATGCAAATGTATTACCTAAAAAAACTTGGCAGTGCATGGGAGAACCCAAGCTAGAATGGTCTACCATTCAATTGCGCATGGAAAATCAACAAAAAATCATTCCATTAGGAAGGATGTCGCAAGTTGTAGTTAGTATTGAAGGTGTTAAGGTGCTCACAAATTTAGAAGTTATACAAATAGTGGATGATATTGATCCTTATCTTGCGCTGTTGGGATTGGATTGGGCTATTGATATGGATGGTATCATAAATATGAAGAAAAGTTAAATGGAGTTTGAAAGTAATGGAACCAGAGTCATCATTCCCCTAGATCCTGCAGAAGTAGTGAGATACAAAGAACCTGTGTGCGCTGATGATGATATTGACAATATATATAAGCTGACTTTGCGCAACGAAGATTGGATCAACCCAACGACTGATGGAAGTCTTAATTGGGAAAAAGATAACTATTGCTTCTCAGATTCTGTTGAAGAATTGGAGAACTGACATATTCGGTTGCATGAAGTATCTGCACTGTGCTGCAACCGAGTGACCATATCTCTTCGAAGCATAACCTTAGAGGTACACAAATTATCATATTATGATGGTTTAACTGATGTAAATATGTTTTTAGGAGAACTTGAAAGAAATGTACCCAAATGGTAGAGATTCCATGCCCTGGATCTCGGACTGCGCACTACTCAAACACAATGGTGGGAGGCTCATAAAGAAAACAGGGGAAACTGGGATGAATGTGCGCGAATTATGAGATTACGCTTTGAATTTCCAATTATTAAAATGGAAGAATTCTACTCTAGAAAGGATGATCTGCGCAGATATTTGGCTAAATGGAGTCAGGTATGGGGCGTAGAACTGAGACCGGAATGGGTCCACATGTTCATTCATACATTGGGGAAGGTACCTATTGATTTGTATCTGGAGACAAAGCTATGCCGAGGTACTAGCGAATGGTCTGCACTGACAAAGAGTTTCATTCTAACATTCAACGTTGAGAGTGGGTTTGTCAAGATTGATCAAGCATTGCGTAATATTGAAGAAGTTATCTTTGACACACCAAAGCCAACGATAGAGTGCGCTTCGCCAACATGGGATGCGTAGATGAAGGATATTGTGAATTGAAAAAATATGATGGTAGAAGAGAATGAAGAAGATCCAAGGAATATCATCATTCCATAGTTCGAGGGACAACACGCAGTTGCTGGGCCTGTGGTCACTTTACTAGATGTCACAAAACCTATAAAAATATGACAAGGGAATATTGGATCTGAAAAGCAACCAAATTTGGTAAATATTGGAGATTATTGGGATGATGACACAGTAGGAAAATTTGCTGACAGAGTATCAAGACTTATTCCCTACAAAGTTCTCAAAATTGAAAGGAATAATTGTAGAGCTTGGATTCATGAAGAACACTTTGAAACCTGATGTGCGCCCGGTGAAGCATCACCCATACATATTGAATCCCAAATACAAGTAGAAGGTAAAGGAACAGTTGGATAAGATGGTTGCTGCAGGCATCATAGAGCCATTAGAAGAGTTTGATTGGGTGAGTCCCATGGTAGTGCAAGACAAGAAGACAAAAGGAGAAATTAGGATTTGTGTAGACCTGCGCAAGTTGAATGATGCCTATGTTCTTGATCCATTCCCAACCCCATTCTCTGATGAGATCTTGGACAATGTTAGAGGAAAATAAGCTTATTCATTCACAGATGGTTTCTCAGGGTATCATCATATAAGGATTGTGCCAGAAGATCACAATAATACTACCTTTGCAACAGAATGGGGATCTTTCCAGTATACAGTCGTGACTTTTTTCTTGAATAATGCATCTGCCATCTTCTCGCGCGTAGTAGTAGCTACCTTCAAAGAGTTTATCCATAAGTTCCTAGTAGTATACTTTGATGATTGGATTGTTTTTGGGCTATTGAAAAAGCATGTTTCAAATCCGCGCTCAATGTTGGATACCTGTAGAAAGTATCAAATCTCACTAAAATTGAAGAAATACATATTTTGTGTGCCATTCGGGATATTTTTGGGACACATCATATGTCAGCAAGGGTTGATGGTAGATCCTGCAAAGATCACAATAATTGGTAACCTAGAGATACCTGCGAATTTCAAACAACTACGCTCAATATTGGTGCACACTGGCTATTATAAGAAGTTCATTCAGGGTTATGCATTCATAACTGCGCCCATGGAGAAGCTGCTTAAGAAGGATGCAAAATTATGCTAGGATGAGGAATATCAGAAGAGTTTTGAATTTTTGAAGGAAAGGATGGGCACCGCACCCATAATGATCTTTCCAAATTGGTCTAAGGTGTTTCATGTGCATGTTGATGCCTCTTGTATCATGCTCAAATATATTTTAGCACAACTAGGAGCTAGAGAGATTGATCACCCTATTTCCTGTGCCATTTAAAAAATTCTCAAGCGTAGAATGGAATTATTCAACCATAAAAAGAGAAGGATTAGCGATGGTGTATGCACTGCAGAAATCTTGCCACTACTTGTTAGGGGGACATTTCAAGATGTTTACTAATCACTTTTCTTTGAAGTACCTGGTCAATAAGCTTGTGTTGGGGGGGAATATCTTTAGATGGTTGTTACTATTCCAGTAGTATGAATTTGAGATCATTGTGAAACCAGGAAGACTAAATGCTTGGCCAGACCATCTGTCGTGCATTGATACTGGTGAAGAACCTACAAAATTGGAGGATGTATTACCTAATGCACAATTGTTTGTGATCAAGGTAGTTTATGATCATTTCCAGGATATTATTCAGTTCCTAATTACTAGATGTGTGCCCAAGGAATATATAGTGCAAGAGAAAAAAGAGCTAGTGGTGCGTGCAACAGATTTCACTATTATTGCTTGTCAGTTGTACAATATGGGTGTCGATGAAGTTCTGCGAAAATATGTTTTGGAGTATGAAAGGCATGAAATATTAGATGAAGCTCATGGAGGGGTTTTCAGTGGTCAATATGCAGGGAAGGAAACCACGCAAAATATTTTGTGAGCTGGGTTATGGTGGAACACATTGCACAATGATGCCCATGCACATTGCCACACATGCGATGTGTGCCAGAGGATTGTATAGCCATCGTGCAGAGATGAGATGCCTCTGCATCCACAAATGGCACTACAAGCATTTGAGAAATGGGCCATAGAATTTGTCGGACCTATAAACCCTCTAGGAAAGAAGAGTGGTGCGTGTTACATAATCATTGCGACTGACTATGTAACCAGATGGGCTGAAGCTAAGCCTGTGAAGGATTGTATTGCAAATACAGTTGCGCAGTTGATCTTCAAGAATATTGTGACTTGCTTTGGATTTCCTAAGATTCTAATCAATGATCAAGGTACACACTTTTTGAATGAAACCATTGGGGCATTGACGAATGAATTCCAGATTCATCATTAGAAGAGCACTCCATACCACCCATAGGAGATTGGTGCGGTGGAAGCTTTCAACAAGATATTGGAGACTGCGCTTACCAAGGTGTGCAATACTAACTAGAATGATTGGGATGAGCGCGTACCTGCAGTCCTCTGGGTATATCGAATGACATGTATAAAGTTGACTAGTAGGACACCGGTCAGGATGGTATATGGGCAAGAATTTGTTTTTTCGATGGAATAATTTTTTCCCAGTCTGCGCATCACAACATTCAAAAATATGGCAGAAGCAGATATTCTCGAGGAATGGTTGTCGTAGTTGATCGCACTTGAAGGATATCATTTTATTTCCAATTTCCACCAGCAAGTTTAGAAGGCGCGTGAAAAGGCATGGCATGATAGGCACATCCGACAAAATGTGTTTAAGGAAGATGATTTGGTCTTCTTGTATGACAACAAGTGATGCCATGTTTCCGCTATAAAACAGATCCTAGCATATTCAATGGACTTCTTCAAATTTATCGTGAAAACTTAACTCAAAAATATCATACAAAGCTACTTAGATTCAATTCCAAATATAAACAAAGAGAGAGTCAAACAGTAACCAAGCAGCTTATATAAAATACAACAAGAAATTTTAGATTCAAAACATCTAGCCGAATATTACAATGGATGGCCTCTAGGCTCTCATCCCTTTTACAAAAGCTCTCAAACCATTTCTCTCTCTCTCTCTCTCTGTATTCCTCACTGTCTTTCATCCTCACACAATCCTCATATTTATACATAATTATGAATTTATTTCAATCCATGATTTCCTCCACACAATTCTCAACCAAAATCTAAAATAGATTTATCCCTTTTTGGACTCAACTAAGTCCCATTTAAGGAATTCCTAATCCCTAGATTATCTACCTAATTCAACTCCACTCATATCCTTAATTTATTAAAAGAATATTTACAATAATCCTCACACTTAGATTTTTCTCTCTTAATTTATTAAAATGAGCATAATAATTTATAAAATAATTAAAAAGACCTCACCCCCTTAATTACACAATATTTTAATAAAAATCAAGCAGGATGCTCCTACATCAGACTCCCCATGTAGAGAAGTTTCCATAGACTCCTGTCTATGAGGTCTGTCACTTTTATGTAATAATGCGATAGCCACAAGTCTTGATGACTTGCTCCCTCCAGGATTCCAAACTCTGTTCTACTGCTGGTCCTTTAAAGTATCAAATTTGTTTGGTAACTCATCACTCACTCTGTCAATCAGATTCCATCGGCCTTTACAACAATTGCTTCTACCAATTCCTCAGATTAATTCTTCTTTGTCTAATGCTTTCATCTCCAACTGAGATGAACACTCAACTTTCTGAAGCGAAGAATAATCAAGAATTTCTTCTTGTCCACAACTATAGTCATTGATTTCTTTTATAGCAACAAATTTCTCACCCGGTGTTGTACCTGCATTCATCAACAAACTGTTAGTTTCAAAAAGATAAGACCTTTCGGCCTCTTTTGACGCTTCAAGCACCAATCTCCCATCATCGAATTTTTGGATTTTTATAGATCCTGTTTTGAACTGATGGCTGCTTTCATCTTTATCCTGCTGGATCAATATTTCTGTCTCTTTTATGTCTCTATGGACATAATTTCCTTGCTGCTTCTGATCTTTCATCTCAACTCCAAATACTTTCTGCTCAATTTCTATGATTTCAACACCATATCTGTTAATGTCGTTTTCTGTATCTACAGTCACATTATTATTTGAAAAGTTATAACATTCACTCAACTCTATAAATGTTAAATACATTTCATCCCTACCATGCATAGTAACTGCAATCTCTTTTGTATCAGGTTTTGCAAGTTTCATCTCCCTTTCAGGTTCTTTGAGCCATCATTCCAAGAACTCTATTTCCCTGTGAAATATTTCCAGCATTTCATCACAACCTTCATTCCCAGCTTCATTCTTCTTCTGGAAATCTTCCTGAGTTATCCTGGTTTCTGTATCATCACATTGTAAAATTCTACCAGCAATTTCATTAAAAAAATTCATTTGTTTACCTCCTTGGAATATCACTTCGGCATTTTCATTATGCTTCTTCTCCATAACATCTTCAACTGGCTATCTTACCCCAAACAAGAACTCATCTATGAATTCTTTCTGTTGCAACAATTCAGTACCTTCCTCCTCTGAAAGGAATTCTCCATCATATTGCACCTCAAGGGTTTCATTCATCTCTGTGATAGTTTCACCAGACTGTCCATCATCTTCTACACATCCTGCAAACATACATAAATTTTGAGATTTAAAAATACAAGGCTTCATAGCCTCATCTTCTCCTCTTGTCAACACATCTTCAAATTGTTATAAACTATTCCAATAGTTCATGAGATCTTCCTCATTGATCTCTTCACCCAGAATTTCTCCCTGTTCTGGGCCACAAATGGAAACATCCATTTTCAACTCAACCTCTCTGAGTTCTCCACATCTCAATTTCACATTCATCATCTGCTTGAGCTTCGTCATCTCTTCTGCCAACTATATGTTTACCTGCTGTTCTCTCTTTGCGTGTAGCTTCTGCCACTTTGCTTTCTTCCTCATGGTCCAGCCATGTCTCTGGTCTTTCGTATTTCTCTGCAAAAATTCCATCAATAACTCAAGGTGAATTGCTATCTCAGCTTTCTCCCGCTCATACTCTTTATTAGTCAACTTCTTACATATGCCAATTACCTTATCATTTTCCTTCTTCTTTCTTCTGTTGTGGTATTCATCAGATCTTATGAAATGACTATCACCAATCATCTTCTCCTCCTTTGTGAACTTCATCTGTTCACGTGTGGATTTCATTTGAATCCCCTTTTCAACAAGCCTTCTTACTTTCCATTCAACAATACAATATCTCTTCCTACGCTTGACCTATTTCAGTGCTCTGTCTTGGAATCATCTCTGGGCAATTCTTTTGCTTCTGTTTGCTGCAAACAACAATTGCAATATTTTATGTGCTATAATGACCAAATCTTTGGGTGTCGAGCTCTACTGATCATGCACCCAATTACATTCAAACCTTTGACTTGGTTAAAGACTCTTCGACTCCAGAATTTACATCAAATCTTCATCTTGGATGAAAAATACACCTTCTTGTATAATAACTCAATTTTAACTCAAGCTATCCAAATTTTCATTTGACCTTAAACTCTGATTTGATTTCAAGGCTTGACCGAATAATTAAAATAGTGGATATTTTGACTCTAATTCAAGTTATACAATCTTCCAACGAACATACACCCTTAATACATTTTTATGATGTAAAATATTCACTCTCTCTCATACTCCATTCTTCAGAAAATATCACAAGTCACCAATTACATCATCTCCCATTATCATTTACTCACATGATACTTTAGCCTTCAGATTGAAATGAAATTCAATTTTCCCAATATTTGTTTTAAAATAAAATAAATCATTTAATTTTCACATTAAAATACCTTTTCGAAATGATGTATCATACCTTATGCTCCCTTCAAGGTTATTTAACAAACCTTCTCTTCGCAATTCCAATTCTCCGAACTTCACTCTTCTGTGCCGTCTTTATCACTGTGAATATTCACATTTCCTTCATACCATAGTCTCTTCAACACGCTTACCATCATAAGCAAGCAGTTTTCCTGCACTTTTATGCAGCTCATTCTTGGCAGTGACAGTTCGCATGCAACACCGTCTCTCCTCAGTGCACAAAAAAATTCATTCACAAGAATTTCTCAAGAATTTCTTTCAACATGGTGGCATTACCATATTTCTCCGCAACAGCAAACACAAACCATAATCAACCATACTCACACATCAATTTCTGAGATGAACTCCAATTCCATTCCTTAATATGGATTGATTTCATTCTTTCATAACTTTTACAAAAGATCAACTTCTCGAGTATGGAAAGGAAATTTAATCATCCAAATTTTAAGATATCTTTACTCAATGAATATTGATTCATTCAATGAGCACTCACCTTGAATCTTCTTATGGTTGAAATGATCCAACCCTTCTCTCTCGTATTCATTTAGAAATACATTCAAGCCTCTACAGACTTTGTCTTCGGCGGACTCCTAGCTATCCAAATCCAAACTCCACCTGAGCTTTGTCTCCACACCAAAAAATGATGCAGTCAACCAATGCAAAATTTAGTATTGAATGTATCAAGAAATTATAATATATATAATTCCAAATGAATTATACTCTTCATATGAGATTGAATTCATGCTTTTCTTTATTTTGAATGTGCAAGGTCGATTTACTAACAATCTCTCCCCAAGAAATAAATCTCTTCCCAACAACTTTGTAACATAAATCTTTCCCAACAAATAATGTTTGTAAACCTTCAAGGTACACACAATCTAATGATATCTTTGGAAATCACCATTCCCCAATGCAATTTCCATTCACCCGACTTCACGCAAATGCCATTCATGCAAATGGAATTCTCCCAACTTCACGCAAATTCCATTCACCATTTACCAACATGGGACAACAAATTTGGAAGAAAAAATGCTGCACTCTAACCACTAAGCATAATACCATCAGTCCCATCCAAAACAGTATTAGCCACATCTTTAGCTTCACACGGGTAGGGTGAGGAGACTTAATCATGGATTCCAACATTTGAGTAGCAGTGATTTATGAAGAAAAAAATTAAAATAAGAAGTGAAACCAACCAAGTGTTATGCACATGTACATCAGGTCGCAATAAAAAGAAATGAATGGTATATTCAAATGGATGGCTCCACCACCAAATTGCATAAAGAATTGGGTCTCAACTAAAGGAATCTTATCTTGGAGCAGATTTGTGGAGTAAAATGAACGCAGTTACTCAGGTCTTCCAAATGATTTTTGCTTACAGTAACTGATCGATGGGAATGGTCAATAATGTTGTGACGGGGAAATTGGCAGGAAACTTCATCAAATTAAGGTATATCGCTGCTTGATTTTCTCAAGGAAATAAGAAGAGTAATAAACCACATACCACAACTATTTTGTTTTGAAAAATGTGCCCAAATATTGAGGTCTTGATACACAGAAAAGTGTAGCAAATACGCAACTGGTAACTCCTCTGCATTCCTTAATCATTCAGACGCTAATATTGAGGCTTAGCGCACTTTCTCAATATCTGCAAAATATATTCGATCTTGCTTATTTGTTATTCTGTATCTAATGGCGGACTTTACCCTATACCTTGGCTTGAATTGACTTGGTGCTTCAATCTCTTGACTGAAACTCCATTAAAAATGGGTTAAGACTGCGAACGTAATCTCAATTGCTGGTTGCAATTTCGATTTACAACTTCCTTTTACGGTATAGTCTCAACGTTCTCCAACTTCTGCCTTGAATAAGTGCTACATCCACTGCCTCTGGTGTGACATCAATGTCAATATCAGTTGGATCAAAGACAAAAGAGTCATCCACTGAATACATAAAAACACCTTCCGTGGTTGCAGCTGCCCATGATCTCCCAGTTGGTGAGATTCTCAAACCTTTTGTGGAAACAACAGGACGGCCATGATTAGTTGCAGTTCCTGGTAAACCATATCCTAGATGTCCCTTTATTCGGCCTTATGATTTGTATCTACAACCATCACATTCGACTTGCATAAACTACTACTCTAGTTTAACAAGACCGAGAATGATTCACAACTTTGATTTTTTTGTTTTTTTTGGATGCACAACTACGGTTTTAAATAATACAAAACTGTAGTCTATATTGGTCAAAATCGATAATTCCAACTCACAATTCACACTATTAATTTCAATCTTCATTCAACATAATGACATTCAGATGAAATGTGGATATAACAGAATATTTACCATACAAGAGACGTCGACATAAAACAATAATGACGCAGTCTCACAACAAGACCTGCACGTCAACGCTGAGAACAACAATGAATGCACAGTCTTCAGTACCAATTTTCTTCTACGACATTATCTCCAGCACTCTCTAATGGCGCATTCAACATTCTGCTGCTTCTACTTTCAATCCTCATAATTTGATTGCTTCTACGCTATCTACCATATTATCATTTTACCAAACAGAGTTGGCTCCCATTGCACACCTATTCATTGGCTGCCCTTTGCTCTTTTTGAATTAATCACACTGTTTCGGGGAAAATCACCCTAGAGGTTTGTTGGGTTACAACCTCCACAGAGCAGGGCATGCTACTCAAGAAGGACTCACACAACCATACATGTTCATGAAAAACTAAATAGAGCAGATCGAGGAACTTACTCGTAGGTCCTACGGTTGAAGCAGATCCCACGGGGTCCAAACCCCCAGCAACCCTTCTTCCTTCTTAACGTGAAAGACAAGAAGAAACAAGCACAAAGAACTGGTTGTACATCATATATCTACTCTAAATGTTAGTGAAATCCATATGAAACATTAAATAAACCATAATAAATGCTTAAATAACAATATTCTCATATATGCAAGCAGACGCTAACACATATATTTCGGGAACAAGATGGTTCTTCTGTATTATAAATAGCATGTATAGAAATAACAAGTGGAGAGATCACCTGAATCCTTCCACGATCTTCGAGCAGACCTTCGTCCGGATCCATCCCACCCTTGCCTCGCTAAGATTCCTTCCGAACTAGTGCATACGAGATGACATATAGGGAGATGAGCATCTCTAGGAAACAAGGGTTTCCTGTAATGAACTGGGAAGTGCAGGAGGCACGGATATGCGGAAAAGTACATGTGGACTCGCGTATACATGCGGAAAAGTCTGGGCATAACCGCGTATGGGGATTTTTACATTTTTTTTTAGTGAATTTTGTCCAAGTCTGTAGGAATGGGTGCCCAAAGCCATAAAAGAAATCATGAATCATATGAAAGTGAGAAATGATGCTATAACAGATGCCCCCTAATATATGAGGTCAGAAGGGGTAAATGATGGCCGAAATGTATTATGCACATAGAAAGAACTTCGCAAGGACAAGAGAGGACTTCACCAGATTTTAGCCTGCCAAAAAACCAATGAAAGAAAATAGAGAGTCAACTCATGCTGAGGCGGGCATACCCATGCTCAGTCAAAAATACATCAGATAGAAAGTATATAATAGATCCAAAATGTATACAAGTATAACTGAACTGAAAGTACACAATGAATCATCTGAGCATGGCCCGGAAATATAAGTCTGAATCAATGTCCAAGTATTACATATAGAAAGCTGATCAAGGATGCTGCAACTGGATGTCTGATCATATAAGTAACTGAATCTCCAAGTACCGAATCATAAGAGGTGGAACAAACGGTACAATCACGCAACTCGGGAGCCAACATATAGGATGTTGTTGTACTGAACTACAACATATAAGGGTGGACGGCATCATTGGAAGAAACTGAATGGACTGTCAAAAGTGAACCGAGAAATGCTGATGCAACCCGAGGTATTCACCGATCACTATGGCACAATTCTACACAATGGGAATAAATGAGTTGAAGTTGACCATGTGAGAAATCGTTGGATTACTGGTCAATGATGTATACCGTTAACCAACGCGAGACAACCCACTAATAATGAAAATGAGCGTCAAGGTGCCCCAGTACAATCTAACAAGTGCGAATGAATGAGTTGAAGTCGAACACTTGAAAGAATCTACCAATCAGGAGGCAATGATGAATCCCCACTGTCGATAGCGAAGAGTCTGCCACTGATGACTGCAAACCCTAAGGTACTGACAAAAATACTCTAGACCTTATTCCCGGAGCAATGAGTCGGAGTCGATGGGAAAAGATCTGCTGGAAGGAAGGCATTAAGGCATCCCACATCAGTCCAGCGCGAGTGTAACCCGCAGGCCAAGATTTGGAAGGAATCGGATGAAGTAGAGTGACGGAACCAAACCAAAGTACGTTTTCGACATGCACAAGATGAAGCTAGCGCACGGAAGAAACCCTCTGAACCAACCAATAATGAAAGCTGACACAAAGGCGAGATATCCACCAATAGGGTCAAATGGAAATCAAGGTACTGCACGAATCCCAAGTGTGATAATGTATGCTGACATCGAACACAGGGGAAACCACTCAGTCAAAGACCCATAATGATGATCAAATGCTGAGCACAAGGTCACCTATCAATGATGGAAATAGGGCCAGGGTGCGGCTCTAGGTTTGCTCTCAGAGCAATGTGTCGTAGTTGATAAGAGACAAACCTGCTGGCAAGAAGTCATTGGGGACCTTCTCAAACCAGCACGAGCAAAGGACCAAAACATCTGATGTGATAGAACAAGATACTGACAAGACCGGGAAGGCCGACTGAATAATGAGTCAAGAGACACCGCAGAATGGACAACTCTGGTTAGACTTCCCTTGAACAAAAGCACGATTCATGATGACCATGGCAGTAAAAAGTGACACTGTATAAGTCTGTTATGTAGGAGGCAGAACAAACTCTCCATATGATTGGAAGAGATAACCAACCGGGGGAGGACTGACAAGTGAAACAAGGTAAAGGCTGAACCTAGGTCAAAAACTAAAACCATCCCAAATGAAGGAAATATATAAGTATATGTGCTTTGTTCAAGGGCGACAAACTGACTCTGTACTGCCATCAAAACAACGAAGATACATCCCGTTCCCGCTCTTTTTGTTATATTTGATTTTTTTGTCTTTTTCATATAATAAGCCTTAAAAAGAATAAAAGAATGCTATGGTACAATGGATAGAACGAGTATCAAAAATCGGATGCACTAGTTCCTGGGATTGGAACAATCCTATGCTCAATGCAAGGTGGCGGAAACTGGTAAGCGATACTCAAAGGAATGTTCCATCCATGGGTAAAAAGGGTGTCAAGTCGCGATAGCTAAGTGCATGCAATGGTTAACTTGTACAGATAGACAAGGTCAAAAGTTGGCTTAAACATCGAGTCCAAATGAAGCCGGCTAAAGGCCAAGATAAACAAGTAGCCAATATGCAATGCAGTAATACAACTTAACGACACCAGGGAGCCTCTAGGGTATAAGCCAGAAAAATGATAAGTGATGAAGGAGAAGAATGAAGCTTCAACACAGAAGACATGGCAGGACTAAAGAGGACTCCCGAGCCTACATAAAAAGCAGCATGGGCAACAAGTGATAGCGAGGAGCTAACTAGGAAGCCCATGTAAAGGAAGGCTCTACCATCAAGTCATGATTAAATAATCGGCGAGTGAAATGGGTGTAATACTCATGACCTGATGGGATCGACCCTAAGGCAAGTGATCAGTATGGAGGCTAGTATGCAAGATGCAACGGAGAATGATTTCCCTAACCTATATGCCAGTGAAGATCATATACCTGCCGTGACGAGTCGGTAATCATGGATCAAAAACCGGGAAAAATCTCAAAATCGTCAAAATGTACCTGAAAACATACCAAACTGGGCACTTCCAAGCATCCGGGTTATGCAGCTTAAGATAGATCGAAAAAAATAAGCATAACAAATTTTTGCGAAAATTTTCAACTTTTTAGCCATAAATAGACAAATTACCTCATATTTGGTTCATTATTACATTGCTGATTTGGAAAAAAGTGCTCTGGAGAAAAAAACTTCTTTCGTCAAATCAAGAGCAACCGACCGTCAAATCGCACCGAATTTGTCAGGTAAGCTCATCAATCGTCCTTGCAAATTATTTTGTCCGTTCATAAATTAAAATTTAGTGATTTTCACCATAGAAACCCTTGCTAAAAAACACGGGTTTGCGCATACGCGGGTTGGTAATGATGAAGTAGCGTATATACCCGACTGTGCACAGACAAAGTCGCGTATGCGCAGGCCCAAATCAAAAAATGCGTAGCTAATGAAGGATTTATTGAATTTTGATACGATGACTATCTCATGGAGAGAGCGTGAACACATTGCAATTGATCAAGAAGTCATGTGAGATCGAGCATCGCTAAATATTCTTCGGAATTGCGGATTGCTCAAGTTTTTCAAAATGCCAAATATGAAAAGCAATGTCCGGTTGCTAGAAATGCTCGTGAATTATTGGGAACCGGAAGAGGACTGCTTTATGATAGATCAGATGCCAGTACGCATTGAAGTGGAAGACATATATTTTATCACTGGACTCTCCCAGAGAGGAGAACCAGTAAACTTTCACGGGAAGCCCCTGGGAGGGCTAACCGTGGAAGATTACGTCCACGTGTATTGCGTAGAGGGTTCCAAGAAAGTTGGAACTCAAATTGCAATTAAAGATTTAAGGGATTTGCACATGAAAATCCTCCTTTTCACCATTGGCAGAGTGGCAGGATCTGCCTCCCTACACCAGGCGTCCAGGACGCAAATGAGCATAGCATTGGAATGCTTAACTCATGTATATGATTGGTGCACAGCCCTATTACTGAACATGAAGCAACAATTGACCTCAATCCATCAAGCAAAGACAAAACACTTTGGATACGGTACAATTTTGATGACATTCTTCTTTGAGAAGATACCAGCATTGAGACCCAGAGTCATCTCTACCATCAACAGCCCTAGAGATCCAAGAATTTCCTGTTGGGCAGACATGATGAAGAGATTAGGGGGAAGTGAAGTTCCCCGGACCACTTGGGATGATGAGTTCTTCCTTTGGCGGGGAGAACAAATAATCGCTGTGGACGACTATCCCTATGCCGGGATGGACTTTCGTGGAGATCCAGATCTTGTCCTTCCACCAGGCACGGCATGGGGCACAGTTGGTAGATTTGCAATTTTTTGACTTATATATAATTTTTTTTGGATTTTTTCAAATATGTATGAAAAAATTTAAAAAAAACATGTTTTTGATCGGATTCATAATGACTTACAATGTAAACATGATCATGATACAGATATTGGACCAGTTCGACTTGAGGGTTTCCCGCGCCACAAGCGTCGCAGGGGCGAAGCAGATACAGTGGATTCAGACAGGACCCTCAGGCTGTACAGAGGAACTTGGAGGGGTTGACCCGCCAAATACCTATGGCTGCCGTGGAAGATCTGCCGGAAGCCATCGAGGATGATTGAGGGTGGTGAGGGTGCCACGCTTGGATGGGAGGTTATTCTGCCGAGTTGCCACCGCGATCATGTTCTATAGGAACACAAATTCTGGGCAGGGACCTCAGGAGTAGATAGATACGATGTATCAGATGACTGTATATTTTTGAGACTGAACATGATCGGGCATAAGCCCAATTTTTGTATGATCTTATGGATCCAAATTTTTGTAAATTTTTTGAACACTCTGATGATATATATACAGCGATGTTTGATGTGATGTGATAAATGTATCAAAATGTATGATGTTTTTTATGATTAAATTTTATTGTATGGAATGATTAATATGCCAATCCAGTGCCTGATTAGCTAATGAGTCTGCCAACCAATTGTCAGCTCGAGGAATATGAATTAAAGTTAAAAAATGAAATGATCTTTGTAACAAACATACCCTCAAGAACAACCGTAATAAAAATGGATCTCGAACCCGATAAGTATTGTTCAACTGCGACACCACCAGCTGAGAGTCCAAGAAAACTACCAACGAATCAACACCCAAAGATATTGCCTCCGAGAGTAGATAAACAACCGCAGTGTATTCTGTTATATTATTGGAAGCAGGACCAATGCAGACCCCTCTTGATACTAACAGCTGACCGGAAGGATAATGAAGCACCCAAGCCGCGGAAGCTAAGTTCCGGGTGTGTCTACTAGCACCATCGGCGAAACCAAAATGACTCATGACATCCGACACAACCTGCCAAAGCAGATAAAAAACATCACCAACTCATCAAAGATCGAAAATCAACCAGATATGTACAAAGCAAAACTACTATATACAAAAGCAACATGCCAGGCCGAAGCCTAGGCATAATACTTCTTCAAATAGAGCCCATTTCGGGGCCCTGTTAACTCGTTCCCTTCGAAATCAACCAAGGTATACGCTCCTTTCTTAAGGAATTTTTTAACGATGAAGGGGCCATACCACATAGACTTAAACTTTCCTGCCCCCAGGGCATCTTTTTCTTGGGCATAGACCAAAACAAGGTCACCTTCCGAAAAAACCTTGGGTTTGACCGCCTTATCGTACTGAACTTTAACTCGGTTTTTATGCGCTTCATTCATCGTGGCGGCATCCCGACGCTGCTCATCGAGATGTTCCAGATGAAGGAGCCATTCTTCAAGACTAGAAGTGTCAGGAAGAAGTTCAACAGCTAATTTAAGAGAAGGAATCTCACATTCAATGGGAAATACGGATTCCAACCCGTGCACTAGCTGAAATAGAGTAAATCCAGTTGCAGTTTTCACTGACGTCCTGTATGCCCAAAGTGCAGGATATAGCATAATATGCCAGTTGGATATAGATTTTTCAATTGTCCTTTTAAGAATTGTCTTCAAGGATTTATTCACGGCTTCCACTTGCCCATTGGCTTGAGGATAATACGGAGATGAATGCTCCTGCCGGAAACCCAATTTGAGAGCCAACTCAGCCATCATGCTATTCTGAAAATGACTGCCATGATCAGTGACAATCTCTCTAGGAATACCAAAACAAGCAATAACCTGGTTGAAAAGAAAAAGAGCTGCAGTCTCACCATCATTCCCAAAAGTAGGCATAGCCTCGACCCACTTCGTAAAGTAGTCTAATGCTACAATAATGTACTTGTGACCTTTAGCCGAAGGCGGGTTACAAGTAGTATAATCAATACCCCACTTTGTAAAGGGACCGACAGTAATGATTGGAAAAAGCGGAGCTGGATGAGCGCGCATTTTTCGAGTATAGACTTGACACGGATGACACTTTTTGACCGATTCGATACAATCCTTGAAAATCGAGGGCCAAAAGTACCCAACACGCAAGATTTTTTGGGCTGTAGCAAGCCCAGATAAATGACCCCCACAAGCTCCATTGTGGGAATCATTCAGCACAGCCTCAGCTTCTTCGAGAGTTAAGCAGCGTCTTAGGATTGAATCAACCCCTCGACGGTATAAAGCATCACCAATAATCAAATAATTCTTGGCCAAGTGACGCAGCTTACGATGCTCATCTTTCGAGAAAGTCGAGGGAAATTTCGCAGTCTGAAGATACACAATGATATCTCCATACCAAGGATCCTGTGAAGAGATAAGAAACAAATGTTCATTCGGGAAGGATTCATCATAGATCATCTCTTCCCCACAGGGCAACTCGGAGATCAATTCCGCGAAAACTAATGATTTCTTGGACTTGGCAGACATAAACTCAAGATCAAATTCCTGCAAAATCACAATCCATCTATTGTATTTGCCCCCAATCACTCGCCTACTGAGGACAAACTGAAATGGATTGGCTGCTGCCAAAACATAAGTTTTTCGCAGAATAATGTAATGCCGGAGTCGCTGCACAGCATGAACTGCTGCTAAAGCTAACTTTTCTATCGGAGTGTACCAGAGTTCAGGTCCTACCAAGCCTCGACTAAGGTAGTATATAACATGCTCTGCAAGAGCATCATCCTCCTGAACCAGAACCATACCGATGGTAGATTCTGCTGCTGCCAGATACAAAAGGAAATCCCTGCTATAATCAGGTGGACTCAATAAAGGAGCAGAGGTCAATGCTTTCTTCAAAGCATCGAATGAGCGTTGAGCGTAGTCATCCCAAAGAAAAGGAACTCCCTTCTTCAACAATCTCATAAATCCCTTTGTAACTTCAGCATAATTTACGATAAATCTCCGAAGAAAATTAGACTTTCTTTGTAGACTTTGAAGCTGACGGATATAGGACGGGGGAGGCAACCGAAGTATTGCCTCAACCTTGAAGGGATCTACCCTAATCCCTTCCCTAGACACAATGAATCCCAATAACCGGCCGGATGTAACCGCGAAAACACACTTGTTCGGATTCAATCTAATCTTATAGAAACGACATCTTTCAAATATTTGCCGGAGGTGAGCAGGATGATCCATCCTCTTTCGAGAATGAGCAGCTAAATCATCCAAGTACGCCTCGATAATATTTTTGATGTCATGGAAGGCATATGACATGGCCCGCTGAAAGGTAGCCCCAACATTTTTAAGACCAAAAGGCATCTTCTTGTATGCAAAAGTACCCCAGGGACAAATAAAGGCAGTCTTATGCTAATCTTCAGGACGGATAGTAATCTGATTATATCCGGAGAAACCGTCCATGAAGGAGAAAATCTCATTACCGGCACACTCGTCAATGATCTGATCGATAAATGGTGTGGGGTAATTATCTTTAGGACATGCTTTATTTAGATCTCTGAAATCGATGCAAACTCGAATAGTTCCTTGCTTTTTATCTACGGGAACGGGATTTGAAACCCATTCAGTCAAAGGAACAGGGAAAATGAATCCCGCCTTAAGCAGCTTCTCAACCTCAGCTTTGATAGCTGCTGCCTTCCTAGGATTGACCGGACGAAGTTTTTGCCTCACCGGCTTAGCATTTTCATAAGTCTTGATCTCATGCTGGACAATAGATGGATCTATACCAGGCATTTCCTCATAAGACCAAGCGAATACATCCCTATACTCTTTAAAGAGCTCGGTGTAAATTTGAATCTCTTCACGGGAACATTCAACTCCGATGAAGAAATTCTCAATAATATTGGGATCCCTGGAAATGTTCATCGGGATAGTAGGAGAAATCATAGCCATGTTCCCTTCAGCATAAACCTGTGTTGGTGCTAAAGGGTTCAAGACCGGGTGAACAGAACCAGGAGACGGAGGACTTGGAAAACTCGTTTCAACTTCGCTCAAGTCAGGTAAAAAATAAGACCGATGATGCAAATCATCCCACGGTCTATCTATACCAGTCATG
This sequence comes from Pinus albicaulis, assembly GCA_034641835.2. Taxonomy (NCBI): domain Eukaryota; kingdom Viridiplantae; phylum Streptophyta; class Pinopsida; order Pinales; family Pinaceae; genus Pinus; species Pinus albicaulis. The sequence continues at coordinate 1,101,915,450 of CM076580.1, forward strand.
GCTTCTAGGATGGCCTCTTCAGATGGAAGAGTGGTATCAAGGCAATCCTGTGCCGAAGAAGAACTAAGTGTCCAAGCCGGAGCCACATCTCCATCCAACTCTTCCGGTGAAAGAGGAGCTGGACTGGATTCTGCAGAGTCAACAATAGACTGATAAGAAATCTCAGCTGCAGACATCGAAAATGCCATTCCACCCACTTGACCTTCCGCTAATGTGGCAGTAGGGGAAGGTAAGGTCCAAGGGTCTGAAAAATAATGAGTTCTGAAGAACTCTCTTCGAAGAGGAGCCTTGGAGGATGAAATTGCATTAATATGAACCGTAGGAGGAGGAATATCGAAAGTACCCATCAATGAAGAATACATTCCAACTCCTAAATTCTCAACAGGCACCTTAGTATTATCCAACTTTGGAACAGATGAGTCAGTAGACGCATTCGGGTCTACAGGAGGACAGTTCAGTTGATCCACTGTAACAATCCTTTCTTCGTGGGGGAAACATATAATCCGAAATAATGAGGATGCAATGGCATCCATCTCATAAATCCAGTTTCTCCCCAACAGAAGGTTGTAGTCCAAGCTTGCGTCAACTACCTCAACCTCTATATTGACAGTTTTTCCCCCAACACAAATGGGCAAAGCTGGGACAATACCATGGGGTCTATGAGAATGACCATCGAACGTAGTCAGAAGAGTGGTAGATGGAACAGCTTTGGGAGATCCAATTGTCTTCCAACATGTGAGAGACATCACGCATGTGGAAGCACCCTCATCAACAACTGTCCGAAAGATGTTGCACTTCTGGTACGATGATTTAATATGAAAAGCCATGTGATGGGGGAGTCTCTTCTTAAAATTAGACATATCAAAAGTAATCAGAAGAGAATTTTTTGGATCAATAGCCCCAATGGTAGTGAGCAAAGCACTGCGCTGAGCCGGACAAGACTGGAGTACCTCTAAAGCTGACATAGCACAAGGACTCTGCGCCAGATCTTCCACAATAGAGTAGTTCTGGGCAGCCCTAGCATTTGGATTAATCGTCGATCGCTTAGAAGATGCTTTGGGCATCCGAGGCATAGACTCAATAGTAGGCTTCGTAATGTGAAGCGGCTCAGTAGCATCAGGAGTATCCTTAGCTTTCGAAGACTCTTCTCTGCCATAATCACGGGATCTCGTAGCGATATCCGCGTGAGCAGTCATCATGAAAATGTTCGATGGAATTTCCCCTTCCTGGGTGCCCCCAGAGGAAGCCCCAGGATTTTGATTCGCGCCAACAACTAATTGTTGCCCTTGGGGAAAAGGGTTTGTTAACACAGCCTGGGAACTAGAAGAACCCTGCTGGGCTAACAAGTGCTGCGCATCCTGAATTTTAGGGCAAAGGTGTGTGAGATGGTCTCCAGTACACAACTTGCATGGAAACTTCACTTTCTTTTTCTCCTTTGGACCCTCACCAACATGCTTGTTGGTTTTATTCGCATTACCCTTCCCGTTCTTGCCCTTCTTCTTATTATTTCGTCCCTTATTCTTCCCATCGGATTGTTTATTTCCTTTGGGATCAGAAGGTTGGACAACATTTATGGACAAAGATTGGGAAGGAAATGACTCAACAGGCACAGCCTGACCAGAAGGAGCAGATTGCAAAGACAACTGCTGCAGTTGAGAAAGCAGGCTGGCTGCACCACTATTGATCGATCCAATCAGTCCGTCACCATGAGGACCGGGCTTAGTTTTAGATAAATCTAATTTGGAGCGAGGAGCATTGGGCAGATATTTATGGAGGACCCCAGACTGAGAATAGATCAGTTCCAGCTGCTGGGCCCTAAAAATATCCTGCTCCTCGGAAAATACCCCAGAAAGGGATACATCTTTCGAAATATCTGACTGCAGGGATTTGAGAAACCATTCCAAAAGGAATTCACCTGGAATATGAGCTTTAATAAGCCTCTTCCTTCTCCTCCATTCCTGAATGTGATCAGAAATGTGGGTTGCGTCGTCCTGTTTAAAATTAGCTAGGAGTTCAGTCCCAGCGTCATATCGGACAGGCAACTGAAAATGGTTCAGAAATGTAACAGCCAGTTCTCCAAATGTAGCAAAACTGCCCCCAGTTAGCTCAATATACCATTTGGCAGTGTTTCCAGTTAGGGTGTGTTGAAATAATCTCAACCTAATCAAATCATCGATCAGGGAGTTCGAAGAACACCATAAATGGAAAGTAGTGATGTGGTCAGCCGGATCTTCTCCATTCTTGCCTTCAAACTTTGGAATGTCCGAAGGAAGTTTGGTGGGAACCGGAGGCCACCCCGGACTATAACGAATCAGATCATTAGTCAACTTCGACAGATCTGGCAAGTTTAACGTTGCCAGAAAAGGTAAGCGAGGTGGAGCCTGAGGATTCCATCCTTGATGGGATGGATTCCCAACATTCTGAAAAGAATACCCTGGATTTGATGAGGCACCAAGTTGCCAAAAAGGACTCGTAGAAAAAGGAGAAGAACCTCCTCCCAACGCAGAGTTACCAAAGCCCAGACCAGTTCCCCCCGCTGAAGTATGAAATGAAGAGGAAAGCCCCTGATAGGGGTTCCAGGCATTAGAAAGAGGAGAAAAGGTTTGATAAACACTCGACGAAGGGAAAGAAGTATTCCCTTGGTGACTAGCGTAAAACTGATTCCCTGCCCCCACTGTAGTGAATACAGGGTTCCATCCTGTAAAAGTGGTCGAATTCTGACCTCCAGACCAAGGATTGAAACTCTGGGTCTGAGAAGTAAACGGAAAGGACCCTAAAGAAGGATTGGAACTAGGAATGTGCCCAGTTCCAAAGGGGAAACCCTGAAAAGAAGCTGATCCACTAGCCATGGAAGACATGGGTGTAGATCCAGCTGCAGCAGCGGAAAAGGAAAAAGAGGGATTCCCACTAGTGGGCATCCCTGAACAGAAGGGACCAGAATGAGAAGCATGTGCTTGGGTGAAACTAGAGCCAAACACAGCAGCACTAGAAGCAATCGAAGATAAAGCAATAGTGCCCCCTCCTTCAACAGAAGCAGGAGTCTGAATGCCTGCAGCACTCACGGCAGAAGCCGCGTTCCCAGTCGTGGCCATCGAAAGGTATGAATGATACGGAAGATCTTCTGGTCTCTCTGACTCAGGTCCGATGTATTGAACAATGAACGGATAATCAGGAGGAAGAGGAGATGGACCTGACACAGGAGGTTCAGGTACTTCTTCAATTTGAAAATCTTCTTCCTGAGGAAATAAAACTCGCGAGGTGAGCGGAACGCTCCTCTCGGAACCGACACCAGAATCAGCTATGAAACCTTCAAACCCTTGTGGAGGATCTCTCTCCACTGCGTCAGACGTCACAGGGTGGTAACCACCTGCTAAATCACTCCTACGCCTTCTCGAAGAAGGCTCTGGACTCTCGGGAGATAACCCCCGGATTCTCCTCAATCGACGAGGCGCTTGATCATCCACTTTTATAGATTTTAATTATACTCAAAAATATAAAGCTAAGCAAGCTAGGAGCAAAGAGCACTCACTATAAGAAAAATCCCTGAGATACAGTCAAGCAAACAACCCTCAAGTATTTCCGCTCCGGGTGATGAGGACCGGACACCAAAATACAAGAAAGCGAAAAATATAGGACCTCCCGAAAGTAGTCTGGGATAATTACGGCCCAGGCCTACTAGCGAAGGTATCAGAAATAGTTACGCCGACCTCCTAACGACAGCCTTTGCTGGCTCAAGCACCCAAGCTTCGCAAGGGCACCCCCCAGAAGTACTTCTGAAAGTGATGCGACGTCTGCCTCAGGTACCACGGGTATTCCCCCCCGCAGTCACCTGTGTGGAACCTAGGAGTGGAAACTATGGGCACCAATCCGTGTCAGAAACCGGGCGGAACGGTCTTGAGGTCAGATTCAGATAATCAGAGAGGGGGTATCCCTCTTCTCAGCCTTCACTTCCCCTCGCGCTTGACTCTCTGGAGGAGAGCTTTCCCGGTCCACCTAACGGAGTTGGATTTCGCTCAATTAATCAACTTCTATGTTTTGTTTGAGCGGCCTTGGAGAGTTAACTCTCCACTCACCTAATCCAAGGCCCTACAACCCAGCTAGTTGGTGTATGACACTTAGAAAACTTGCTAGTTGATTTTAAATTAAATCGCTTATTTTAATTGGCTGTTATGTTAAGTCAAAGGGATGTGGAAATGAAACTTATGGTGTTTTGACGCAGAAAGAAATTAATAAAAACCAAACTACATGCAAATGCAGTTATTGTCTTTCGATGAAAATCAACTTCTACACAGGTTCTACAAGATTAAAAATTGTATTCTTCTTTTCAGATAACAAACTCACACTCACAAAAACTATGAAAATGACTAAATGCTTAAGTGCACCTGATGCAAATCACTACAAGCATGCAAATTCTAAGATGCAAAATCTCCTAAAGCAAAGTGAAATTTCCCAAAGATCCTTCAGTTTTATCTCTTTTTGGTTGTCTAGAAAGCTAGTTCCCAAAATCAAGAACTCTTAATATGAAGACACCAAAAACGCTTAAAAACAAGAGGAAGAAATCAATGACAACTCCTTTCCAAAATCAAGCCAAAATCCAAAGGCAAGAAACCTCAACAAAGCTTCAAAAGATACAAAGAAACGAAAACAAAAATGCAAAAACAAAAGAAAACAACAAAGCAAAATTTTTTTTGAGCTTTTGAATTTTATAAGGGAAGAGTTCAAAAAGACCAAGCAAAACTATAAAACCCCAAGCCAAACAACACTGAATTTCAAGCAAAAACTTCAAAAATGCTCCAAATCTTATAGGGCTAACTCGTAGCAAGATCAATATGAGCAAAAGAAGACAAGAAAACTCAGCCACTCAGCCTAGAAGAATAGTACAACCTTGCCGCAAACAAAAACTTCAAAGAACCATGAAAGACTCTTCAAAAGTTGCAACAAGACCTAGCCGACTGAACTCAAGAAAACCAACCAAGAAACGGGCAAAAATCGTAGTGCAAAGCAAAACACAGAGATAGGAAAGAGTAAATGATTAGGAGCTCTCTGTTCTGACAAAGAAGAATAGCCAAGAATCCCCAGAAAGAGATCTTGGTACTCGAACCAGAAGTGCCAGCACCAGAAACAACACTTTGCCAAAAAGACTAGTTTTCGATCAAACAAGAGAGAGAAAAGACCAAAGACCACTTTCTTCACAATCCAGAGAGTACAAAGACACTGCAGGAACAGGTCTCCACAGACAGAAAGGACTAAAAAGTCAAGAAATCCAAAATTTCAAAATCTGCCTAGGTATACGCAACTTCACAGTTTAGCAACAAGCGTGCATACGCGACTGTGCTAAAGGAAACTCGCGTATACGCGACTCCCTTTAACAAAAAATGCGTGTATACGCGACTGTGTGCAGACAAACCCGCGTATATAAAGGTAGATAATGAAAAACAAAAAGGATCAAGCCTGGATAAGAAACCAGGACTTCAGTCTGACTGAGAAAGAGTAAACTGGACTGGAAATAAAAGTTAAAACTGTTGGAAACCTATCAAACAGTTGAAACCACCCAACAGGGGAATCACAAGAATGCGATCCCCAGTGGAGTCGCCAGTTCTGTTTCGGGGAAAATCACCCTAGAGGTTTTTTGGGTTACAACCTCCACAGAGCAGGGCATGCTACTCAAGAAGGACTCACACAACCATACATGTTCATGAAAAACTAAATAGAGCAGATCGAGGAACTTACCCGTAGGTCCTACGGTTGAAGCAGATCCCGCGGGGTCCAAACCCCCAGCAACCCTTCTTCCTTCTTAACCTAAAAGACAAGAAGAAACAAGCACGAAGAACTGGTTGTACAACATATATCTACTCTAAATGTTAGTGAAATCCATATGAAACATTAGATAAACCATAATAAATGCTTAAATAACAATATTCTCATATATGCAAGTGGACACTAACACGTATATTTCAGGAACAAGATGGTTCTTCTGTATTATAAATAGCATGTACAGAAATAACGAGTGGAGAGATCACCTGAATCCTTCCACGATCTTCGAGCAGACCGTCGTCTGGATCCGTCCCGCCCTTGCCTCGCTAAGATTCCTTCGAGGCGGGTGCATACGAGATGACATATAGGGAGATGAGCATCTCCGGGAAACAAGGTTTCTGTAATGTTGGGAAGTGCAGAGGCACGAATTCGGACTTGGATAGGGATTCCAACGAGTATAATATCAACTAATTTCTCTCTCACTTAGGCCATACACATGAGGGGCTTTTATACTCCCTCAAAGTAGTTTCAATGAGTTGGAAACAGTTGGCCACGTGCTGGGGTGGTTGAACTACCAGAGTAACCATCAACCCAGCCCGAAAATAGGGACTTTTTATATATATTTTAATGATTTTAATGGAATACGCGGAAAAGTACATGTGGACTCGCGTATACATGTGAAAAATTCTGGGCATATCTGCGTATGGGGATTTTTACACTGTTTTTTAGTGAATTTTGTCCAAGTCTATAGGAATGGGTGCCCAAAGCAATAAAAGCAATCATGAATCATATGAAAGTGAGAAATGATGCTATAACAATTTCAGAAGGATGATTTCGGTACGTAGGTTGCTTGACGCATAGTCGCATATATACGCGAGTCTCTTTTCAAAAAATCGTGTATGGATCTCTCTGTCATGAAATCAGTGGGTCAGCCTCCAGAATAGACATTGTCGTGTTTTTGACAGTTATGTTTTGGATTTATTAATCAGGTTGCACAGGTTTAGGGGGAGCATCAACCTTTCTGAGTATAATGCATTGTTGGTATTACGTTGCTGAATTATGTTCGATGATCACTCTCTATTACGATCCTTTTGTCTTGTTTCTAAAAATTCATATTTGTAATTTTATGTAAAGGTCATGTTGAGACCTATGATGTAAATATTGTCATATTCAATCATGTATGGACATTTTCAAATATGTAATCCCACTTGGTTGGGTAGTTGAGTCAAATATGTAATCCCACTTGGTTGGGTAGTTTGGAAAAGGTCATACTCACTTGAGTTATAGAGTCACGTACTTCATTGAAAATATATCTTTAGATTCAAAATGTGCTCAGAGGGATCATGGTGAGTATAGTGCAGATCAAATATACAAAGCTCGTATATCTACAAGGAAACAGAATCATTGTTTCAACATTGGTCCACCCTTTTCCCTTGATGTCAAAGGGGGAGAGTAACTTGGTAACTTGGTGGTTGGTGTTTTAATAATGCTTATGTTGATGTGTTGTTTAGCCAATTTAATGTATTAAATTGTTCAACATAAATTATCAACTGAGGTTTGTAATCTGATGAAGTGTGGTGCACTATATGTGCTTATTTAACCTTCTTCTTACTTCGTTGTATGTATTTTTATGTTGTTTTGGGGGATTTTGTTCTTTATGTCTAAATTTTTAAGAAATGAAAACTATGAAATGAATCAACTGAATCTAGTGAAATTTAAATGTTTAAAACTAACTTTGAAATAAGAAAGAAAAGGAAGTGTTCTTGAAATATTCTAATTTGCATAAAAATGAATCAAACTTTAGATGGTTAGAATCTGATCTAAAAATAAAGTATCTATTCTAATGACTTTGAGTCTTTTGAAAATTAAATTAAATTCTAATCTATCTACTCCATGTATTGAAATATGAATCTTATGACTGAGAATTGAATTTTCAATGCTAATATAAATGAAAGCAGATTCAAGGGAAAAAGAAACTATTGTATGATCAATTACCCAAGAATTCGATATGAAAGTATGACATAGCCACCCTCTTGACATGATTTACAAGCAATCGATTGCAATTTAGTTTTGAAAATTTAATCTAGGAAAGCATTTAAATAACATGTAAGGAAAAAATAAATTACTGTATAGGTTAAACACTCAAGCATCCAACACTCAAGCATATGAACACTCAAGCATATGAACACTCTCTATTCACAACTCACCATCTCCCTATAATTTATCACATATATTAACTAGGAAAAATTGAAAGCGGCCCATATTCGTGCATGTTTTTCTTTTGAGAAAGGAACAATAGTACGTAGTTTAAATAGGGGATTTTTGAAAAGGATCATCGTATATCCACACGTTTAAACTATGTGCTTTTTTCACTTTTTTTCTCACACACATCCACACACTAAGCAAAGCAAAGACACCTAAAACTAACTTAACAAAACTCACTAAATTCTCCCCACGAGGGGCCACAAAAGAATTTATAGTCTAAGTTAGGATAATTATTCATCTTGAAACATAGAAGTTGACTGTTTAGGGAACTTTCAAATCCACCTATCAGCCTCACGAGAAAATAAAATCCGAGCGTGGAAGAGACCCGATTCGAGAGGGGGTTAGGCTTAGGCGCGGTGCATGTGGTATCGGTTGGGGCTACCCGACTTTGGCTGATACTCGGTACTCGTTAGGCTGAACTACCAAGAAACCCAAGACTCAAATGCTCACGTGAGATGGTGGTGCTTAGTGGCCAAAATTAGGGCATCCTTTCCCTATAGGTGACGGTGTAGGCAAGCACTAGATCCTCTACCTTTACCTTGGTGGATTTTCTTGAATGGCCGGTGGTGTCACCGGCTCTTACGGGACGTTGTGCCGAGCATTTGCAAGATATCTTCTCAATTCCCAATTACATTTTGAGTGTGCGAGGATGATTAGGTCTTCTAGGATTTGAGTATCATACGCAAACAAACAAAAAACCATATTTTTTGATTGACTGATCACATAGGATTAATCTAAAGGGAAAATTTATTTTATTTTTGCTTTGTTTTATGTATGTGATTTAACTTTTTCATTGATTATAATCTCTATCCTCTCAAATATTTCCAAAGCCATACCTAGTCAACGCTAGAATGGACCCAACGGGACCTCGTCGATCTAGACGTCATTTGGACCTCCCCCCATTATTGGGAGGGGTTCCAGGTCTTTCTCCATTTAGGCGTCAAAGACAGAACACGACCACCATTATTGGTTCATCCTTTATTGGGGCATCTTTAGTTGGGAACCCTAGTCGGTCTCCTAACACCACATCGGTGAACACCCTCACGACATCACCACACACCACTCCTCCCACAACCCCTAGAGGGCAAAGGAGTGCTACCCATTTCGGGAAAGCTAGTTGAACACACGAGCGAGGGTACGTCGTAGGATAACCCTATTCCTAACCGAACATTTTTTTTCAGAAGTCGCAATGGCTACAACCTCACGGTCACCTTTTATAGCTTTGTTAAATCTACCCTAACAAATACCGATGTCATTCTACCCTACGTAGACACATGCGTCGGACGCACTTTCATGGTACCAAGAATATAGCCCCGATTAGTTCAAACAGACCATCCATACTAGGATCATTCCTAGGAGATCCCTCGGTTACACCCGAGTCATCACGATGTCACGGGGGCTCCGGTGTGCATGATTTCAACATCAAGCGCCGAAAGCTAGTTAGGACATGGAAACGAGCGAGTAATGACACCGAGTCCTCGTCCACGACAGACCTCTCTAGCCTACACCTCTTCCCGGACCCCTTTCCTCTTCCCTCCGAGTTGGTTTCGTGTCACGGCAAGTCATGGCCACGGTGGTCCTACCAAACTTATCATTCACAATACCAATTTGATACCTAGTCCCACCCACTCCAATGGGAGTCACGCACATCACCTCTATAGGTTTAATCCCCATCAATCTCGAACTAGCCCCGGTTGTTTAGGAGGCTGTCGCAAACATCCCTGCAAAGGAAATTCTCATTGCAAAACCGATGATTTTGGCTAAGAAAACCGAGGAGGAAAGAGGGTGGAGACTCTGCGATGCAACGGGAATCACGGGTTGCGCCATGTTGAATTTTGCAACAAGAAACGATGAAGGAGGCATCCCGAAACATCATCCTTGATCCTAGTTGGAAAATAATCACCTAAACTAGGTGGGGCCCACACAGGGATATTTTTAGGTGTATGTCTATTTTTAGACATGGTGAGCATATTCTATATGTAGTAGGAGGCTATTTGTAGATGGTTGGTCAAATGTGAAAAAATAGATGAGATTCTATTTTTTACAATATTGAGCTGAAAGTCTATTTATAGATCGTCGATCTAAAAATAGATGCATGTCGATTATTATTAGCTCTTAATAATAATCGGACTCTAAACATCAACTTATTCTCTTGGAGCACTTAACTTTAGTATACGTGATTTTTCAAATCGGTGGGGTCTGAAGGAATTACGCAATTCCTAAGGGTTTACTTGGAGTTCATGCATGGAGGACTCGATTAGAGCGAAGTGGCAAAGTTATGACGAGTTGGAAGAGCAGTTCATGGAGTTGTATTCGAGTTTAACTCCGAGTTAGACTCGGTTGAGCTAGTTGTATCTAGTTTACCTAAATGATACACTAGTGAGAGTGGAGTGAATTAATTAGTTAATTAATACACAAATAATAACTCATTAATCAATGACATCACGAACTACATGCATGGCGTCGTTGAGACTAATGGTGACATGTGAGGGCTGATGACTATGTTGTGACTATAGTGATGCATGAATTGCATCTATATATACATTGGAGTTTCCAATGATAATAATCGTAGATCAATGAGAGTGGGATTACATTGAATTGGTCTTTGTAATCGACTTGGATTGTGCGAGTGGAGGCTGGCTAGCAAGAGAGGCGAGAGATTGGTGCATGGATTTGCAAGATTTCTTCTATGTTAGTGTGTGATGATTGTATTGTGCGAGAGCTTGATGTACTAAGCTTTGTATGAGATTGTTACATGATCTCCATGATACATAATATGATAGTTGGGGTTTTCGACTGGGTATTTTCCGTTAAACAAGCTGTGTTATGTGTGTTTTTATTGCTTCATGTGTTTTGCAATTGTTGATTAAATTTTCGCAAGAATTATAGTGGAAGGATTCTATATTTAGCAAGAAGATAAATATTGTTAGATCAAGAAAAGTCTGGATATAGACATGCATATTGTATATAATTTCTACATGGTATCGTAGCTGTGTTATAGATTTTCTACATGGAATGAGAGCAGGGAATTTTTGGGTGCACGAGTTTGCAAAGAATATTTGAAATTTTTGGTGAGATATTTTCAGAAAAAAAATAGCATATTTGAATTCCTTACGAAAAAAATACCCAAATTGAAAAAACAAATCGTTCAAATCGGAGTTTGGATGAGGGAGATATCATCGATTTAAAATCAGCTCTTTTGTTAGAAAATTTTGCGACGGCGGGACAATTGCAATGTGTGCGAGCCAAGAATCTACATGCTGTCGAGGTACAAGATGCATGCAAAGCTTTGAGGAGCAAAAGTAGAGGTTAGTGACTTGGTGGTTGAGAGGGAGCCTCTCAACATGCGGCATGAGAAGTCGAGTCTCGAAGGTTGTGGACCAACCACAATTGGAGATGTAGAAGAATATTTATAGATTTGATGTAGATGGGATTTCTACGGAGCTTCCTATTGTTGGGAAGTGCAAGAAAGACATGAAATTGAAGCTTGAGAGGGAGGAGGATTTGCATGCAAGTAAGAGTGAACCTCGGGGATGTGGAGCAGCCACAAGATGAGGATCATGGAGTGGGAGCAACCACTCATGCGGAGAAATTTCGTGCGGATGGGCAAAGGGAGTGCATGCGGCTATACCACCGAGGTGAGAGGTGGGGGCGACATGCATGAGTAATCCCAAGAGGAGATTTCTGGGCAGGATTCATTAAGATGGTGTGGATCTCATGAATTTAACCTGGCTATGAGGAGCCCACGGAGCGGCGAGTAGCATGATCAATTGGATTGATACAGGGCGAGATCAAAGTGACGAGTGTCGGATCTCTGGAGCGCGGTTCGGAGGTTGACTGACAAGTGCGAGTGCATGGGTGCGAGTTCAACGAGCGCGATGGTTCCCGAAGACATGTGCAGTTGGTACTAGCGAGAAGTCAAAGACTTTGATGATAGATGCATCAGGCTCGATTGAGTTGTTTGGAGCCTTTCGGTTTCGAAGTGTTGCGACGAGAGTTGCGGAGAGCGAATACATGGAGTTGCGAGGGGTGCTTGCAAAGGTTGCAGGGGCGAATGCATGGAGTTTCATGTCGCATGCAAAGACAATCCTTTCTTGTTGAGAGGGAGTGTTGAAGTTTTCAACAAGAAATAGATGAAGGAGGCATCTTGAAACATCATCCTTGATCCTAGTTGGAAAATAATCACCTAAACTAGGTGGGGCCCACACAGAGCTATTTTTAGGTGTATGTCTATTTTTAGACATGGTGAGTATATTCTATATGTAGCAGGAGGCTATTTGTAGATGGTTGGTCAAATGTGAAAAATAGATGAGATTCTATTTTTAGAATATTGGGCGAAGTCTATTTATATATCGTCGATCTAAAAATAGATGCATGTCGATTATTAGTAGCTCTTAATAATAATCAGACTCTAAACATCAACTTATTCTCTTGGAGCACTTAATTTCAGTATACAGATTTGTCAAATCAGTGGGTTGAAGGAATTACACAATTCCTAAGGGTTTTCTCGGAGTTCATGCATGGAGGACTCGATTTAGAACTAAAGTGGCAAAGTTATGACAGAGTTGGAAGAGTAATTCATGGAGTTGTATTCGGTTTAACTCGGTTAGACTCGGTTGAGCTAGTTGTATCTAGTTTAACCGAATGATACACTAGTGAGTGAGTGAGTAATTAGTTAATTAATTCACAAATAATAACTCATTAATCAACCGAACAATACATCGGTTAACTTCGGTGCATGTCGATTTCGGTGGAGACCGATGGAGAGATAGGTGAAATGGGCAAGATAGACTATACTGTTGTGACTATAGTGATGCATGAATTGCATCTATATATACATTGGAGTTGCCAATGATAATAATCGTATCAATGAGAGTGGGATTACATTGAATTGGTCTTTGTAATCAGCTTGGATTGTGCGGTGGAGGCGAGAGCTAGCAGGAGGGCGAGAGATTGGTGCATGGATTTGCAAGATTTCTTTTATGTTAGTGTGTGACAATTGTATTGTACTTGAGAGCTTGATGTACTAAGCTTTGTATGAGATTGTTACATGATATCCATGATACATAATATTATAGTTGGGGTTTTTCAAACTTCGAGCTTTCCCATTAAACAAGCTGTGTTATGTTTGTTTTTTATTGCTTCATATGTTTTGCAATTGTTGATTAAATTTCTACAAGAATTATAGTGGAAGGATTATCGTATTTAGCAAGAAGATAAATATTGTTATATCGGGGAGAGTCCGGGATATATACATGCATATTGTATATAATTTCTACATGCCATATGTGACATAGTAGGTCACCCTACCCACATCTTCCTAGAGATGGATGAATTAAAATCGCTCCTTAGTTACGAGCGGACATTGCGACACCACATTCCCGTAAAAAGGGAACTCGCCACCAAAATTAAAGGCAAAGCATTGCATACCAATCACGCATGCGCTACTCTGCAGCAATTATGGGCACTATACCCATCATTTCCCCAGAAATCTCATGATATAGGGATGCCTTACACGCCATCGAGTGATCCTATCAACGAGGATCCCTCTACCCGATCATCTAGAGATGAACCGCGCACCATCCCTGGTACTGCAGGGAGGAACGACAAATCACTATAAATACGCTTTTTCATACTTCCCCATCCTATCATACGCTACACGTTGTGTCATGAACGTGGTCACTTCATCGAAGAATGCACGACCTTGGAAATCATCCATAGATGGTATCCTATAGAACAGGGTTTATTATGTTGGTTTTGCGGTCGGGCGCAATTCACATGTCCTTTATGTGCCGACAACCACATTCTATAAAATTGCCATTATATCGCCCGATTTTGATTAGTGATGGCTAGTTTTTCACTCAGCCCATAGCCCACTTCTCCTAAGAATATGGCACGGACTCGAAATCCATGAACGACTTGACAACCCAAGAAGATGTGATGAGTAGATCCATACTCTTTACGTCATCTGAAAAGCGACCAATTAGGTAACCTTTAGTTACCCCCAACCACTCTCTACATAGAATACCAACATGTGCGTTATGTAAATTGCCCAATCATGTGTTCGGCACTGCTACTGATTTAGCAGCATTACGACACCGGTACCCCATCGAGACCACAAGCTCGAACATGACAAGACCCTCATATCTAGGCTATTCTTCCCGGTATTTCAAGGCAATCACTTTGTGGGCAACGTTGTACCTCTATTCTACAAGTTCGTCCTCTCATTGATATGATTCATACATTAGAGAAGAAAGAACATGATCTCCTTAAATGGTATAGAAATTATATCACCCCAGACCGACAACCCCACACCCACATCGACGTGATGGGAAAAGCTGGGATGGCACACCAACCAAGCATGATCCAGGCCCAACCTAGGATAGCATGCGGACTATGCGACCCTGATTGACCATCGGGTCTATTATCACTCAAAAAAAGTGAAACATCATTTGACATAGTCTTAGAAGTTCATTTTTCAAAGGTATGGTCATAGAATTCATTAGGAAAATTTAAATATTTTCATATTAGCCTATCCTAAGGTCCAAACCCACCCCCGTTCAAGTCATATCATGTCCCATCAGTCATCATTTTCTTACATATTTCATTTCCCAATATTTTGAATTTGAAAAGGTCACTTTAGCCAATTTTTCTTGTTTTTGTAGTGAATTACACGGTAAAAAGGCGAGTTTTAAGCTACGAAACTACTAATACTTTCGTAGCAAAATTGCACGGAAATGAACTAACTATGCTACAAAAAGAGGTTTTTTTGTTTGTATTTTCGGTGAAAGGTGTTAGTCAATGATTAGAAGTGTTAGGGTGGATGTCATTCGACTCGGTTAGGGTTAAATCAAGGTACAAAGGTCATGTTTGAGATCATTATTACTATTTTCAGCATGTATGAGTCACGATTAAGCCATGAGCTGTCATAGAAGCTTTAAAACATTACCCAATTGATTCTTTTGTCATTCTTCGCTTCATCTTTTCATGCTATTGAGGTCCGGAGAGTTGTTTCACCAAGCGGAGCTGGTTGCTAACGAGTTTCAAAAGTTGTAGGTGTCACTAATCAAGCGAGCCAGAGAAGGTATAAAAACACCATGGCTACAAAGAGGAAGACCAACAAAGGTGGCCACTACCTCGGATATGAGCCATCGGACATGAATTTTTTTGAATGAATACCCAACTACCTTAGAAGTTTTCATAAGAACAACGTGTTTTTTAGTTTTTCCAAAGATTGCAAGGGTGCCATGTGCGAGGTTTCTAAGGATTTTTGCTATCGGTTTCAATGGGACAACTTCAAAGGTGGGAATGTTGAACCTCAATGTAACACCGAGAGACTATTACGGCGACAACAAGAATCCCTAGCAAAGGGAGAACAATGGTTCAAAGGCTTCAAGTTCACCATGTAGGACTTTGTAAATAATTTATCAAGCCGGATCATAGTGAGATTGATCTCAAAAATGCCATCCCAAGGAGCTACATGAAAGACAACTTCTCAAAGTTGCGAGCTAATCATTTAGAAGTACTTCACCTGTGAAGGGAGGTATCATATGGTTTACTCCTACCATCTTAGGCTTCTGCTACATTTTTGTTGGTAAGAGGTCTCTTGATCTACCTTTTTACTTATACGAATCTTAGCTAAAATGTCGAAACAAATTTCAAGCTAAGTATGAAGGAAATGAAACCTCACTATTTCATCATGGTTTAATCAAGTTGCTTTGGTATTAGAAGAGTTAAAGAGATTAGGCGGGAGACCCGGTCATATTTTACGTTCATCGGTCGTTTTGAAATAGATGCCATCACTGCTAAAAGAACTTCTAAACCTAGAGATATCCCATCAACTTTAGTGGAAGAGCAAGTTGAGCCGGTGATCATGGAGACATGGGCCATTGCGAAAAGCTGACACACCCAAAGTTACACCTGCAAAACAAAAGCCAATAGTGAGTAAACGAGGGCGAGGAAAAAAGGGTTACAAGAAGCCAAACAGATGGCTAAGGGTAACTTGGAGGACATTTTTTCATGCTATTTATATTGAAGAAACTCCCATAGTTCAAGTTGAATACATAGATGAGGGAGGAAGGAAGCTCAAGAAAGCCAAAATAGCTAAAAAGTTAGAGTTTACGAGTGAAGATGTAGGATTCATGTTTCAAGCTAGAAAACCAATGACAAGACATGCCAAAAAGGTCTTAGAAAGCAACAAAGAAGCTCGAAGGTCACCGAAAGCTGGTCCAACCACCACCAAGCATCATTGACCTCTCATCACCCGCAAAAGAAGATCATGTCATCGGGGAAAAAGAAAGGTAAAGAGAAAATCATTGAAAAAAATAGATATTGAAGTCCTTAAGGAGTAGTTGAAGGCATGGAAAATGATGAAATATCGAGTCTTAAAGAAAGAGGCAAGGAAGCACAAGGTTTAGAAGGTACAGATTTGAGAAAATGAAAGAAATTTGGGAGGATCAAGTCACAAGTGTCTCTAAGACCTTATACAACACGAGAAAAAACCGATCAAATGGACTAATCCATTGAGAGGAGAGGTGAAACATATCGGGAAAATTAACTCCGCACTTACATTCTAAGAACAAAACACTAAAATACCAAGTCAAAGACTTACAAGAACAACTGGAAGCCGATTCATGAAGAGCTAGAGAAGAAGGGCTTAAAGATGACTCGGTTGAGGAGCCCATAGCTCAGCTGATCATTAATGAAGAGGAAACACCACAGGGGTCTTAAGTTGAGATTTGATTATGTTTTAGAAGGTTCATGGCATGTTGAAGACCAAGTTTTTATAGTTGGAGGTCACTTTTTTTGAGAGAGTGTTGAAATACTGAAATTTACGAGTTTTTCACAGTTTCGTAGCCTTTCCTAGGCTTAAAGCCAGGAAAAATGCTATGAAAAATTTATGTAGCAACCTATTTTCTTCCAAAATCACTTTTTGCGGTTTTTAAGGAGGTATTTTAATGGTGGTGAGGTGTCATGTCTTGGTTGACACCATGGAACAGCAAAGGAGCAAAATTTTCGGGTGTAGAAGCTTCTTTTTCAATGCTACGAAAGCTCGTTACGAAACTATCCTGTTTTCATAGCGAGCTACTTTTGAAGCTTTTGGAGCATCCTAATGGCAGTTTTTGGATGCATTTGGACTCCTCCAACATGTCTAGAGACCTTAACATCAAACATTTATGACTTGAAGGAAGTTACGTGGGAGACGAGGTCATCGATTAAAGCTCTCATTGAAGATAAGGTTCATGCATTCTCGAAAAATAAGGTTTTGTTCCACATGTTTAGGAGGGTTTTTAATATGTAAAGGTAGTAATAAGCCTATCATCTATCATTTGAGCATGTGATGCTTATTTGTAAGCGACATGTAACTTGTTTCACAAAGATAAGGTAGAATATGTAATAAATAGGAGTTAGACTCCTATTAGGAAAGGTCTTCTTTAAGGTGTAGTCATCGATTTCTTGTTAAAAGACATGTTTTTTATGTTATATGATGTGTCATAGGAAGAATTCGATGAATCTAGCCATCAAGTAGATCATCCTTGTTGTAAGAATGTCTATTTAAAGGCAAAACATTGAAGTAGTAAAGGTTTGGATATTTTTTTCACCAAATTTGTTGCTTTATGTATTTTGACTTATATCAATAATACGAGAGGGATTTTCTTCTTGACGAAGCGAGATTCTCATGGAGTTTTTAATGTCTTATTGATCTACATCGTATGTTTTATCACTCGTAATAGATTTCATTTCTATTACTCAAAATTCATAACTCTATGCTCTGAATTCCTTTATTAATGAAACGACTTTGTTTTCCTATGTTTTGTGAGTGAATAGCCTTTGTTAAAGAGTCCTATCTGCCTCAGCTTCCATGTTAAGAAACCTTGCCATTGAAAATACTAATTTTTGACTCCATAAGCCCAATAGTAGCAAGCCTACATTCTTTCAACCTGCAATCATGAAAAACAACATACAAATCTTATAGAGTTAGCCATCTAGCACTATCATTAACCAATATCATTAAATCCATTTGAGAGAGCCCTCTCAGACTGAAGAGGCTAAGCTTCAGTCAAAAGCTGGTTTGAATCAGTTATGTAGGGTTGTCAGATTAGAAGCCAATCAAGTGTAATTTTGTGATAATCGAGGGTCAATCAGTGAAAAGAACTGAAGCACCTCGCAAACAGTTTTCGCAAAGTCTCTTCTCTCCCACAAAACTTCTCTCTAACCAAGAGAAGATCACGTGTACTTATTGCCAGATTTTTTCACGCTTTCATCATACAATTAAATGTGAGCATCTCCCCAAGCTAAGAGTGGAAAGAGCAGCGTTAAGTCTACACTCCCCTAAAGATCTCGACACACCCAAGCCAACAACACGGAAATGGAAGCAGAAGACCTCATCTTCTACAACAAATCCTTTCCAAGTGTCCACATCTGGGAGGAAGGGTAGTGTTGATTCCCACACAATCTTCTCAGTTGGCATAGTGGTACCATGCACCATTTGCACTGGCCATAACCATGAAGCTCGGATGCATGCACATTAATGGAAGCATTCAGGGCACCTCTCACACCGAGCACAATTTCCACCAACAGGAAGTTGACCATCCTAACAGGGGACCCAACCTTGTGCTCATGCAAACTCCCATCACGAGGGATGCTTCCCCCACTAAACGCCGATGACACGATACACCATATATGATTCATATCATCATGTATTGAAACTATGACTCGAGTTGTACTGCTCATTTCGCCATAGGTGTCAAGTCGACTTGCAACTACGAGAGTAGTTGTTCCTACGACTGATGCAAACCCAATCCGTCTAAACTACGCTCGACCGCGTCCGGTTCCACCACATCGACGATGGAATCCTTATTGTGTCTATCAACTAGCTCCATGAGGGATTGAACCTCTTCGACATAACCTTTCACAGGGATCAGTCCCCCTTAGGATCCCTATTTCATTCAAATGAGGAAATCCTATTGGTAATGATAGAGCTAGGATTATCCATGGGATGCAATGCATCACCGTTTGCTTTTTTCTCCCTAAGCACACTTTCGAGTCTGACAAGACAAAAAGAAAAAAGAGATCTATGCGATCAAATCAAAATATTTCCTCCGATCAGGGAAAATTCGATTGGTTCAAGAACCCCATCCAGGACGTCCGATGCATTCAAGGAAGGAAATATGTCAAACATCTCACCTATCATCAAGGTGAACATATCCCAAAAATCCTAGAAAGGTCGAAGAAATCTCACTAGGGACGAGCATGCTCTCCAGAATAAATAGCCTCTTATACCCAATTGATACAAGAGTATCGAGATATATTCACATGGGACTACTCGAAATGCACGGGCTTTGTCCCACTATCGTAGAGCACCATATTGACACTTGGCCCTGACGTACCTCCCAAGTGCACCACAAAAAGTGCCAATTGTACCCATCAAAGGCAAAAAGCAATAAAACGAGAAATCGATAAGCTTCAAAAATTTGGGCTTATCAACACCATTGCTTACACATCTTGGGCTTCCAACCCTTTGTTCCCATCATGAAAAAAATAGGGCACCTACGCGTTTGCACCTATTTTTCGGGATTTGAAAAAAATATTGTCCTAAGGAAAATTATCCCACCCCATTCATCAACCAGGTCATTGATGCTTGTGCGGGTCATGAGGCTCTCTTTCTTTATGGATGGATTCTATGGGTACAACCAAATTCAAATCCTCCATACGAATCGGTACAAAACAGCGTTCACCACCCCCCGGGGAAAATTTGCATACAACGTAATGCCATTTGACCTAAAAAAATGCTGGATCCACCTTCCGGAGGGCCATGAACTATATATTTCATGACTTGGCACACCTTATTCTCACTTTGCTTGGAAGATACGACCATTCTCTCCAAGAAGCGCTCGGAACATCTTGAGGATATGCGATTTGTATTCCAATAATGCCTTCAATACAACCTACGCTTGAACCCTCTCAAGTGTGTCTTACGTGTCACGAGTAGGTAGACTCTTAGGTTTTATCGTGTCCCAACAAGGGATTTGTGTGGACCCCCTCAAGGTCCAAGCCATCAAATAGGTACCTCCACCTTGAACCCTCGAGAAACCGCAAAGCTTGCAAGGGAAGGCCAATTTCATGAGACGCTTCGTCCCAAATTATGCCACTTGCGCTCAAGGGTTCTGCGCCTCCTTTGCCGGGACATCCCATTCAAATAGGATGATCATGCCCAACAAGATTTTGATGCGGTGAAAGAAACGTTGTCTTCATAACCACTCATTAGTCCCCTAGACTATGACGAGAGATTACATCTTGTATCTATCGGCCTCCAAGTCCACCTTGTCCGAGTTTTGATCCGGGAAGGCCCGGATGGGAAAGAGCACATAATTTACTACATCAATAAAACCTTAGCATGCCCAACATTAAGATATGAGCTTTGAAGAAAAAAACATCCCTAGCATTAATATATGCGATCCGAAGCTTTGCCACTACATCATCTTAAAAACCACTACGGTCATCGCGGATATTAACCCCATCAAATATCTACTCACACGTCGCCTAATGAACCATAAATACACCCATTGGATAGTCTTTCTCTAAGAATACGACTTACATTTTTTCTCCCCTAAAAGAAAAAAAAGGCACTTATCTTAGCGAGTTCATTATGGACCTTCCAAGGGATACCAAGGGATCTCCGATAAATGATTCGCTACCGGACGAGAATCTCTTCTTCGTAGCAACCGATGACCCTTGGTACAGAGACATTCTCCTCTTCCTATGAACTCAAAATTTTAGACCTCATCTCACTCAAGATGGCCGTCGGCGCATACGCCATCGGGCCCCCACGATATCTCCTCGATGGGAGATGTTTTGTACCGAAACGAGGCATTGACACTATTTTATGTCGATGCCTCACTGCGACTCAAGCGGAACAAGCCCTTAATGAGCGCCACGAAGGAGCTTGTGGAGACCAACTCTCCGGGATGGCCACCGCCCAAAAATTCCTACGGGAAGGATATTTACGGCCCTCCCTATTTCACGATTGCATTATAGCGGTCAAGAGATGCGAGCGATGCTAGTGCTTCACTCATAAGGCAAGATCCCCCTCCCGCTCCTCTGCACCCCGTCATCATCACCAACCCCTTTTGTAAATGGGGAATCGACTTCATGACTTGCAACCACCGCATCGGCTGAAATCATAAATACATCATAGTGGCTATCAATTATTTCACCAAGTGTGCGAAAGCCATGCCCACATATAACAACACCGTAGAAAGCTGTTGCTCGATTTCTGTTTAACTACGTGATTTCCCGATTCAAAGCTTTCCCAAAGAGAGTGTCAGAGCCATGGAAAAATCTTCGAGAATGAATTTTTTCGAGGAGCTATCTCACCACCTCGGATTCACTCACAAATTCGCTTCACCATACTAACCCCAATCCATCGGACAGGGTAGAATCCGTAAACAAAATCCTAAAAACGATGTTACAACACATGGTGAATAACCATAAAACCAACTAGCACCATATGCTCTTCTCCAACCTGTGGGCATATCGCATGGTTGTGAAGACATCCATTGGTTTCACTCCCCTCCACTTGGTATACGAGGTCGAAGCCGTGATTCCCATAGAACGTGAGATCCCCAATTTACATGCCGTCATCGAACTCCTCGATGATACCCACCCTCTATAAAAACGCCTAGTACAACTAGAGCTCATCGATGAAAGCTGACAATAGTCGTTGCAACACAATGAGGCCCACAAGAAAAGTGTAAAAGCATCGTTCAACCGCCACATCAACCCTCGCTCATTCACTGAGGTGGAACTAGTCCTCCACTACGATGTCGCAAAAGAAGCCCTAGGTCCAAGAAAGTTTGAAACCTTGTGGAAAGGACCCTAAATCATAAAACATTTCCTCCACCAGGGGCATACATCTTGATCGAACCGGATGGGACATGCCTAAGCAACCATGTCAATAGATTTTACCTCAAGAAATTCTATCCCTAAGGGCCAATAAGGCCCTACCCTAGAATCAACATACACAAACCCAACCACTTTGAATTTTTGACCAAAATACTTTTTTAAAAAAATGCGCTCGAGTGTCACAATGGATTACCAACCTTACCCTTACTTCAGTATTTTTCCGATGGAGCATCAATATGGTCTCAAAGTTTAGTAGCGACCACACGGTTATCTATCACCCACGACCGATCACCACTCTACACCAATGGTGTGTGCATCGGTTCAGCAAAAAAAACAATTAGAGCGAGAATATGGTGTCTTTATCGGACTTATGTGCGACACCCTACATCGGGGAATACACCATATGCATATGTACCTTGATTCCCTGATTAGTAGTATCACAGTTAAACCAAAAAAATTTAGATACGAGATTCACATCTTTTTAGAAAATATTTGCGTGCAAAAAAGACTAATCAAAAAAATTTGACTACATTTCATTCACACATGTACCAAGGAGTCAAAACCAAATAGACTAATCACATAGCTAACAATATTCTAAACTGGAATGCATCTCGAATAAACCATCATACATAAAATAAATAAAGAAAACATAGAAAACATAGATATCCATCGACATAACATAATCCATAAGCGAGAAACAAGTGTCGCACCATGTAGAGCCGCAAAAAATATCTCTCATATATATATATATATCAAAATGTATGTGTACGAGTACAAAAAATAGTGTCTCTAACCCATCGGACATCCCAAAAAGATACACGTATAAGTCATAAAAAAATAGGGGAAGCATACTCATAATGGGTGATTTCCCACGTGTAAAAAATGACTCTAGGGAGGTGCTCCCCAGGGTGGGAAACCTGGACCCACTGCGCTCCCGGTACCACTCCTGGGAGCCATCATCAATCACAGAGACCGCCACCCAGAAGTAAAAGCGGGCTGATAGTCCCTCTCCCGGGCCATCAAGGTCTCCGAGCCATACCTCCTCGAGGTCCTCTAAAAAGCCTCAAGTCGGCATCTCCTGGGTCGAGCGGTCCAAGCATCCTCTATAGCCGACACCCGCATGGTCGGCTCGGCCGGCACGAGCCTCTGCCGCATCGACGCATGAGCTCGCTCGGCGTAGCCTCGGCGACAGCCAAGTTGCTACCCTCCCCACAGGGAGCTCAGCCTCACCATCGAGTGCCCCACCTTGAGGCTATTCGGGAGAACTCCTCCCAACCCCCCAAGAGCTCCACGAGGTCTCCGGGAATAGGATCGTGGCCAACCATTTGAGCCATAGGGTGACCAACCTCTCCAACATTTTCACGATTAACCAAAACTATGTCGGTGTCATCATAAAAACACATAAAAAACATAAATACTCAAATAAATGTAGAAAAAAACAAAGACATACCTACTAGCCCCCCAAGCGTATCAAGGAGGAAGACCCATGTCCGGGATCCCCCTAGAAGTCCATCCCTACATAAGTGAAGGGCAGAAACATCTAGGGGGTTGGCCTCAAACCAAGCCTCCGTCGTGGCGTTCCCAGTAACAACCCACCCTACCCCCACCTCCCCAGAGGCATCACGGGGAGCCCACCTCCTCATGTGAGGCTCCCGTGGCTCCCCGGCGAGGCACTGCCACCATCGGTCTAAGCAGCACCACCTTTGCTCATACATAATGTTGCATAAAATGTAGGCATAGGCAAACAACTTCGATCCATCCTAGATCTTTTAAAGTTGTGCCACCATCCCGTCATAGCGAGAAAATGGGCAGAAAGTCGAAAAAATGCCCAACCCTCAACCGATGCGGGGACACCAACCTGCGGGCCCGATTCTCGATGTGGAGTAGACGACCCTACCGAGTCGCACAATAGTCGCCAAAGCACATCGCTCATCCAAATCGTCACCTAGAGGCAATATCTATGCACCCCTCCGTAATGGGCGCCCCACCACGGGTTGACGCATCACGAAACCGCTCAAAATCCACCCTCCCGGAAGGAAGTGGATAACGAGCACCTCACCCCGAGGCGATAGCATCGGTCACAAAATAGATATCTATCTCGGGACGGATAGCGAGGCCACACCCACGTAGCACAAACACCTTGCGCCGCATGTTCCATTGTTGGATCGGGTAGCGTAGGAGTTGGTCTCGTGACCAAAGAAGGTCATTCTCCACAAATTTTTAGGAGACCCCATCGCGCTAGCTGTTGGCATGCTCGACCATCTCGGGCTAAAGCGATGCAGACTCGGGCCAATCCCTCTCCCTCCACAACATCCTGTCATCAAAACAGGGAGCACGTCGACAACATAAAAACACCAAAAAACAAGCAAAAATTTTCACAAAATTTTCCTCGGATTCTCGTGTGCTCGTCCCTCGGACATGTGTGAGGAAGGCATGCCTTTCCCTCTCACAAGCACGAAAAAAGGTGCGCCCAGAATGCGGGACAGGGCACACCTACGCGTGCAAAATATTTTTGCGTGCAAAAGGCGCGCCCTTACCCCCGATCGACCGCACAATCAGGGGTAAATCGGCTCAGGGATCCATACAAACCAATTTTGTATGGACTCCGGCGCCCCTGGATCGAAAAAAATAAAATAAAATTATGGACGTCATGGAGTTTACCTGGCCATAAAATTTCTAATCCCAGTGCTTAGGTTGAGTCGCAATGGCAAGAACTTCTCATCGAAGCCTCACGACCTCTCAATACTCAACAAGACACAAATGAATTGAATTGAGCCATACTCACCTATATGTCGCCCTTTTCAAAAAACTTTGGAGGACCATAACG
This sequence comes from Pinus albicaulis, assembly GCA_034641835.2. Lineage (NCBI taxonomy): Eukaryota > Viridiplantae > Streptophyta > Pinopsida > Pinales > Pinaceae > Pinus > Pinus albicaulis. The sequence goes on from CM076580.1 coordinate 1,101,940,201, forward strand.
AGAGCTCAAAGGCCCAATCACGGACCAAAAACGACACTATGATCAGCACTCCATAATGCCCAAGGGCGATGCCACATTCACACCCCCGAAAAAAATAAATTTTCAGCAGCAAACGGGGTATGCCCTCCCTCATCTTCTTTTTAAAGCACATGTATTTCAATAACATTTGGATAAAGAAGATGCTTTCACTGGGGTAGTTGTTTTTTGCAGGGTAGTATGCAAACCAACCACAACTCCATCCACTTTGAAATTTCCGGGAAAGCGAGGTATCATTCTACCCCCCAACATGATAGAGTCCCGGAAAAACTGCGCATATCCCGACATCATTTCTCCATCAGAAATCATCCATAGGTTCCACACATCCGACCATGTTTATCATCACCTCACCTTGCATATGATAAGCATCCTCATTGATCGGTAGAGCCTCCCCTCGATGAGCGCTCGTCACCCAAAGTAGACCATATATCACAACAATAGTGACACCATGGCCATACCACCTTATTCAGGAAGTACCTCATGCCCATTCAATCGTCATGCATAAGGTCCGGCTTTTACCATATCAAAATAAAACCCCTTTCTCGGATGACAGTTGTATGAGTAGATCAAAAGCGCACTACCGCACCTCACATTTGGCCCACCATACCTCCATTAGCATAACCCATCTGCAATAATTTTTCGTCCACTTCATCAACCTCATGCATGAGACCAACCAATGGCCCCCCCCCCACGCTTAGCAAAACACCTTCCTCACATCATCACCGAGCGAACACTTTCACGTTATGGGGCACCCATCTCCGTGTTTTGTACAAACCAAACCCCATTATTTTATTCTTTTTGGTAAGTGTATAAAGACCGCAAAAGGTGCACTATGTCCCCCCACCCACCCATTCATTTTTTTCTCACATGGCATAAGTCCCTCGTCACCCTTGGTCGGATTATCACACTCACACCAAAAAAGCCACCATGACATTCATAACCAGTTTATACCCACCCCGGAAGTCCTACCAACTCCGGGGCTTTCCCCATCAAAAATAAGTTATGACCGCCACCAAGCTACTTTTTTATACTCCAACCTTGGGCCACTTTGAATCCCCATCATCAATTTTCGGTCACCCCTCACCATCATGCCTATGTAAAACCCATCACATCCGGGATCCCGATCCTCCGTATCGATGACCCGTTTGTTCGGTTGAGGCTTCCTTTTTTGTCGACATCAACACCTCTTTTCCAAAAAAGGAAGCGGTACCTTGGATCACCCATATGCATAAAAGGGACATCCTTGGGTGGTACTCTAGGAGCATCATTGCCCACAAATTTCATTGATCCTCCCGACATTCGACCGCAACACAAGCTTTCATGTCGGGATGGTATCATACCTTACAAACCATTGCACTTTGATCAAATTCTTCAAAGACCCATGCCTTTATAAGTGTCTCTTTGAGCAACGCTTACATGGGAAGGACCCGACCTGAGCGCCTATGTGTACCATGTGCATTTATATGCCATACCAATTATATACATATGGGTACTACTTTCCACCTATTGTCAAAGAAAAAACGCCCCCTAAGGGCTTTAGCGATCGTCGTCATCAACCAACATATCAATACAATATTAGTGACACGGACGTAATCCGTATCTATCAAATAGATTTGTTTAAATATCCAAAGCATCATGAGCATGGGACTTGCTCGCCTCATAGAAAATTTGTACATCTTGTATTATACCATTTCTTGCAAAGATCCCACAATACATGGTCGCTCTTTGACCCGATGAAGGATGTCTCCAATTCCGAGCTACACGCGGGTCTCTCTCTCTCTACACACGGTATGCGAGAAAAGAAACTATAATTTATTTCGGCTATACAATTCTTCCTAGACCTCACGCGTTAGGGGGAAAGCTGTTATCACCGGTAAATCGTACAAGCAAAAGTGACATTTTTTATTTCTAGGCGGGAAGGATTTAGAGGGTGAGAGACATTAGAGAATCTAAAAGCATTTAAAAATATCTAAGGTCCGAGGAAAAAATAAAATTGCGTACAAGAAAGACTAGTCAAATGTGCCTTTGCGCACAAAAGTCTTTGATAAACACGCCTTTGTGCGCCTTTTGGTCAAAAATGCGTGCAATCCCAGGGAGTGGTGGAATTCACTTTTTGGGACCACAAGGCACACTCCAGGACATTGATTCCACACTTGAAGCTGCCTAAGGACAACTTTCCAAGCCTCCTTAGGACATCAAGGGAGCACACAATGGAATAAATGTGGCACACAATGGAATCACCCTCCTCTCTTGGGTCACTATCCACAATGTACCAAGAGAGGGAAGGAGGATTTGAATTCTCCTATAAAAGGCCACCAAGAGATGAGCAATAGGAGAGCACATTCTTATGTTGGCTATAATTTCCCCAAACAATACTAGCGAGTGTGTGATCTAGAGCGAGAGATAGAGGGGACTCAGTTATTGGCCATCCAACAACTCCAGTTCACCATAGTAGAGAGAGAGATAATCTATGCCAAGGTAGCTCAGAAGTAAATACATCCTTGCATCGGGACTTAGAACCCCTAGTTCTAAGGGCCCCTTGGCAAGTGGGTTAAAGTTTCATCCTCATTCCTACTAGCACTCAATAAGAGGTGACGTAAGAGCCACCGTTTGGATTATTAAAGTTGTTTGAATCTATTTAGAGCTTTTGTTTTATTTTTTTTTAGCTTTAGTTTAATTTTATGTTTGAATATGCATTCTATTTCTTTATCTAGTATGTTTATGTTTGAGCATGTTCCACTAACTTGCTTGACTCCATATATTTTACTGCCTCGACCAATAACTTAAGAGGGAAAACCACACCCCTTAAGTTGGTGTGATTTCATACATACGTACACCAAACACACTAACACGAGTTGTCTTAGCTAAAAATCTAGACCTTGAAGTTATTGGGGCAGAGGAGGATCCATCTTGTGCTGCCAATTACTTAGTTTTTTTTAAATAAAATAAAAAAATTATATATATAAGAAAAAATAAATATATATATATATATAAGAAAAAAATATAAAATATTTATTGGTGAAATCCCCTTTGGGGCACTATTGAATAATTGCGATGATTCCACTCAATTTTATTTTTCTAATCAATATACACCTCACCCTGCCATAATATTGCATGATTATACTGTCCTAACATCATTACTTGATTAAATAAATGTAACCACCATTGTTAGTACTAATATTCCTTTATCATTATTATGTTTTCCTTTATTATTCTAGTTGTTACACCTAGATATTATTGTAATCATGCATAAAGTCATTTTGAATTAAAAGCCCCAATTTGGTAATAAGGAGGAGTAATCGCTGATAATTTTGACACCTTGACATTCTCCCCTACGCAAATCATTTGTGTGCCTTTGAAGCATCTCTATAACAAGTTCCTAGCGGTGTTGAGTAGTGTCAGTTGTGAGCAACTATGGGTGGAGCAACGTTCGAGTTTGACACGACTTCGTTAATTTCCTGTTACAACATCCAAAAGCATTATAAATTTTTTTAAAATGTGGATGGTTGAGATATATTGAAAAAAAATATAGGGTTTTAGTGAATTGATCACTTTGGAATTTTCCCAAGCCTTAATTGAACAAAATTCGCGATCGGGAGGCTTCAGGGATTCTTTATTACGAGAAGAAATTATTACAAAAAGTGATAGGGTTGCCTAGGGGATCTGGAGAACGATGGTTCTCAAGAAAAGTGGTTAATCCATCATCCAAGGCCATATTTTTACAAGAAGGATAATAGTTGAGACCTAATGGTAAGGGCATTGATAGAACATTTATTCCTCACCCTTGGCATGATATAGCCATCTTCATCCAAAAATTCATTACCCACAAGGTTCATTTTGGGATTGTCTTCAATTATCACTTCCAATTGCTAGCACACCTAAGAACGGGGGTGGTTGATTAATATACCACACTATTTGTTGAAGTAATTACAACACATGACAGAGGCTATGAAAAGGGGAGAAACATCCAAAAAAATTTCTCACCAACCATGCACTCATTAAATTGACTATAATGCATTTTCTACAAAAACGGGAAACTCCTAGCATGGTTTGATAACAAGACCCCATGCTAGCGCGAGTGAGGAGCATGAAGAAAGTGTTGAAGAAGCACCCAATGTTGAAGCAAACAATTGTTGCTGAAAGCTGCTACATATTCCAGGGAGAAAGACAATCGCAACCTCTAAGTGGAGCAAGGTTGATACACCTAATAGGACCGGTCGTCGAAACCCTAAAAGGTGGAGTTCCATTAGAATGACTCTTAGTTCATACTCATGAGGGAAAAGGGCACGGATAGAAGAACTCACGGTGGTGTATTTCAAGTAATTAGAGTTAAATCAAGGTGGATGCTCAATTGAAGAGGAAGTGTAAGAGGAATAAAATGTCGGAATGACAATTGTGGCTTAAATGAGAGCAGGAAGTAAATACCCACTCAAGGGATAACCCTAGAAGCTTAAAAAACCATTCACTGCTAAGGGATTGTGGGAGTATCATAAAAAGGAAATTAAGAAGGCAAATTGGTGGGATAACCCCCAAGAAAAGGGTTCAAGTAGTTGTTACACAAGAAGATACTCAGACATCTGAAACACCTATTAATACAACTAAGGAGGAATGTGCTAATTATCCGAACCTTATGAGTTTTAGGAACAATGGGACAAAGAAAAGCAGGAGAAGTCTACAGAAGAAGGCCCCTCTACATCTAAAAGCCTGGTTGTCTCACCAGTACCTGAAGAAGAACCAAATAAACAATAGGAGAAAGAAGAACCATTAAGAGAACCAGTAACAAAAGAATAAGAGGTTGTTACTTTACCAGGTAATATAGAAATTTTCCCGCATTTTCAAATGGAAAACATGAGAAAGGAAAATGAGGATTTAAAGAAACAAATTTCCCTTGGTTAAATAAAAACTCCATTTCAAGAAGGAAATTAGATTATATATGTTGGAAAAAGATGCATAAATCATATCATCTACTTTCACGGAGTAATTTTGTAAGAGCTGCTAACAAATTCTTAATGAATTCGGAATCATGGAAACCATTATTGTTTTAGTAGGAGTGCAAGTTGTGGAATAGGACGAAGAATTTTGACTTGTTATTCCACAAGAAATTTTTTGATGAATTTGTTGTTACACAAGAACCAACAATCGAAGCAGAAGCGAGGGAAGAAGAAAAAACAATTTACATATCCATGAGAACTTGTTTACAATGTTACTATTACACAAGAACCAACCACCGAAACAGAGCAAATTGGAAATAAAAATATTTTTGTTCCACAAGAACCTATCGACGATGATGTTTTTACACAAGAAAAAATCACTTGAGATAGAACAACGAGAGGAGCAATGGATTTAAAAAAGAGGATTTTTAAACAACATCTAAAACAACTTACTTTAAATGCTGAATATTTAATAAGGGTAACGGAAAGCGATAGAAAGAAATTAGCGGTCTTTCCCAAATATGAAATCATCTTCCTAAAGAAACACGATGAAATGGTCAATAAGATTAAGAGGGAGTGGGTTGAGAAATTAAGATTTGAATTTTTGTAAAAAATTAGAGGGAATGGAATCAAGAAATAAATTAGGTGAAGAAGTTGCAAGGAGAAGTTCAAATGTTACATTAAGAAAAAAAGATCATCTACGAGATCATTAATTTTTTATTGTGTGATAGGCTTCCTTCTCCTTCTTACCATTTATATTTGAAAGAGGAAACATTACCTCTTCCAATCAACAACCCTTAGTGAAAAGTAGCCATACAAAATAAGGTAGATACAAGACTTCTTGGAAACCTTCCAAAGCGCTAATTTCTCATAACAACATTTTTGTGCAAGATGTACACGAATTATCTCACTTGTTTTGGAGATCAATCATTTAATTTGACACCCTATGTGGGACATATACAAATTAGGGCTTTTGTTTCTTTTATGCAAAACAAATAGGTTGGAAAGTTTCCTATGATACTCTGTAACAACTAATGAGGGATGGGTAGAACCAGTGTAATAGAGGAGAAGTTGGTTCAATTGAAATTGTTGCAAATAAATACAATAAAATATAGCGGTTTCCATCCATTAAGACATTGTTGATGGATCATCGAGAATAATTTCTATGGAGAGGCTAGAGAAATATACAAGGGATGAGAGTCTGTGACTTGGAAGTAAGCAATTTGAGATGGGATATTTTCTAACAAGAATTGGAGGAGGACATCTACTACTATCAAAATTTTGAGCACGCACTCTCCATAGTTCATCATTATGTGTATTGTATTAAGAGGAGTGGTCCGGGTTGGATATGATTTAGATTCAAGTTTCCTCTTGTTTGGATTCCCACTTATTACTATCAACATCCATATCAGTATTCTTGATAAGCTTTGGGAGGAAGATTTTTTTCATTTCTCAAGGATACGAGAGAAAGAGGCGAAGACATGGAAGGAACTTACAACCTTACATAACTTCACTCTCAACATACCAGGGATCGGTGAAATAAGTCTACATGAGGACATGCAGAATATTAAGCTAGGGGAGATGTTGGGTCACATAATTGTCATATTTTTCCTACTTATTTTCCTATTTATTGTATGAATTTTTTTACCAACAATACCATATCTTATTATTGTAACAACCCTCATTTACTTAAGTATGTTATTTTCCACTTTTCGCTTTATTATTTAAATTCTACTTATAATTTGACATTATAACTACTTTGTCTCAGGGATACCTTTTATTATAAAAATAATATATGTGTTGGTTTAGGTTTGAATGGTCTATCGAAGCTTGTTGTTACATGATTACATTTCAAATTCCTTTACCGATTTGGATTAAAGGCTCTGTGAGTTATTCTTGTCACATGAACAATTTTCCTAAGCACGTGTTTCCTTTCCTAATTAGACTAGATCTAAGAGTGTGTCAAAGTCTAAAGAAACAACTCATCATTCGAAGATATTTTTGGACACATATCATTTGGTTGAGATCATTTTAAATTTATTTGTAATTAAATGAAATTGTTATAATTTCACCCCTTCCATGGAAATCGTTGTGTAATTATTAAGATATATTTTTATTTCAATTTCACATGGGAATTGAAATATTCCCATGATGATATTCTCATTGTAATTAAGATATATAAAAGAGAAGATTGTTTTCCCTATGAGAGATATAGAGTGAAGAATTAGAGAATAGGTTTGGAAGGGGGAAACACAAAAAAATTTGTAATCATGATACTTCTATTAATGCAAAATATCAACTTTGTGGTTCAATAATTTCCTCTAAGTATCCCATATGCTTTTTTAGTGCACTAGCCCACTGCTAAGGAGGAAGGGACCTCCTTCTTAGTAGGGATCAATGATTAGTAAGAGTATAATACTTAATTGCATAAAATATTCTCAGTTATGTGATTTTTTGTTATTGTTGTCATTACGATTATTTTTGTTTGTAATTTAATTGATTGCGGTAAGCTTTGGATGGTGTGATAACTTAAGTCGTGGACCGGTCCCTCATCTTAGTGTGGAAGTGAATTATTTTCTTTTATCTTGCGGTTTGGATTTCAATTTCTTTTATGTGTGCGGATTGAATGAGCGATGGTTTTTAGGAGTGCTCTAAGAGTGATTGAGTGATAAAGTAGTTTATTACGCAACATTTCCTCGCATTGAATTTGTGTGGAGTGTGTAATAACTTTGATGATTTTTTAAAGTGAGTGTGAAATGAATTTTGGTTGAGATTATTTAAAATATTCATAATTTTCCTTAACATAGACTTTGCGTGTCGATCTTGTAAAAATTAAGCTTACCCGGATCGATAATTAAATGTAAGAGTGGATATGTTGCTACAATTAAAGGAACAATTGTTTCACCCGACACATTGCATGAATCATAGTAAAGTAGGATATTTTCAGTTATTGTTTTCTTCCCATGAGTGATCCTTAACTGTAGGTGTTCTCAATATATATTTCAAAATTGTTTGAGGAGATATGTCAAGAGAATCTATTGAAGGAGGAATTTTGAAGACAAAGACACAAAGAAACCATGTTTTCGATAGTTGAAGGATGTTGAATTGTGATGATAAAAGTGACCCATGAAGACTCCATAATATCTCTAGACCATTTGGAGGGTTGAAGGAAATTACAATGCAAGATATGTTACAAGTATTGAAGACATAGTGCCAGTGTCGTCACTTCTCAAAGAACTTCATGTTACAAGTCATCAATGTCAATGACTTGTCTTATTGTCATCACATGATGATGTAATTTTGGAAAATAATGTAAATTTAAATATGTGGAAGTCCAAGAGCCACATATGGACAAAATATTCACTAGGAAAAGTCCAAAAAGTCTTGTAGAATTTCAAAGGCCATATTAAAATCCCAAGGTTCATGAGGGTAGTTCATGAGTCATGGGGATATGAAAAGGTCATCCCACTTGTCATAAAATAAGCCTCATTATTCAGCAAGATATTTTTTCACCTTGGCTTCTCAAACTATGGATTAGGGATAAGATTTGTTCTTTTGGGGAGCAATTAGTGGCTTAATGCTCCACTATTGGAGCTTAGAAGTTTTTCTTAATAACGAAGCTCTTTGAACCAAAACACATTCATGCATATATCGTGGACGTTGTAAGACTATTCTTTAAATTTTTTCATTACGTGTTTATGTTCTCATATACTAAAGAAATTGAACTACTTCATTGGCTTTGGTGCTGATCTTGTTGAATGTGTGTTGCATTTTCTTTAATGATAGTTATGTCTAGGCGAAAAAAAATTCTATATAGTTAATGATTCCTTCATATATATATCTATATATCTATATATATATATATGTGTGTGTGTGTGTGTGTGTTTATTAGGATAGTGCTACTACTTTTCTTCTAAAGACTCACTTTCTCTTCCTCCCCAGATGAAATAACTTTCGATACATATTGCAATTGAACATTTCACAAGGCTTACTTTTTTATTCGAAAGTTCATGTTTGTTGCTCTCTTTTGCTAACTATTTCAACCAAGGCAAAAATTGAAGATAATTTCAACCAAGCCATATTCTAAACGGGTCTCCTACACAAAATTATGTGAGGTTTGATTGGGACTTTATAGCGGGGAGACCACCTATATGTTAGTGGTTTCCGACACGAGTCAACAATAGCTTTCACCTTGCAGGTTTAGTGTTCTTGTTGGTCCACATAGATATGTGTAAAAAATCTCTAGTGGCCTTGATTTCAAGCACTCCTTTGACTTGAAGCTCATTCATGTATGTTCATGTTGGAAAGATTCACAAATGGTTCTTTTTGGTTTCCATATTTTGCGCATATTTCTCAGTTCTTGTGTTCTGTTAATTTTTGCGTAATTATCAAAGCTCAAGTGTCCTATCCTTTTATGCCCTAACCAACCCTCATATATCTATCTAATGTAGCATTTTTATCCTTTAATTTCATCAATAATATATACATTTCTTGGAATCCTTATCACTTTCCCCATTAATCTTCTCAAATTAGTCTTATTTCTCAATATTTAGCATGAAAATTGAGATCATAACTTTGATCACACATATGGATAACACGAAAATTTATGTTTGATTCCTTCAAAATAAAAATAAAAACATTTTTTTCTTTATTCCTATCATTGTGAGGGCTTAAGGTACCTCTTCCAACGATCCTTGCATATCCCTTCTTTTAGAGTAATGCAATTATTTTGATCTCTGGTCATGTGTCTAGAGAACTTGCTATCAATGAAACATTTACTTTGATTATTTTGAGAAAACATAACTAGAATGAAAAATAATTCTCTTGATCTTATAGGATAGTCTCATTCCAGATGTCCAAAATGATTGCATCTATAACACTTTATAAAATACTTGGATAATGGTGCAAATGAATTGTGATTTCTACTATCATCAGTATCCCTAATGATGATGTATATGAGATTATTTTTAGATATTTTATGAGAACCTCTTAAAATAATCATTTTTTACATAAAATTTACAATCTCTTGCTTATGACCAACATTTTTGCAAGAAAAACAATGACCTAGAAAAATAGTTAGATACCTGGTTGAGTATGGTTGCCTTGATGGAATAGTTCTTCTGAAGTTGATATGTTTTGGAGATGATCCAAATGTTTGATGTTCATTTTCCCTTATCATATTGTCATCTTCGCTATGAATGGACCCCTTGAGAGAATCAACATAGCTTTTTGGTGGAGTAGTGTTTCCAAATGCCTCCCAATTCTTGTACTTACTCTTGCTAAGATTTGATATTTCAAAATTTTCTTCAACTTCCATACCTAATGACTTGGTTTTTACATCTTATTTGTATGAGGTCTCACCAATATAACCAAGAATATTCTTATCATATGGTGATATTTTATTGCTGAGAATAACATTTGGGGGTTTGAGAGATTTTCATGTTCTTGTTGATATTATCTATCTCTTTCCTTAATGAGACAATTTATTCTTCAAGATTTTCACAATATTCTTCCTTTTTCTTTTATATGACTATTCAACACTTCTTCCATTGTTTACTGCTTCCTCTATTTTAGTATCGATGAATATTATTTCCTTGTATATTTTGTTTCTTTGCTTCATGAGTTTATCAATTTCTTCTAATGCATAAATAAGTTGTGCTTCAAGATCCACTATGCCTTCAACACTTTCTTCTTCTTCTTTTTCTTTTTTCTCCTCTCATTTATCTATGTTGGAATCCTCATTTGTGGCTGAAAATAAGATATCTCTTCTACCATCAATGGAATCATACTCCTCTTCTTTAGGAAAATAATTATCCTCTTTGGAATAGATATTTTTTATTTTTCAAAAAAATTTGTTTCAAGACACTTTTCTTGGCTCTTCTTCATCATCCTATCTTCCTTGCAAGGAAACTTAGTAGTAAAATTTCCTATATTATCATAGCTAAAATATATGAGAGGTAACTTACCTTTGAATTTGGATTTTTCTCTTTAACTTTTTTGTCTAGTCTGGTCCATTTTTGTATCATATTCGTCATTGGAATAGTCACCATACTTGCATTTTCTTGACTTTTTTAGATGCTTTAAATGTTGCTTCGTTATCCGATGAGTTTCTCGTCCTCATTTCATATGCAGTGAGAATATTTTGAAGCTCGTCCATTTTCATATTCTCCAAATCTCTTAATTATTGTATGGCAGATAACTTGGCATCAAAATGCAGAGGAAGAGACCTCAAAATTGTTTGAACTATTATTGTTTCTTTAATTTATTTGCCAAATCCTTTGAGAGAAATAACCACTTCATCTACTCGAATAAAATAAGAAGCAACATATTCTTCATCAATCATTTTCAAATTTCCAAATTTTCTCCAGAAAGTCTAAATTTTTTCCTTCTTCACTCTATCATCTCCTTCATAGTTTCTTACAAGCTTTTACCACATCTCTTTAGCTAATTCACATTACATATCTTTAAAAAATTACAGAATCAGACAAGCCACTTAAAATAGAGTTCATAATTTTTTTCTTTGGATACATAATCATTTTCTCCTATATTGATTAGTTAAAGGAGAGGATGGGACCTTATATCCATCTATAATGAATTTCCAAACTTCAACGCCAATGGACATTAAGTGTGTCTCATTCTTATCTTTTAAAAGACAAAATTTGTTCCATCGTAGAAAGGAATTTTGACTAATTGTTCTCAACTAGTTATGGTTCCCTGTAAGACATTATTCCAACTATTAGATTGTTCTTGAAGAATCCTACTTTGATACCAATTTTTGAAAATAATTTGGGGGAAATGAATCAATATTTCATTACTTTTGACAAATTTTCACTTAGTTAATCTTGAAACTAAATTCACATCATATAATTAATCATCCACACTGTATGAACACAAATATTAAAGTGAAAATCAAAATTTATAGAATAGATACTTGAAAACAATCTTTCATTTATTGTTAAAATCTCTTGTGAGGACACCAATCCTCTGTAAGCACCAAATTACAAAAATTGCAAGCCCCAAATTGTCAAGAAGTTAAGGACACCAATCCACGAGTAAGCATAAACTTATAGTAATTACAGGGATCCAACCTAACTTAGCCTTAAATACTCTATAACTTAGACTTCAAATTAGACCTAAAATTTTGCCTCAAGATAGTAGGACTTGGTATTCAAACCAAGCCTAAAATAGATCTTCAAATAATAGAAATCAACCCTAAAGCTTTGCCTTCAAATAACATAACTCATCCCCCCTGAAACTCATCCTTCAAAAAAAAGTACTCGAGCCCTAAAACTTAGCCTTCATAAGGATAAAACTTGGATCTTAAATCAGAACTACGACTTAGCCTTAATATATGCTTGAAAATATTCCTATATAGGGATAGAATTCAACCCTCAAGATAGGCCTGAAGCTCGGTCTTCTCCTCACTAGAACTTTTCCTAGTTGGCATCCAAAGACACCTATACTTCACCCTCAAAAAATATACCTCAAACAAACCAAAAAACCCTTCAAAATATGTGCCAAAACCCTTCCACATAAAGCTACTTCAATTCGGCTTCACTTCACTTATTCTTGGTTCAGTGAGGTATCAAATTTCAGAACCTACTCCTCTCTCTGTTGAACACATAACAAAATTATTGATTTTAGTGGCTAAAAATTCTTCTTCTCATGCCTATTTATAGTGTGTTTGGATGTTGGGTTATGGCTGACTTTCCACTTACCGGGTCAACTCGGTGCAACTAGTAGAATGTATATTGAATATTCAAAAATTCATTTCTACTCAACCAAGAGGAGTTAGAAGGCATGCCATAGATCTTTGAAATGTATTAGAATAATATTTCCAATCACATATCCTATGATCCCATTTGAGCTATCTAGTTGAAATAAAAATTCCTTGAGAGATAGGGTATCTAAATGGGGCCTACTTGTATTTTGGTTGGGTCATCTTGACAAAATATTTCATATCTCCTCATTCCTATAGAATTAGGGGGATTTCCATATACTTTTGTAAAGGTCTTGGAATATGCTATTTTACTATGTAAATTATTCTTTCATTTGGACTACCTTTGACATAAAAAATAGTAGTTTTCAACAATCTCAAGAAAGGATACTAATATGTTCATATTAGTCTCAATCAATTCAAAATCAACCCTCTTGTTAGACATGGCCTATATATTTCTAATCTCTATTGTATCACTGATTCAATACATTTAAGCTTTAATTATGTACTCATAGATGTATTTGAGGCCCCTTTGCATAATGGTCCAATATGGACATCAATTTTTACCAAATTTTTCCTTAGCTTGACTAACCCACATATTAAATCTTGCATACAAACCTATATCTAGATAAATGGTTTCAACATGGCTAGTCAATCCCATGTAACATAAATACATATTATTTTTACATTAGTTATGTCACCACAATGCCTCCATTGATTAGATCTATCTCCCAATGCAAAAACAAAACCTTTGGCAATGCATATCCCATAATACCTACATTTACACCAAGCATACTACCACCTAAATGGAATCAGAGTACAAAATTCGAAAATTAGTAACATCCCTAAATAACCCAATAGAATCATTATTATAATATCTAACTGCTGGACAATAATTTATAATATTATCAATATTTCTCTCTACAACCAACCCATCCTCCTCCAGACTAATAAAACAATTTGTTGCAAAAAGGTGTGATATGCAATAAATTGCAAAAAATGTAACCAACATATCCTTGATACAAGAAGGGATTAGAAAATACTCCATTAAGGTTATTCCACAAATGAGAAAGATAAAATTGTTACATTTATATAAACTAGAAAACCCCTTTTTAACTATAAATATTTTATAGTCTTTTGACACAATAATCAAAGCAATTCAGCCATCACTCCCAAGGGAAAATAATTACAATAATAGTCCTAGGAAAAATTCAAAAATAGGACTATATCCTAATAATACTCATATCACTATGTTTGGCTATAACGTGATAGTTGAGATGTAATTCGTTTCCTATAAAATGAACAAGACTACCATATTTCATGGAGAAAAAATAATTGAATTACTGCAATTACAAACTATCTTGTCTACACCAAAATGTGGATGGTTTATATATAGATATATTAACAATGAAATAACATATCTCTAATATTCACGAAGGAATGAAATCAAGGTCATCAAGTGAATATGGAAATAATACCATGATCACTACTTGTCATTCTCACATTATCCAAATAGAAGTAGCTTTTGATGAGAAAAAATACCATGTGATACCTCCTCATCCTCTTCCCTTTGTGTATAGAGATGATGATCATGGATACAACAAAATTTTAATGGAAAAATCAAGTTCTATTGACTTGGTCCATAAGGTTATAAATGTTGAAGAGAGTATGAATAATGGAGTGGAATACTTAGAATTCGTAAACAAACAAGCTCAAGTAGCCAAAGAAAAAAATGTTGCCTTTACATTATAATATAAGTGGATGGAAATAAAATAACAAATCACAGATAGAAAGCTCATAAAAAAATAACATTATGATCAAAGTGATCATGCAAAAGAATATATGGGATCATAGTTCTCTGATCCTCTTGCTCAGTTAGCTTCTAATAAAATACAAAGGCCACCTCTGAATCCTGCTAACACTATAGAAAATACCACCACTTCAACTCTTAGTGACTTAACCCTATCTATGAATTCAATTATAAATCCGCTATAAAATTCATGAAGGCACAATAAACATGGTTAGAATGGGAAAGAACACATAGAGACCTATCCAATAATAGCTTTTCCTTTAGCGAGATAGCCACAAGACTAACTTGGGATTCACATGGAACTTGGCACACTTGTGGACACAGATACTCGTAGGAGCATAAAGATAATATTCTCACGAAAGATGCACGACCAAGAGACCCACTGCCCTTAACAAATTTGGTCAAGGTTTTCAGGTACATAATTTTATGATGATATCATAATAGATAAAATATAATATGCTAATATATTTTTTTCCCAAATATTATGTGATTTCTCCTTAAGAAATGGATGCAAATGCATGATGCAAGTATTGCTATAAAAATATGGATATGGGGTAAATATTGTATTCAAAAGGTCTTATGTTGCATCATGGCCATGTATTATCCCTAAACTCATAAGAAAGAGAATTAAAGAGCAAGGATAAAATTGTGAAGATTCCTCTTTTGCAAGTTTATATCAAGAAATAGAGAAACATTTTTTGGATGCATGCATAAAATATCATTCTCTAAACATCATAAGTATTCAAAATTTACCAACCAACCTCTCTGTAACCAATTCAAAGAAACTTATGATTACAATTATTTCAAGACAAATTAAAAGAAAGCATGTATTTCTAGTCATTGTTCATGTTCTCTAGGGAAATTAAAGAGAAATTAGTTCTCCAAGTCTTGCTATCCTTTCAAGAGTTTCATTTAAGAAATAAACCATTCCAAGGAAAATGAGTAAATGATACATATATGGAAAACTAGGCCACTGGACTAATAAGTTCCCTAAAACAAATCAAGGGAAGGTATGAAAAAATTAGAATTGTACTCATCACATATTGATCCAATTCTCATTATGATTCAGAGGTTGTATATAATATTACCTATTTTAATTTATGGCTCTTCTATTAAACCATCATCCCTTTCACATTCCACCTTAGATAACGTGATTTATATATTGAATTATTATGTATAAATATGCTAATGTTGTCTTTTAATGATATTTTCTATAAAATTATAACTCTACAAACTATTATCCATTACACCTATTTGGCATATTCATATGCGAAGATCTCTCTCTATTCAAATCAATTTCTTTTCTTCCCAATTCCCTTTGTGAAATGGTAGTGAATCCCTTAGAACCACTCCTACCATTTGTTCCCCCTCTCATTATTATTTCCCCCTAACTAGACTATGCCTTCTTCTCCCAACCATAATTTTATTCCGACAAACTCTAAATATTTTTTCCAAAGAGAAGAGCTTACACCATGACAATCAACAAAATATAAAAATGAAGCAAATATAAGACCAAATAATACAATTTCAACAATAGATAAAATAAATAATATCTACATTATTAAATCATGTAGAAGAACTTATTAAATACAAAGAAAGAATGGAATTTTTTCAGTCAAAGGAAAGGGCGCCATCAAATGAATAATTGACACAAACACTTACTAAATTAGATATTGAATTTGAATGTAAATGGAGCCTAGGGCACTAAGCCAAAGCTTTGATTCAATATTCTTGACTGCTGATAAATAAAGAGAATCACAAATTGAGTAATTATTCCAATATATATTTGGTATGGTTTCTTATGCTAAGTCTAGAGAAACCCCATGTTACTATGGGGAACCCATAAAAACAAGGGTAAGGGCTATTAATGGAGATTTTTTTTTCTATTAACAATTTCACTAAATATTTCCCAATATATGTTAATGGATTGCAACGCATTGTAGAATTTTATCAATAAAATATTGCTATGGATCTTTTTCTTGGTCAATATCTTGTGAAAAAACACTTTCCCTTCACAAAGGATGAATTCAAACATGATGGCGTGGAGGCATTATTACTAAATTTCCTAATAATAATACTTGCGAATTAGGATTCTAGATATTGTTATATGCATTAATGAACCAGAGAGAATCAGTTGATAAAATTTTTGAAAAAAAGTTGGATAGAAATGCACATCTAGATGTGGAAAACATGTTATATTTTATTGTGCAAAAAATAAAGGAAAAATAGAACAACTGAAGTCCCTTATTCTTTCCATATATAGCAATATTTTGTGGATTTTCCATATATAGAATATTTTTAAAGGGATTCCTAAGAAAGCATTTTCCGTTCCAATGTCCCCATAAGATCAATATTACTACAAGCAAGAGATACATGAAGAAGAAGTTAAATGAGAAAATAAGAAGCTTGTGGGATTCCCTAGCCTTCTATGTCCAAAAACATTCAAAGTAGAAATGACGTAAGCCAAGGTTGGTCACAAATTTCAAAAAATTAAATAAAGCAATATTGCCACTTAGGTATCCAATACTTAATAGAGAAATATTGCATTATAAGATTAAATAATGTATTTTGTTTAGAAAATTCGATCTGAAGAGCAGTTTTTGTCGGGTTCAAAATTTTCCTTGTAGTTCCTCATGGCCAATACTAATGGAAAGTTGTGGATTTTGGTCTTAAGAATGTTCCATTTGAGTTTCAAGAAGGAATGGGAGATAATTTCAATGATTTGGAATTCATTATTGTATACATTGATGATCTTATTATTTGCTTGAAATATTTGAAAGAGCATAAAGAACATTTGGAAAATATTTACTAAAATTTTTGCCAATTTTTATTAGTCCTCTTTGATAAAAACATAGAAATTAAGAACACTATAATGGAATCCTTGGGTATTATCATGGTAGAAGGAATAATCCAACTCCAAGAACATGTATTACAAAACTCATTGCATATACTAATAATATTAGAGATAAGAAACAACTAAAAATGTTTCTTGGTGCCTTGAAATATGTTAGATACTTTTATAAGAGACAAGTAGAAGATGTGTCCTATTTGTTGAAGAGAATGAAAAAATTAAAAATCATCCATGGACACAGGGAAATGATAGAAAGCAATCCGGATAATCAAAGACAAGGTAAAAAACTTCCCCTATCTTAAGTTACCAAAATATCATCTTCATTATATTTTGGAAACATATGCTTCTAATACTTCATGGTATGGGGTATTACTCCAAGGAAGCGAATAATGGGAAAATTTGTATGTATGCATCCCTGGTCATTCAAAGATGTAGAAACCAAGTATCCCTTAAGCCACAAAGAAATTTTATATCTAAAAAATAGTGAGTTGGTGTGTTTAGTGCATGAGTGTACTAAAACACCGGTGCTTGATAGGAGTGATAGCTAACCTACAAGAAATGGTCACAGGGGAAAAAAAGAGTTGTTAGATGGTCGATGGAAACATACTAACATGTAGAAAAAACTAGTTTATGGAACATAGCATGCTACAAACAAGAAGAGGAAACAAAACAATAATAAAACATATACGCAATCTCAATCAATTCAAACGAGCTAATAATACGAACGGAGAACTAATCCCCTCTTATTAGCCGCTATTAGTAAAGAAGTGGTAGAATGTTACACACTTGCAGTGAGTCTTTAGAGCTACGCAGCTCTAATACCCAAAGCAAGGAGGAATTTCCCCTTGAGCTGAGTCTGCAAACGTCTCTCTTCTCCTTGAACGAGTGATTGGATGCTCGGACACTTGGTAAACTTCTCCTTAGGGATTGAGGTGTTGGATGGACAACAAACTGAACCCCTTCACTCTATTGCTACCGGGACAACACACTACTAGTTTTTTCATGGGCAATTTGGCCGACATAACAATGTGTTCTCATTTTGTTCTTCTCGTGGTGGCATTTTATAGGAAAAAATTCAAATTCTTCTTCCCTCTCTTGGTACAATTGTGGATAGTGACCCGAGGGAGTGGGGAGTGATTCCATTGTGTGCTCACTTGAGGTCTTAAGGTGGCTCTAGCCAACCATCCTTAGGTGGCCTCAAGTGGAGAATATTTTCTCGAAGTGTGTCAAGTGGTCCCAGATGGTGACCTTACTGCCATGCTTAGGATTGTACGGCTTATTGAGGAAAAGCCGCGAGAGACCGACGACGACTATCGAAGAAAAAATGTGTGCGGAGTGCACTTTGCACTGTGTCTTCGTGTGTAATTTGACAATTTTTTCTCTTGACCTTAGAGATTTTTTTAATTTTCTAGATTCTCTCAATGTTTCCCAACCACTGTAAATCATACGCTTGATATTTCATGATGTCTTTTTTCTTGTTCAATTTTCCGGTGATAAATAGATTTTCCCCCTAATGTGTGAGTTCTAGAAAGAAATCGTATAGTCAAAATATATTATAGTGTCTATCCCTGTATAACCCATGTCTAGAGATAGAAGAGAAACACTCGCGTGCGGCCCAAGGTTGGAGACCCCTTACTATGAGTAAAAGAGGGACCCACCCGTCTATTGGAAACTCCGGAAGAGATAGTATAATACAATAAATACAATTTTTCTAGGAGGAGGGCATGTCCCATGCTCGTGATGCTTGGAAATCTTATACGATAGATAAAGGTTCCGTTCGTGTCACTTATATGGTAGTGATCTGCTGATTTGGTTGATGACGACGATTTTTGACGCCCTCGAGGGCATTTTTTCTTTGACATAGGTTAAATGTAGTGCCCACATACATAATAATGGGCATGGCATATAATTATCATTGCATGCATGGGTGTATGGTATGGGACCTTCCTGTGTAAGCATTGCTGAAAGAGATGCTTATAATGGCACGGGTCTTAGACAAATTTGGGAAAAGTGCAATGGTTGTGAAGTACGATACCATCTTGACATGAAAGCTTGTGTTGTAGTCGAATGTCAGGAGTATCGATGAAATATATGGGCAATGATGATTCCCATAGTGCCATTGAGGATGCCCCTATTGACATGAGGATTCATCCAGAATATCGCTTCTTTTTAGAGAATAGTTAGTTGAAGTCAACAAGGAAGCCTCAACCGAACGAGAGAGATAATGATGCAGAGGGACCATCATCTCTGATTATGATAGGTTTAACATGGGCATAATGGCGAGAAATGGCTAAAAAATTGATGATGGGAGTTCGATGACCCGAGGTTGGAGCATGAAAAATGAAGTTTGGCGGCGGCCATAACTATTTACGATGAAGAAAGCCCCTGGAGTTGGTAGGACATCTAGGGTGGGTTTATGTTGGTTATGAATTTTCGTGGAGGCTTTGTGTGAAAAGGTGTGAAGCTCCCGACCAAGGGTGATTCGGGACTACTACCATGGGAGAAAAATTGGTGGATATGTCGGGGATTTTCTCCCCGAAAAAATATTTGTACACTTTCCAAAAGAATAAAAAATGGGTTTGGATTGTACAAAACATGAAAACGGGTGCCCCAAAAAAATAAAAATGATCGCTCACTGATGATGTGAGAAAGGTGTTTTTTCTGAGGGTGGGGGCCCCGCTAGTTAGTCTCAATGCGATGATGATGAAGTGGATGGAAAATATTACGGATGGGCTATGTTGATGGAGGGATGGTAGGCCAAATGCAAGATGCGGTGGCGCGTGTTCGATTTTCTTGCGAAAATGGTAGTCCGGGAAAGGATTTTTATTTTGATATGGTAAAAATTGATTTGATGCATGGTGGATGACCGATCATGAAGTGCTTCCGGGACTAAGGTGATATGACCATGGCATCATATTTTTGATGTATGGTCTAGTTTGAGTGATGGACGTCATGGAGGGGGAGCCTCTACGATCAACAAGGATGCTTTATCATGTGCAAGGTGGGGAGGCGATAAGCATGGTTAGGTGTTTGGAACCTATGGTTGATTTCTTGTGGAGAAATGATGTTGGGATATGCAAAGTTTCTACGGGACTCCATCATGCGAGGGTAGAATGATATGTGCTTTGGAACCTTCGAGTGTATGAGGCAACGAGTGGTTTTTCGTATTGTATAATACCCGTAACAAATACCCCAAGTCAAAGCATATTTTCACTCAAATATATTGACTAAAAATGTGTTGAATGAAAGAACGATAAGAGACGGCATACCTGTCGGAACTGAAAAATTTAATTTTTCAGAGGTGTGCATGTGTGAAGCCTCCTTTTGGCATTAAGAGGTGTTGATCACTGTGTTTCTTTCGGTTTTGCAATTGGAATTTATGAGCTTCCGTTACGGTCCTTCAAAAAATTTGAAAGGGGCAATATATAGGCCAATATGTCTCATTTCAACTCATTTGTATCATTTGAGTGTTTGAGAGTTTGAGAGGTTAGAGCTTGCTGCTGAGCCTTTCATGTCGTTGTGGTCGACCTATGAACACGGGATTCATGCCGCTAGTGTTAGGTAGGCCCCAGAAACGTCTTGTATTTCAATTTTTTTCGATGTTACTCGGCAAGTGTCCATACAAATTGACCTTTACAGAACCCTAACCATTTTTGGCCTTGACCACGCGAGTGATCAAGGCACAGCACGAAATATCCGCACTGAAAGCGAGGATTTCCGCAGAGTTTCACGCATGTGGGTGTCTACGGCTTCCACGTCCGTGTGAGATAAAGACGTGCAGATCAGCTCGCTCATTTGAGAAACGAGTGCACGTCGAAAAAGCCAAGGTGAATTTTTTAAAAAAATTTGGGAAATTTTTAAATTTTTTGGAGTTTTGATGTATGTTGATGTGTGTAACGTGGTGATAGGATGCCGTGGAGAGAGAGAGACATTTCGAACCTTCATATGGATGTGGAAAAAATATTTCAATCCCGTCGACAGCTTACTCGGTGGGGTCTTCTCAAGTTCTTGGGAATGACCTCCTCAAGGTCATGAGATTGATTACAAAGCGGTACCTAGTCCGTTGTCTGGAACAGGCGGCACAAAGTGATGGTGTTGCGAGGGTATGATGTTCCTATCCATCCGCAGGAATATATATATTTTGTGATCGGTTTTTGCCTCAAGGTGAGGCATTCCCCCATCCACTCTCGCCTGGGAGGGTAGTGCTTCGTG
This sequence comes from Pinus albicaulis, assembly GCA_034641835.2. NCBI lineage: Eukaryota > Viridiplantae > Streptophyta > Pinopsida > Pinales > Pinaceae > Pinus > Pinus albicaulis. The sequence continues at coordinate 1,101,961,758 of CM076580.1, forward strand.
GCCAGAGTGGAGCACCATCGTGGCGGGGAGCCTCTTTCGAAGCAAACGGTGCATTACGATATCATCGATGACCGCGATTTAGTTATCGTTGATGCTAAGGATATGATTGTGAGACTCGATGGGGGTAGTTGTCACCGTCACAGGGCGTTAGGGCCTACAAATTTGTGTCTGCTCACTCCGGGTAGGGAATTTCTTTGACTTTTCTCGTCATTGCTATGAAAGTATTGTATCCCGAGCCTAGCGAAGGTCGGAGCGAGATCTAAGCTTTTCACATATGCTAGCATTATTTGTAGCATTATGTTTGAGAGAGTGGTTCTATTGTGACCTACGGTGGCCATGCCTATGGGGTTTCATCGGGACCCTCGTATGAGGCGATGGGCCCTGATGCCTCACGCGAGGAGGTGAGGTGCGACGTTATTGGAATGTGACCACCGAGGCTCGGTTCGAGGCCAACCCTCGGATGCTCCTCCAATTTCCATACTGCGAGATAGATTATCGAGGAGACCCGGATATGGGTCTTCCTCTCGGGTATGCTTAGGGGCCAAACCAGGTATGGATTTTTGTACTTTTTTGTCGTATTTGTGGAGTATTTATGATTTATATGTGTGTTATGATCACGCGACATATTTTTTTGTTACTCTTGAAGATGTGGGAGAGGTGGGGTGGCCCACCGATCATTTGGTAGGATACCAACCCAACCGGAGGGTTCGAGGAGCTCGGCCCCGAGGCGGGGGGGTGGGGGAGATCCGGGGGTGGCCCTGGTGGTGGAGGACTTGATCATGGAGCTGGCCCTTCCGGAAGAAGGGAGCGTACACGATGCTCGTCGAGTGTGCGGTGGAGATTGCTCATGTTGAGGCAACCAAGGCACGTATGGCGGAGAAGCTTGCTACATGCGAGGCCCGAGCCACTAATTTGGTGGATGCTTGGGACCGAGTGGATAGGCCGCACCTGGGGTATGCAGTAAACTGTGGAGTTTTTCGACAACTGGATGATGTCCGGTTGGAAACATTGATGTCCCAAAAGAGGGGCTATTGTGCATGAATTTGCGTCGTGTGGTGGCTTTAGTTTTCGCAGTTTCCCCAGTACTATCACCGAGTGCGGTCGTGGATCCGAGTGCTCCCCACACGGTGGAGCGGACCTCAGAGATATTTTGTACACAAGGAAATCACCCATTATGAGGATGCTTCCCTTATTTTTGATGACATGCGTATATGTATTTTTGGCTCACCTGTGGGTCATATACATGACTTTTTACTTGTACTCACACATATTTTTTCGTATATATGCGAGATGTATTTTTTGTGGATCTAGATGATGTGTCTTATGGTATATATGTTTTGATGGATGTTTGTATCACAGATGGAGATCTATATTTTTATTTTTTTGGTTTTATGTATGATGGTTTATACGAGATGCATTCCATTCTAGGATTTTGTTAGCTATGTGATCTTCTGTATGATTTTTATTTCTTGATACATGTGTGAATTTAATATGATCAAATTGATGGCTTAGTCTTTTTGCACGCAAGTATTTTATAAACAGTTGTGAATCTCGTACCTCAAATTCTTGGTTTAACTACGAAACCACTAAATGGGAATCAAGGGAGATATGCAAGTGGCAGATGCCTTGATTGAAGGCATCGCTCATGAGCCCTATTGCGGCGTCATATTCTGTCCTGACTTGTTTGTAGCCGATCGATGCATACTACGAGTTGGTGGAGAATGGCGATTGATAGTATATGACACAAGCGGTTGCTACTAAATTTTGAGACCATTGTGATGCTCCATCAGTGAATCCAAAATAATGGTTAGGTTCAAGATCCATTTGTGACAAAAAAGCGCTTTTTGGAACAAGTCTATGATAAAAAAAAAAGTTTTCTATGTGTATGCTATCTCTAGGGTTGAACCCTCGTCACCCCTATGGGTAAACTTTCTTGAGGTAGAGACCATTAACGGGGTTACTTAGGCATGTTTTGTTGGGCTCTGTCAAGATGTATGCCCCCTTTAGGAGACAGTGTTTTTAAGTCATAGGTACCTTTCCACAACGTTTCTAATTTTCCTGGCCCTGGGGCTTCTTACGTGACATCGTAGCGAAGGACTAACTCCCCCTCGGTAAATGATCGAGGGGTGATGTTGAGATCGAACAATGATTTCACCCACTTTTTATGGGCCTCGTTGTGTTGGAGTGAATGTCGGTGACTTTTGTTAACGAGCTCTAGTTGTACTAAGTGTTTCTCTAGAGGCTGGGTGTCAACGAGGAGTTCGATGGCGGTGTATAAGTTCGGGATCTCGCGTTCGATGGGAATCATGGCTTCGACCCATTACACTAAGTGGAAGGGTGTGAACCTCGTTGATGTTTTCACTTCCATGTGGTATGCCCACAGTGTGGAGAGAACATGTGGTTCTAGTTTGTTTTTTCATTATTCACCATGTGATGTGTCATTGTTTTAAGTACTTTGCTTACAACTTATACATGTTCGTTGGATTGGGGGTAGTATGGTGAAGCGAATTCATGTGTGAATCCGAGGTGATGAGATAGCTCATGGAAAACCTCATTTTCAAAGTGTTTTCCATGGTCAGAGACTAACTCTTTTGGTACACCAAACAGGGAAATGACATGGTTGAAAAGAAACCGTGCAACAATTTTTTCCGTGTTGTCGTATGTGGGCATGGCTTCTTCCCATTTGGTGAAGTATTTGATGACCACAATAATGTACTTGTGGTTGCCAAATGACATGGGGTTGAAAGTCATGAAGTCAATCCCCCATTTGCAGAAGGGGCCAACGACTATCACAGGGTGCAGGGGAGCGGGAGGCGCTCTTGCCTTGTGAGCGAAGCGTTGACATGGCTTGCACCTTTTGACTACTAAAATGCAATCATGAAAAAACGTGAGCCAAAAATATCTTGCTCACAAGACTTTTTGGGCAGAGTGGCCATTCCGAAGATATGTCTATCGCAAGCTCCATTGTGACATTCATTAAGGGCTTGCTTAGCTTAGTCGTTAGTGAGGCATCGACGTAAGGATAGGTGTCAATGCCTCGTCAATGACGGGACATCTCCCATGAGGAGGTATCAATGGGCTTGGTGGCAGTATGCGTCTACGATCATCACGTGTGAGCTTGGGTTTGAAATTTTGGGTTCATAAAAATAGGAGAATATCTCCATACTAAGGGTTGGCATCGTCACTAGGAAGAGATGTTTATGCAGTAGCGAATCATTATCGGTGATACTTATTCCGACTTGGGAGGTCTGTGATGAACTCGACTAAAATAAAATCCTTCGTGCTCTTTGGGGAGTGAAACCATAAGTACAAATTCTTGTATTATAACTATCCAACGAGTGTACTTATGGTTCATTAAACAGCGTGTGAGCGGAGTATTTCATGGGGTTAATATCTCGTGATGATTGTTGTAGTCCTTAAGATAATGTAGTGGAAATTTTTTTGGACTGCATGTATCAATGCTAGGGCGAGTCTTCTCTTCGGGATCATATCTTAATGCGGGGCACGATAAGGTTTTAGTAACGTATTATATTACGTGTTCTTTCCTATCGGGGCCTTCCTATATTATCACCCCCTGCCAAAGCGATCTTGGATGCTAGATAGATATAGGGTGTAATCCTTATCATAGTTTGGGGGGCTTATCAATGGTGTTGAAGATAATATGTCTTTCAAGACCTCAAATGATTTTTTTAGCTTGATCAAGTCCCATTTGAAAGGGATATCCTAATCGGAGGAGGTGTAGGAATCCTTGAGCACAAGTGGCATAGTCAGGACGAAGTGTCTCGAAAAAATTGGCCTTTCCACGCAAGCTTTGTAGTTGCTTAAGGATTCTAGGTGGAAGTACCTCTTTTTATAGGCACGGGACCTTGAGAGGGTACACTCTAATCCCTTGTTGGGACACTAATAAAACCTATAATTCCTCATGCTATGACGCTGAAGATGCACTTGAGGAGATTCAAAAGCGTAGGTTGTATTGACTGGCATCATTGGAATACCAATCGTAGATCCTTGAGATGATCATATCGCTTCTTGGATCAAAACAATGAGGATGAGAGTGTGCCAAGTCATGAAAAAATATAATTCATGGCCCGTTGGAAAGTAGCTCCACCATTTTTGAGGCAAGAGCATGGCATCACCCGGTACACGAACATGCCCCATGGGGTGGTGAATGTGGTCTTGTACTCGTTAGTGTGTAGTATTTGGATTTGATTATGCTGCAGAAACCATCCATGAAGGGAGAGGGCCCCATGTTCTACGCAAGCATCGATGACCTCGCTCGATGAATGGGATAGGGTAATTGTCCTTTCGACAGAGCTTTGTTCAAATCACGAAATTAGTACATACACGTATAGTGCCCTATTTTTTTCATGATGGGAACATGGTTGGAAACCCATGATGTATAAGCCATGGGGTGGATGAACTCGAATTTGTGAAGCTTATCGATTTCTCGATTAATTGCTTCTACCTTGGATGGGTACGAGTTGACATTGTTTCTAGCGTACTAGTGGTATGTCGGGCCAAGTAGTCAATGTGGTGCTCTACTATAGTGGGACTAAGTCCTGGCATTTTCGGAGTAGTCCCATGCAAATATATCTCAATCCTCTTGTAATAAATGGGTGTAAGAGGTTATCTCATGTAGGGAACATGTTGCTCCCCGAGTGAAATTTCTTTGAATTTCTCACGATTTCGAGAGATATTCACCTTGATGGTGGGATTAATGTTCGACATGTTCCCTTCTTGCGAATGCATTGAGCGCCGTACGGGATTTTTGAACCAATCGACTTTCCACGATGGAAGGAAATATTTTGATTCAATTGCATAAATCTCTTGGTTTCCTATTTTTTTAGGACTCAACGTTTTTTTAGGAAGAAAAAAATCAAGCGGTGATGCATCGCATCCCACGGATAATCCGGTTTCGATCATGGCCTCAAGAATATCCTCATCTCACGGTGGAATAAGGATCCTAAAGGGGGGATTGGGTCCATGCAAGGTTGTGAGGAAGTCATTCAATGCTAACGGAGCTGGTCGACGGACATGAATAAGATTCCATCGTCGATGTGGTGTGAACCATATGCGGTCGATGTGGTGCAGTATAGATTAGGTTTGCACCGTCGTTGGTGCGCCTACTCTAGTGGTTCGCGGTCGACTCAACACCTATGGCTGATGAGTAGAAAACCCAAGTCATGGTTCCAATATATGATGATATGAATTATATATGGTGTATACGTGTCGTCAGGTGTTTGGTGGGGGAGAAATTTCCATCATGGCGGCTTGCGTGAGAGCAATTTTAGGTTCCTCATAAGGCGTATTAAGAGTATTGGCACTTTCTAGGATTTGAAAGTTGTGCATGGTGCAGAGGTGCTCGAATGTTTCCATTAATGGGAATGCCTGTTTCTTGGTTATGGCTAGTGCAAATGGTGCACGGTACCATTGTGCTTATCAAGTAGATGGTGTGCGAACCAACACTACTCTTTGTCCCTCGAATTGGACGCTCTGAATGGATCTAGTGTGTAGGGGAGAGATTTTGTTGCTCTGCCATTTCGAGTTTTTTGGTTTTGGGAGATCTAGCTCTCTTTGGGGAGTGTAGAGTAACGCTTCGCGGGAGGTGCTCGAACCTTCGGGAGGTGCTCAAATTTCATTGTATGGTGGAAATGTAAGCGGATCTTGCAATAGCGATGTGTGATCTTCTCTCGGTTAGAGAGATGTTTATGAGGGATAGGGGAGACCATGTGAAAGTCGTTGCATGAGGTGCTTCGAGTTCTTTACACCGATTGACCTGGTGGTCAAAGTTTCTGTCGCAAGCCCACATGTTGCCCCTAGTGCTGGACATGGGTCTGTTAGGTCAATGCATCTTTTTTACTCGCCCAATGTTTTGGTATTGAAATGGGTTAGGCCACCTTGGGGAAATATGCCTTACATTAGGTTCTCTAAGCTCTGGGATCGATGATATCCCATCGCTACATTTCTAATGAACGAATGATGTCAATTAGTGGGCGCACTCCAGGGTATAAGTGCAGCTTCCGAGCATGATGGTTTCCTTGAAATATTAGACAAGAAATTCTTTCTTGGGTATTCCCTTCCCGCTCGGTTGATAAAGTGATCGGGAACCATCTGCGTAGCGATTCTAGGTCTAGGCATTTGGTGACCAAATGGTTGCGTGCGTTTCACAACGCACAAGTTGGTCTTATCCATGAAGGGCGAGTGTGGGTGACTAAGAGTTCCCTGAACGGTCGCTTTTTCGTTGATAGGAAGATAATGGACCTACTTGTCACATCCTCCTATGTTGTCGATCTATCCATGGATTTTGTGTATGAGATGTCTTCTAGGGAGAGGTGAACTATGTCCGTGCATAGTACTGAGTTAGCGCTAAGAAAAAATCGAGGGATGTAATGGAAATGTTGTAATGGGTGATTGAGAAAAATATATCTTACACAAATATTGGGTTGCTCGGAGGCCAACATAGTACATAGGGTCAACCGCATACCATATTTGGAATAGCTCCAATGTTTCACAATCCTCGTATGAAATGATCACATTCGTCGCAAAGTGCCTGCAAATTTGTAGGTTTTAACTTTCTGAACATAAATTATCTACACACTAATCTTATAACGAAAATAAACAATAGCGAGAGCATAAAACATAAAATAGATAAACACAGATATTTTCCCTGGATCCCAAATCGGGAGCACACTAGCTTGATTTTTCATTATATTTCCTTTTAGTGTTAAAACACATATATATACATGCCGCGACGATACATAAACCCTAATCCATTAACCGTGGATTAGAACATAACCATAGTTCCCTTGACCGGATCTACAAAATACTAGGGGACGAAAACCATCGTACAAAAACCATGTGCAAACTCATGCACAAAACATGGGTGGGAGTCCGCCTATGAGTGGGACCGCACACCATTCACTCGGGCGCCTGCACGGACCTCGAAGCAAAGTGCGCCCCCGTGACGCGCCCGGCGCAACGCACGACGCGCGTGGGGCTGGTCATGGAAAGAATATAACACATACCCAACATTCTTCCACTTGTTGTTTTCTTTCCACGGAGCACTAGCAGAGCTTTCAGTCATTGGGCCAATTCTTCAACACCCATTGTTTCTCTACACCAAGAGAACTTCGAGTGCTCCTGAGACTTCGTCAATGCATGCCCGCAACATTCTTCAAAGTGTCCACCTTTACCGGCAACACCCTTTTAGCTTCAACCATATCTCTAACAAAGTGATATTGAACATCAATGTCGTTTTGTCTTTGAATGATAAGTGGGGTTCTTAGCCAAGAAAATTGCACTTTGGCTATCACGGGATCTATCCTTATAGCTTGTCGTACCAACCCCATACTTGAACACAGTCTCGCAACCAAGCGCTTCCTTGCTTGCAGAGTGGTCGCTTATGTATTTCCGCCTTTCGTAGTTGAAAGCGCCACTACAGTATCGTCTTTTACTCATCCAACTTTGACTCGCACCTCCAAATAGGCTAAACACATACCCACCGTAGATCTTCTTTGGTCCGGATCTCTCAGCTCGGTCCCGCATCGACAAAACCACGAATGTCCAACATTCTTTCCAATCCTAGTCTTCCACATTGTAGCACAAGCCATCATCACTAGTGCCATGTAAATATCCGAAAACCCGCTTTACTTCGTTGTCCAATGCTCCTTCCCCGGGTTTGACATAAACTCTGCTCACATACTACACATGTGCCATCGTCATATGTACTACGTACGTACCATTGCATACGTGCACTACCGCACTTGCATATGTAACACGGGACATATCCTCCTCTTCTTCTTGTGTCTTGGGACATTGTTCAAATGGGACATCTTTGCACCCACGGGAATAGGAACACTCACCGGTTTACTATCTCGCATATTGAACCTCTACAATATAGTCTCGAAATAATTCTCTTCGGTTTTCAACTGAACTTCCTCTTTGCCCGATCTCTCTTAATTTCCATGCCCAAAATATAGTTTGTAGCTACCAAGATCCTTCATGTCGAATTTGGAGAACGGTTAGGTCTTCAAATCTTGGATAATTTCTTTGTCATTTCCAATCAACAACATATCATCCACATACAAGACCAAATAAATAACACGGTCACCAATTAATTTAAAATAAAAACAGTCGATCCTCCTTAGCTTTCGGTGAAGCTAAGTCCTCGTGATATAGGTATCAAATTTTCGATACCACATCCTTGGTGACTGCTTTTAACCCATACAAGTGACATCTTCAACCGCACACCATTTCTTTTACTAACACCTCAACATAATAGTCAGGTTCTTCATGTAGATCTCCTCTTCTAGATCCCCATGAAGAAATGTTGTCTTCACATCCATCTATTCTATCTCAAAATCAAATGCAGCGACGAACATATAAAAGTAATCTAATAGAAGTAACTTTGGCAATAGGAGAAAAAATATCACCAAAATCAATTCTCGGCACTGGGAATAACCTTTTGCTACCAAGCTAGCTTTGTATTTCTCCCACCTTGCCTTCTACATTCATCTTCTTCTTAAACACCCATTTTCTCCCGATGGGTTTCCTTCCAACCAGATAACTCCACGAGATCCCATGCCTCATTTTTTGTGCAAGGATGCCATTTCATCAACCATGGCCTCCTTCCATAGTTTTCCATCCTCGGAACTCTGCGTGACGGACTGCGGGATCATTATACGAGTTATAGTTAAGGCAAAACACGAACAAGCGCGGATGGACTATACCTTCTGAGTTTGCCTTCTTTCCAGAAACTGATCTTCTCAAAGGCTGAGTTTGTGGCTCTTCCTCTTCTAAGTCTTCTTCTATTGTAGAGTCGATTCATCCTCCTTTAGCTCAAACTCTATCTTCTCGAGTTCCTTTGGTAGGACTTCATGTGTAACAACATCTCTAAACACCACATCTCGGTTGTACACAACCTTCCTTGTTTTCCGGGTTCCAAAGCTTGTAACCCTTTAAAACCATCCTTATACAACAAAGATGCCCTTTCGGATTTATTATCCAACTTGGTCCTTTTCTCGTTTTGGAACATGTACATATGCATCACATTCAAATACCCATAGATGCTGAAGAGGGTTTCTTACTAGTCCATACCTCATGTGGAGTCTTATCCTCCAACGTTGATGAAGGTGATGCGTTAACTAAGTAACATGCGGTCTCCTTCGCTCTCGCAGAACTCGTCCTAACCCGTCTCACCGAGCATGCTTCTTGCCTTTCTTCATTGGTCGTTCCATTCTTTCTCGCAACTCCATTTGCGCGAGGGTGTGTATGGAGTATTCTTCGCCATTCTATACCACACTTCTTACAGAAACTCTTCAAATTCCTTCTTGCGAACTCCCCACCATTATCATCCTCAACGCCTTTATCTTCTTCTCTCGTCGCGGTTTCCACTGGGAGCCTTAAATTCTTTAAATTTTTCAAAGACTTCATATTTCTTCCTCGAAATATATCCATGTATTCCTTGAGAAGTCATCTATGAGTGAAACATAGTACACATAATTTCCCGGTGATGGAACTGACACAGGTCCAGACACATCACTGTGCACGAGTTCTAATATCTCGCTTTCACCCTCTTAGCACCGGAAGGAAAACTCACCCGATTCTACTTCCCATATACACAATGTTCACGAAACATTGAAATCCGCAGAGAAATTATACATACCTTCTACCATACCATTTCTATGTAGTATCCGAAGGGCCTTCTCTCCAATATGTCCAAGCCTTTGATGCCCAGTAGCGTGGCCTTTTTCTCCGGAGACTGACTAGGCTTTCCACTCCACTTTCGGGAAACCACATAACGCTGCTACACCCATCAATAACGGTAGTTACCCCTGCAGCCCGTACGGAGTTCCAATCCAAACTCCGCATTAATACCGGTGCTCCACCGAACCATCTTGCGGGCATCTTTCTTGAACTTTGTTTTTACACCTACATCATCCATCTTGCTTACGGAAATCGGATTTCTAGCGATGTAGGAATATGCGGAACACCGGGAGGTGTTATAATCTTCCACCTTGCAGCTTCAGGCTTGACCTTTCCACGTACGACGATTCTAGCCTTCCTATCATCCTCTGGAAGACATCACCACCATCATATTTCTCATACTCGTAGAACCACTCCCTATGGGGAGTGAAGTGAAAGGATGCAAACGAGTCAATCAACCATGACTCATGATTTACATGTGTATTTGAAGAAGAAGCTAAATACACATCCCACCTTCATCCGATGTGGGATTTTTCCTCTGCGAAAGAGCATCATGGCATCCCTTTTCCTTTCTCGGGAGCTTTAGATCTGCATTCCTTTTTGTAGTGTCCTTCCTTTCCGCATTTCCAGCACACCTTTACAAACTTTCCAGGAGATTTAGATCTCCCTCTAGATTTAGATCTCCCACTCGAAACCTTGTTCTTATTTCTGTTCTGGGACCTTCCTCGTACAGATAAGGCATCTCCATTCTGACCCTCCATATTTCTCCGTCTCATTTCCTCCGACAGCAAGGCTGAGACAATGTCATCAAAATTCAAGGTAGTTGTGTTGCTACCTATTGCAATAACCAGACTGTCCCACGAGTCTGGTAGAGAACACAACAAAATGATGCACTTATCTTCATCTGAGATTTTAATATCAACAGATGACAACTGACTTACCACAGTATTGAAGGCGTTCAGATGCTCTGTCACCGAGTCTCCATCCTTCATCCTCAGGTTATACAGCTTTTTCCGTAGGAACAATTTATTCACTAGAGACTTAGATTGGTACAAAGTCCCTAGCTTTTCCCACAAGTTCTTCGTTGTAGCTTCCCCAGATACATTCAACAATACTGAATCTGAGACACACAACGGTATTGTGCTCTTAGCCTTCCGATCCAGTTTCTTCCAGTCTTCATCTGACATCACCGTTGGTTTAGTACCTGGATCTACCACGATCCACTGATCTTTATCCACCAACAGATCCTCCATCTTGAGTTTCCACAACTCAAAACTCTGACCATTAAATTTCTCGATCTCTATCTTTCCGCCGCTCGCCATCTTCTTTCACCGCAAGAATCGATCCCGTAGATCTCCCACTGAACAGGGTCTACCACAGGCCCGAGCAAAAAACCCTCAACAACAAAGGCGTCCCCTTGAAGCTGAAACAACTCTGATACCAAATGTAGGTTTAAACCTGAACATAAATATCTACACACGATTCTTATAACAAAAAATAAACAATAGCAAGAGCATAAAACATAAAACAGATAAACACAGAGATTTTCCCCTGGATCCCAAATCGGGATGACCAGCTTGATTTTTCATTATTTTCTTTTTAGTGTTACAACACATATATATACATGCCGAAGCATACATAAACCCCAATCCATTAACCCTGGATTAGAACATAACCGTAGTTCCCTTGACCGGATCTACAAAATACCAGGGGCCGAAAACCATCGAACCCCAAAACCATATGCAAAACCATGCACAAAACCATGGGCGGATCCGCCTATGAGTGGGTCCGCACAAAAAACAAATTTTGGCCGGGGCGCTGCCCCGGACCCCAACGGTGGGGACTGCTTCGCCCCTCGTGACCCCCCAACTATGCCCGACGCAACATACAGCGCGTGGGGCCAATCTTGGAAATAATATAACACATACCCAACAGTTAGGTCCTTATATTACTAGTATAGTCCCTTATTGTTGTTAGAGTAACCCCCTTATTGTTATTTTTGTACCCTTGTAACCCCCATATTGTTATCATTGTGCCCTTAAATTATTATTGTTAGGTCGGCTAGGATTACATTGTGGCCTCATGGACTCCTATATATAGAAAGGAGGTTTTGTCATTTGAATCATCGAAGAATTGTTCATTCATGTAATGTATTGGAGGTTTCCCCCTCGAAGTGGCTTATTTCTAAGGCGTTGATATCTCTTTTCTTCTCTTTTTGGAGCTGGTTTCATAACATTTGGTGTCAGAGGTTTGGATTCTAGGGTTTCACTGCACCAAACAGGTTATCGTGGAATTTTCACTATAATGTTTTTTCTACAAAGGTTCAGAAGCTGAAATTTTTAGAGCACGAAGCTGAAATACTGAAGAACATCTTCGTAAAAGTTAAGAGTTTATTTTGAAATAGTTTTTGAGATATGATCTGTGGAAGTTAGGTCTTTTTCAGGCTCCCAAATTTCATCTCAAAGAGATGATTGTGGGAAAATCTTCATAACTCTCTCTCTGAGCATTGGATTGAAATTCTGTAAAAAGTGGCTGGAAGTACATGGAAGATAGTGTCATTTCTATAAATTTCAGAGCCAAAGAAACAAACAGTAACACGTGGAAAGTTGTACAAGTTCGATTTACTGAACCATTCCGTAATTAGGTCATTGTGGGAGATTGGATAGAACTTTCACTTGAAGAATCCAAATCAGGTCAGACCTGTGGCATTCATAAGAGGATTCAAAGGCCTACTGCAGGGAAAAATTTCAAATATTGAAAATTTAAAATCACATAGATAATTCAGTTTCAATATCGAGCTCCTCAAAAGCAATAAAAAGGTGTGTATTTTTTTCGAATTACATAAGTCTCGTTTGAAAAAAATTAGTTTGAATTTATTCCAAGGGCATATTGAAGAATAGATATCAGTATTGGGTTCTAAAATGCCTCCTAAAAAGAATTCAACACCAATTAAGCCTTCAAAAGACTCTACTATGACTCATCAAGATGAAGAAACACAACATGATATATCAAAATTACAAGAGCAAGTGCACCAAATTTTGCTATCACAAAGAGAAACAAAAAATGAAATGGAAGTTTTCAAGAAAGGTGTGGAAACTAAGATGGATGGTTTGAAGAAAGGCGTGGAAGCTAAGATGAATGGTTTGGAAGCTAATATTGATGGCATGGAAGTGGGCATGGAAGCTAAGATAGATGGCATGGAGAAGTCAAGATGATGACATGGGAAGCCAGACTGACAGTACTAGGGACAAATAGAAAATAATGATTGATTTAAAATGATAATAAGAAATGATTCCTAATGGCAAAAAGATAGTAGAGGAAACTCATGATGAGAATAAAATACATGTTAATCATGATTTCATAAACTATAATGTTGGATTGAAGAACCACCATATTCCAAAGATCGATATGAGTAATTTTGATGGCAAGGATCCCGTAACATGGATACTACAAATGGAGCAATATTTTGATCTCAATAATGTTCAAAACACACAAAAGGCACGCATTGCAAATTTTACATTTAGAAAAAAATACATTTGTATGGTATCGATGGCTTTGCTCCCGTAAAAAAATTGTCACTTGGTCAATTTTACGAAGGAAATGATAGCACATTATGAGGATACAAAGAGCAACACCTTCTTTAATCAATTGATAAATCTCAAACAAATGGGTTTAATGGCGGAGCACATTGAGGACTTCCAAAAATTGAATATAAGGGTAACTGATATTCCAGAGGAACACATGATTGATGTCTTCATAGGGACTTTAAAGAATAACATCCAACATGAATTTCACATTTGGTTAATGGATTCATTAGAGAAGGCATTCAGGCTGGAAAGAAAAATTGAATGTAAAATTATGGCGAAAAGGAAGCTTACCACTCACATCTATAAAGATGGAAGTATACATTCTAGATTGCCAAAACTAATGTAAGTTTGACACTACAATAATTAAGAAAAATACAGCAAAAGGGCTTTTACAATATCAGAGGAAAAATACACTAAAGGTCATATGCACCGAAAGGAAGTTATTTTACATAGATCAGAAGATGAAGAAGGAAACTTCAGAGGAGGCACAGGCCAGGATCCTACAAGAAGAACAAATAAGTCCAACATATTGTATGTAATGCACTTGCAGGAATTACCACTCCTCAAACTCTCAAGATAGAAGGACATATCAGGAAGAAAAAGGTAATAGTGTTGATTGATTCAGGTAGCACCCATAATTTTATTCATTGTAAGGTAGCCAAGGAATTGAATTGTTTCCTATACCCAACACCAGAATGTCAAGTGATGGTTGCAAATGGAGGAACTATAAATTTCTCTGGAAAATGCCATAATATCAAGCTAGCCATGGGGGAATATGTATTGAATAGTCTAATGCTTTCCATCCCAATGGGAGGTGCTGATATTGTACTAGGAGTACAATGGTTACAATCTTTGGGGATGGTAACTTTTAATTTTCAAGAACTTTTCTTGAAATTTTTTTTGGAAGGAAAGGAAATCAAATTACGGGGTATCATAGGGAAGCCAAGAAAGATAATAAGCTCTAATGTCATGAAAAATCTCCTGAATAAAGAACAACATGGCGTAATTGCACAATTATTCTCACTAGAAGTTCCAACATCAAAATCATCTATTTCTGCAGATCTCCAACAAGTCTTGGACAATCATTCCAAGGTGTTTGAAACTCCCAAAGGACTCCCACCTATTCGTGATCATGATCATGCTATTCATTTGATTCCAGGAAGTGTTCCTCCAAACATCAGGCCTTATAGATATCCTTACGTCCAAAAGAGTGAAATTGAATGTATGATTGCAGAAATGTTAGAGGCGGGTATAATTCAACCTAGTCAAAGTTCTTTCTCTGCTCCTGTAGTATTGGTACACAAGAAGGATGGATCATGGTGAACGTGTCCTGATTATAGGGAGCTCAATAAGCTCACCATTAAAGATAAATTTCTCATTCCTATGATTGATGAATTATTGGATGAATTACATGGAGCAATTTATTTTACCAAGTTGGATCTTCGTTCAAGATATCATCAAATTAGAATGAAGACTGAAGATATTCTGAAAACAGCATTTCAAACTCATGAGGGTCATTATGAATTTTTGGTCATGCCTTTTGGCCTTACCAATGCACCTTCTACATTTCAAGGGTTGATGAATTCCATTTTCAAACCATTCGTTAGAAAATTTGTGCTAGTATTTTTTGATGATATACTAATCTACAGCAGGTCTTGGAAGGATCATGTTCTACATGTTGACAGGGTGCTCAAACTATTGGAGGAGAAACAATTATATGAAAACACATACAAATGTTTCTTTAGAGTACAAGAGGTGGAATATCTCCGTCATATTGTATCTCACGAGGGTGTTAAGGTAGACCCTAACAAAATCAAAGCCATTAAGGAATGGAAAGTCCCCACAACCATAAAGCAGTTGCGCAGATTTCTCGGGTTAACAAGGCATTATCGCAATTTTTTTAAGAATTATGGGAGAATAACAGAACCTATAACAACATTATTGAAGAAATATGCATTTTCATGGACTCCTAAAGAAACTAAGGCCTTTGAACATATAAAAGAGGCAATGTACCTAGCACCAATCTTAGCTATGCCAGACTTCACAAAACCATTATTCTGGAAAGTGATGCCTCAGGAAATGGAATTAGTGTTGTTTTAATGCAAGAAGGAAGACTCATTGCTTTTGAAAGTCGTTCAATAAAAGGAACGTATTTACAAAAGGCTATTTAAGAGAAGGAAATGTGGGCAATACTACATGCACTATAGAAATGGAGACCTTACCTAATGGGAAGACACTTCAAGGTAAAAATTGATCGTGATAGTCTTAAACAATTTTTGGAACAAAGACTATCTTCAGAAGAGAAACAAAAATGGGTCACAAAGATGTTGGGTTATGAATTTTAAATTGTCTACAAAAAAGGGAAGCTAAATGTTGTTGCAGATGCACTCTCAAGAAAGGATGAAGAGGTGGAAGCATTTCTTTATGCCATTTCAATTATCGAACCAGATTGGATAACCGAAGCAGGGGATGAATGGAAGAAGGACGAAGAAGTGTGGAATCTTATTCAAAATTTGCAGCAAGATCCTAGTACATCTAATACATTTAGTTGGAAAAATGATTCCTTATGGCACAAATATCGCTTATATATTTGCAAGAATTGCCAACTGAAATAAAATATTCTTTTGGAACTGCACACTTCTCCTTTAGGAGGACACTCAGGATTATTAAAAACTTACCACAGGGTGAAGAAAGATTTTTTTTGGGATGGCCTTAAATCTGATATTCAAAATTTTGTGGCGGAATTTTTGGTTTACCAGCAAAATAAAGTGGAGAAAATTAAGACCTCGGGTCTTCTACACCATTTATCCATTCCAAGTCAATGTTGGGAGGAGATTTCAATGGATTTTATCACAGGTTTACCTAAGTTCGAAGGAAGGAGTGTCATCATGGTGGTAGTTGATAGACTTACCAAGTATGCACACTTTTGTGCATTATCTCATCCATTTAAAGCAAGTACAATTGCTACTGCATTTATGGAAACAATTTAAAAGATAAATAGAAACCCGAAGATTATTGTAAATGACAGAAATCCCATTTTTATAGGAAATTTTTGGACAGAATTATTTTCTTGTTTGGGTACTCAACTAGCTCATAGCTCATCTTATCATCCTCAATCCGATGGTAAAACAGAGATAGTGAATAAATGTTTGGAAGGATATCTTCATTGTTTTGTATTTGATAAGCAAGCACAATGGGTCATGTGGTTACCTCTGGCTGAATGGTGGTATAACACTTCCTTCCATACTGCAGCAAAAATGACACCATTTATGGCACTTTATGGATATCATCCACCATCCATCACATATTCTTTAAGGGAAAAATCTAGGTTTCAATCAGTGGAGAATCACATTGAGCATCAACAGGAAGTTCTCCATGTCTTAAAGGATAACCTAAATTTGGCACAAAATCGAATGAAATAACAGGTAGATCAACATCGCAGTGAGAGAAGTTTTGATGTGGGAGACTGGGTATTTTTAGGGCTAAAACCATACAAACAAATGTCCCTCAAGCAAGCTAAGAAGGATAATAAATTATCACCAAAATACTATGGTCCTTACAAGTTTTTGCAAAATATTGGTACTATGGCATACAAATTGGAGCTTCCTGCTTCTTTGCGAGTGCATCTAGTTTTCCATGTTTCATGCTTAAAAAAGGTTATAGGGGAAAAAATTCCAGTTCAAACAATATTGCTAGAACTTGATGAGGAAGGAAAAACCATATTGGAACCTGAACCAGTCATAGAAACAAGAACTTGACAACTATGAAATTGATCAATTTTAGAGTATCTCATCAAATGGAAGAACTTACCCACAAAATATTCTACATGGGAGGATGAGAATTTTATACAAAAGCACCTGGAGCTACTCAAGCGTTGAGGACAACACCTTTTTGAAGGAGAGGAGCATTTTAGGTCCTTATATTACTAGTATAGTCCCTTATTGTTCTTAGTGTAACCCCCTTATTGTTATTTTTGTACCCCTGTAACCCCCATATTGTTATTATTGTGCCCTTAAATTATTATTGTTAGGTCGGATAGGATTACATTATGGCCCCACTAGGATTACATTGTGGCCCGATGGACTCCTATATATAGAAAGGAGGTTTTTTCATTTGTATCATCGGATAATTGTTCATTCATGTAATGTATTTGAGGTTGTCCCCTCAAAGTGGATTATTTCTAAGGCATTGAAATCTCTTTTCTTCTCTTTTTGGAGCTGGTTTCACAACAATCAACCATTAATTTCCTCCATCACTCAAGTGCTCTCCAATAAACCCAAAAGCACAATGGAGTTTAGATTTCATATAAATCACTAGACTATGTGTGACCATATACAAACATATTTATATGGTGACCTGACTCAACTAGTATGGCTTTTCAAAAACATAAAGCAGTGTGCAGATACTTTGGTTATTACATCAATAATTGGAATGAAGGGCCATCATTTCTGCCTTCTTTTTTTCCTACAGTATTTCTATTCTTATAAAAAACATAGATTTATTTTGAAGTCAAGGGCGGGGATTATTTTCCCTTGGTTCCATAGAAATCGGATCACAAGTCATACTATATTTTACATTCTTTAAAATATATATGGAATCTAAAATTTCCATAAATTTTACTTTAATTATTTTTTTCCACATTAATTTCCATATATTTTAGTTAATTATTGTTTTCCACATTCCCCACTCCTGGAGTTACTTTGCACCGAGCTCGATGCAAATGCTAGTTTTTAACCCAAACAAGAAAATGATGAAACTTCAAAGGAGTGCCATTTACAAATCGGTTGACAAAACAGAGTGAAACAAGTATCGTTGAAAAGCTTATGAAAAACCAGATTCAATGAAACAATCAAAATAGAAATCCGATAAAAAATGAAAAATGGCAAAATTACAAAATAATTAACTTAATCAAAATCCTAAAAGGTGTTTAGCCAAAAATTTTGTAGAAAGGGTCCCCATTATTTGAAGTACATTTAAGTCAAAAATGTCAGGGTTTTGTTTTACCACAACAATGGTGACATGCAGGAGAAGAACCAGTTATCTCTAATTAAAGATAATGAACTTAAATTTGCCCAAAGTTTTAAAAATAATGGAAATCACAAAATTGTCTAACAGTAAAAAATTTCCATAAGTTCCACATAGATAGATTAAGCAATATGAGTTTGTAAATATAAGTACTTAAAACAGACTCGAGTAAAAGTGATGGATCCAAATTTGGGGAAATTTGTTTTTTAAATTTTCCTCGTGAAAAATAGAAGAAGGTAGAGATAGGAGTTTTTGATAAGGAATATATCCATTTTGTGATTTTATCTGACATTTCTTTGCTGCCAGCGAGCCTGAACAATACCTCGACGAAGTTGTCATTTATGCCATACAAGTCTAGTCGTGCTGCTAGCGAGTGTTCACAGCCCTGACGGGTTTACTTGTATTTCCCATGCTTCCTCTTTTTCACTCTTTTGATAAGCGCATTTGAAAGATTTTAGTTTATGATATATTTGTGTGAAAGAGTTGGGATGTTAAAAGAGATTTATGTTTAATGGACATAATACTCTTATAATATTTACTCCAAATTATTTCCCAAAACTATCAACCACGGGTTTTTTATGCAGAGGGATGAGAGGGATTCATTGTATTAAACTCAAATCAGTTCTTTCCTTAAAAAATTCAACTCAATCACTTAGAAAAGATGTGTGTTTCTCTATGAAAAATATTTAAAGCAAGATGAATTTATGGTTCCATAAAGATCCGCCTTTAATGATAAATGAAATTCACTTAAATGTATAGAGTAACAGATTTCCCATGTATGTCAACAACTGCAAGGTAAGAAAAAATCATTTCACATAAGTTATGGAAAAGTTACCAAAATCAAATCAAAACTGAAAACAAAAAGAAAATAATTCCTAAACTGAATTAAGAAAAGAAATCAATGAATAAAAAATGAAGAAAAAAAAACTAAAAGAAAAACAAAATTTAAAAGCTAAACTCTAACAAGATTGTTTATATGAATTTCTCAACAAAGGTTTATAAAATAAAAGAAGCAGATGTACGTTCATTCCTATGTTGAGATTTTAAAATTTTATCTTGTAGAATGATAAGAAATGAGGCCCTCAAAATGTAGAGGGTGAAATAGAAGTTATGATAGATAATCTGTTTAAAGAGAAGTCTCTGTCTATTGCAAATTTTCTTCTTCAAGACAAAACATGCATAAAAGCATCTTAACTATTTTATAATAAGAGTAATGCTTAAAGAAACATACTACAGGTTTTGAAACTCCCCAGACTAGCTAAATTGATGACGCTCATTACTACTTCTCTTTCAAGAATCTAAAAGAGTAAAAAAAATGAATTTCAAAAACTGATCTGGTAGAGGTGTGAAAAGTTTATGAAAACCTGTAGAAACAGAGTTCAAGATCAGCAAAAATTAAACTGAAACAAAAAGTAAAGAAATATAAATAAATGAAAGTGGGCATATAAAATTTACCATTGGAGAATTGCATTCCATATTACCTTAAAGGTATTATTTTCTCCAGTACAAGTTAACCTCTTTCCTTAATTAGAATTAAAAACATGAAGAAGTTTTATTGACCCAAAATCATTATTTATTAAATCTAAAATAAAACAAGCAGTTTAACTAAAATAAAGCATTGTTTCATGTTCAAGGAATCATGAATAAATCGAATCTATTAGAAATGAGGATGAATATACGCTTATTTATGAATTGTAGTGATGAATGTGCTTTTTTGCTTCTTCTATTCTGAATTTATATAAGCCCCAAAGTATTGAAGTTGATTCAAAATCCCAAAAATTGTAACAGTATATAAAGAGGATTTGAATCTCTATATGATAAGTATGAAGAGAAATTCAAAATAAAAGAAAATTAAAAAATATGAATTAATCATTGCTACATTGTCTTGCTAAATTTTTTGCATCGCGAGATTCTTTGCCATGCATAACTTAAAATCTGCGACTTTCACTTTTGCCGATATGTGATTAAGCATTTTATATAATACTTAAAAGATAATGGTGGAAAGTCAAATATCGAAGTTTATCACATCAAAATATCTTGAAGACAAAGCTTCATTGGAGTTTAGCAATGCGATATAATTACTGTGATGGCAATGTCGCGAGATGAGCATGTGCGATGGGAAACTGCAAAGGGATGAATGCGATATCGGAGAATAGTCATATTGAAAGATTAAAGCTTGTGAATGAAATGAAATGTTGATATTATTCTTGCAATAATGAAAATGTGATAAATGATTGATGCAACGTGACTGCAGATATCCAAATATACACACGAAACTTTGGTTTTACGTCCCACACAAAAGGTGACCAAACATGAACGGTTTTCAGTTTGCATCTTTTATAATTTACCTTCTCGCAGATTTCACAACCTAATATTTTTTGCAATTTTTCGATTTCGCGATTTCATAATTCGCAACGAACTCTACACCACTCGTTGCAACTTTTAACATTTAAAATATTACTTATCTCATTCGATATACGATTTGTGTATCATCGCATCGCAATCTCCTTACCTTATCTTTTATCGCATCGAAAATAATATAACTTACCGGGTGAGGTCTTAACAATAACCACTAAAATTTCCGATATGAAAAACTTCATTGGGTGTGATTCCATCGTTGATATCATTTAGATCTAATGGTCCTCATTGCTCCCTTACTCTTCTGCTTCGCATCGCAATTCAAATAACTTATTGTGTATTGATATGCCGATTAAGAATGGACCCGATAATTTTATTATATGGATTTAATCTCATATCGGATCCAGAACATTAGGACTTTTTAAACCTATGCCCCTACCATTATTGTTATTGAATGGATGCGACATTTTTATGAATCTTGATTTAAATTTTATATCGGTTTCAGAATTGTGTGGTCATATCAATATTTAGAGAAATCAACTATCGGATATATGAAATGTGAAATGCGATATGCTACCTAGAATTTTGTGAGAGAATGAGTGAAAAAGAACATCAAAGGTATTGCATCAACAATTTTATCAGTAAATACTAAGATTCGCTTCTGATGGAATATTTCGATACAAATAGTTGTGATACGGATGATGCGATATTAGACAGAAGAATCATTGGAAATCAGAGGGAATGAGAATATTGGGAGATTAGAGATATTTGGTGTATGTTTATTTCAAAGCGTCCGATATGTGAATTGTGATATATGATGAAACATATGTGAGTCCGATGATTTCTTAAAGTATTCAATTAAAAAATAAGGGATTGATTTAAATTTTATTTTTGAATAAATAACCCTTTAATATTTTAATTAACTGTCAGAATATCTAATCGAAAGTAATTTTATCATAATTTTCTTGTAAATAAAGTTATGAAATATAATGATCTAATATAAATGTTCCGAGATTTTTTTAAGATAAATGAGGATTGCAATGAATAAAAGAAAAATTAAATAATCTTCAAATTTCAGATGAAATCATAAATACTTTTCTGAACATGTTGCGGATTTGAAAAGATCTAGCTACTTGCTTATCTTGAGTCTTCATAATCAAGTTAATGAAGGCCTGCAAACAAAATAAAAAATAGAAATAAGAAACAACATTTTAAAGTAAATTAAACAATAGATGACGATGAACATGTAAACACATACTTGGAAGAAAATTGACTGTAAATTTTACCTCTTTAAAGCTTCAGGCTCTCCCAAATTTTCTCAAAATTTGCATATGTTCAACATCACCTATTTATTCTAATCTAAAATGCTAAGTAATGAATTTTTTCAAATTGCATCTTTTCTAAAATTACATTAGAACACTAGAGTGGTAAAAATGAGTTCTTATAATTACTTGGGAACCAAAAATTGTCAAGTGGTAGAAAATTCTTTGAATTTCATGTATGATAATTGTTATGAATTGTGAAAAACAAGAAAATTGAAGGCTTGACAAATAAGTAAGATCTGATAATTTAAGAACTTCTAAAATTCTTTAGGATACTTTTCTATAATTGAAATGGGATTCTCAAAAGAAATTGGATTCATTACTTTTTTTATTGAAAATATGAAATAATGAAATCATTGCAAACATAAAAGAAAATTAATCTATTCCTATTTCTAACTCAATAAAGGAAATATGACTAGGTATAGTCATACTTCCAATGTAACCATGTAAGCATTTTAATTCATGCATGTATATACATGTCAAACATTAGTAAAAATGAAAATATAATTAAACTAAGAAAGCTAAATCTGTAAGTAGAATGTATTTTCATTGTTAGTAGCTTATTCACCATTACCTTCTCTTGAATTGTCCTTTCCAACTGAATTTCAATTGAATCATAGAAATATGGATGGATTTCCATTATTGAGTGAGATAGGTTTAAAAAAGAAGATGACGGGCTAGGTTGTAGAAATGATCTTTCAGAAATGATGGCCTGTGTGATTTTGTTAGTGTTATGTTTAAGTGCTAAATTATTAACAATCTTCCATGTAGTAAAATTTTCCAATGTCTTTCAAATGGATTAATGAAAAATGGATGGAAGTCCGATAGATTCAACTGAAGATTATTAAATGAATTAGATTGCTGGTCATAAAGTGAAAATATAATCTCTTGTTGGTATTTCTCTTGCGAAGTAAGAAGTAATTGATAAGGAATGAACATCAATTGAAATTTGAAGTTCAATAATTCTTGATGTTCACAACTATAATTTGAAGCTTCATTTTCTCATTGAGTCAATGCATCAATTGAGTGTTTAATATTGAAATTTTCAATATGCCAGCACAACGTATCTAAATATTTTACACTAAAAAAAGAAAATAAATCTGAAGTTAAAAATAAATGAAACAAAATTCAGTTTATACTAGTGTTACAATTATTATGACCACACAATTGAGACTGATTTATAACAATTTCCTTTTCACAAGAATTGGGCAGAATAATGCAATTAAAATGATTGTTGATACCCACTTGTGAATTCGACAAAAGAATATGACTCTAAATGGGAATTCAAACTTGATCATCATATAAATCATAGATTGGAATGGTTTCTTGAATGTTGAAATCATGAATGTGATTAATTGTTTGAAAATGAGAATTATTTGAAACAATTTCTGAATTAGATTGTTCTTCATTTTCACATGTGATTTGACTTTGATTATGAGGATTCAACAAATCAATATCCTCAATGTCAAAGTAGTTATCATAAATGACCTCATGACATTCATTAGAATTCCCTTCGATGTCATTCAATGTATCAAAACAAAAAGGAATATTGTGCTCATGTTCATTAATGCCAGACGAATGATCATTAATTAATTCTCTATCTTGATAAAAAGTAATTGGCAATTCATTTAGATTAGCCTCTCTATTTTATGAAATGTCTTTAACGTGAAGAGAGGTTAAATTTTTATTAGAAAAATTATCAGGATAAAGAGAAAAATATGAATTTGAAAGAATGTATTTGAAAATATCTCTATTTGAAAACTCTAGTGCATTTTCTTCATTGCAAATTTCAGATTTAAGATCATTCACTTGGCTACTTATGATTTCTTTAAGAATGTTGCTTTGTTGTCCCGAATTTGGCATTTGTTCATCATAAAAGGATTCAGAAATTTGTAGAACAGATTGTGTATTATTGGAAAATTTAATCGTTGTTGGTACTTATCGAATTATGCTCTGACTTTCTGATTCTAATGCATATTGATTTTCATATTTCAAAGCGGTATCTTCTTCAATACTACTGCTAATATATTCTTGCGGTTTATTAATTAAATTTTCCAATCTTTGTAATTAAGATTCATTGACATGTGAAGGTGCACCTTGATGCTTATCAATATTGTATGGAATGTGCAGAAATTGAAGGAGTTGATTATACAAAATATAGGCCATTTGATCATCAATTGTTTGTACCTCTATATTGGAGTTCTTACTTATGTCAATGAAATTAGAAGGATATTGATCAAAGCTTGAAATAATTTCACATGTATTATGAATGGAAAGAAGAGAGAAACTATGTTTAAACCAATCTAGTAATTCTTCTTTCGAAGGTTTATCTTCAATTTTAAATTTTAAAAAATTTAAATGAAATCTAATGGTAAAATCAATTAAAGAATCACCTTCAAACCTTCATAGATCTTCAAAATCATCACATACATATTCTTAAATATATCCATAAAATTTACAAAGGAATATTGCAATAAATTGTTCCCAAGTGTGGATTGAGGCAACTAGAAGTGATTAACATCAGCTTCTAGCTTTTGCCAAGAATGTGAGAGTAAAAATCCTCCATAAAATATCTTCATCAATTTCTTGAAAAACATAATTTGAAAAATTTTGAATAAATTGAAAGACATGATTAAATGCAGAAGTATTCCTATTACCGTTAAAATTTACCTGAGACAATAGTCTTACTATTTCTGGTGGAGTATTGGAAGATGCATGTCTAGAAATACAACTCCAAATTGGAAGTTTTAGAGGAGCCATTGTAATAAAAATGAAATGTTAGAATATAAATACTCCAAAGGAAAACAAGTCTCAGGCCCTCCTTCTAGTGCCAAAATGTTGAGGCCTCGAAATTCACTGCAACAACATGGGGATGACCACTCGGTCCAGACCTTAAAGTAGTTCCTTTTACATTTGGAATAGTGGCTCCAACTTGTTTAACTAGGTCTAGTTACCTTCTCTCAATTTCCATTGGCTTAACATATGATTTCTGTCTACCAATGGGAAAGAGACATCAGATCATTTCTCTTCCCAATCGAACAAGAAAGTGATCCTTAAGCTAATTTGGGTTTAGCCAAGCCACTATCAAAGTTTCTCCTCTTTGGGAAGAGGACTTTTTAGGGATGTATAATTTAATCTATATGCAAAAATATTCTAAAATGAAAATAAAAGGAATTTTTTTAATCATATCTCAATTAGGCAGATATAGATCAATCCCAACAGAGAGTAAGATATTTTAAATAATTGAGATTTAAATATGTCTGTTTTAAATGAATATCAAACTAATGAAGTAGTTCAATTAAATGATATTATGAATACCAAACACATCCTACCTAGAGAAATATTAACTGAAATAATCAATCAACAACACTCGGGAAGTAGTTCTCAAAATGATATTGATCAATTAATCAGTAACTTGAATAATTAAACAATAATATGCAGAAATAATTCACAACATATCACTATTCAATAAATCAGTTTTATAAAGAATAGAACTGTGACACAAAAAAATCCCGGGAGAGGGTTGAAAAATTAAGGACGGAGCTCTGCAAAAAACCTAATGGCTTCAGCCATCGCCTCTGCTCCCTTGACCCTATTGGGCAATGTCGCCGTCGTCACCATGGCAGGGCACGCTTACACTGAGGGGTTTAGCGCCGTAGGCCTCCGTGGCTTTTCCTCTCAGAGAATCCACAAAATTCAGAATAGGATCTTCCATCCCGCACCAAATCTTGTCCAGGTTGCAGATCGAGGGTTTAATCCCACTTGGATCTACGCAGATCTTGTCGCAGGGACTATCGACCCCGCCAATGTCCCTCTCTGCTGGCGACTTGGCTCAAGAGTAATCACCAACTTCGGATGGCACAAAGACTTCGGATCAGATCTCTTCTCAGGAACGCGCAAGCAGAGGATCTACCTATCGAACCCGCAAGAAATGCCTGCAAAGGCACCAAGGCTGGGAATACACACTGCTTGCGACTATGCGCCTCATCCTGCTTTGGCCATTGCTCTAAGCCTGACGATTCTGGACATGGATCTATCCACTGCTTCTCGGAAGAAGGTTTCTTTTTTGAACCAGCCAGATCTGCCAGATCTGCCAGAAGAAGCACCTGCATTTCAGATTCAAGTCACACTCTCGGGCAAGACGATAATGCATTGGGTGCGCGCAACAAATCTTGTGCAAAATCTTCTACAAAAACTCAAACACCGACTGGGGATTCCCTCCGTTTACTTGAGATTGCTATATAAGGGTAAGAAAATTATGAACACCCTACCCCTCTTCTATTATAGCATTCAAAAGGACGCTTCTATTACAGCTACCTTTTGTTTAAGAGGTGGTTCAATAGGGCAGACCTCCTTTGCCCCTTCTTTCTCTTATAAAGACGTAGTCCGCAAAGACGCTGCCTACCCTCAGGCTTCTTCGAAAGCAGCTCAACCAACTATGGCTCCAAAGCCATTCTTGGTAGATAAATCAGAGGAAGTTCCTTCTATCAGTTTCTCTCATTCTGAGATTGACGAACGCTACCAGTTTTTTGCAGAATCCGCAATCATATGCAGATTTAATGGGCTATGGCCTCGCACAGCAGATCTATACCAATGGATCTATTCCAATTGAACTAAAAGAAGCAAGATCTTCTTATGTTCATAAGGATTCTTCATCGTGGCTTTTGACTCAAATGAAGACTACCAGAAAGCCTTAACAGGAGGCCCTTGGTTCTGGGGATCGGCTGGACTTTTCCTCACCCCTTGATTTCCAGACTTCGACCCTTCTATAGCTGTCATCACCAAGCTTCCCATTTGGGTCCGGCTCCCAAATCTTCCAGTACATCTTTGGCATATTTCTGTCTTCGTAGCCATTGGAGAAACCCTAGGACGCTATCTAGCTACAGACTCTTCAAGAAAGAAAAATGGACTCTACACCTATGGCAGATTATGTGCAGAAATAGATATCAGTAAAGGACTTCTGGATCAGATCAACCTCAAGATTGGAGAATTCCACTGGACACAAACCTTGGATTAAGAAAACACAGCCTTCCATTGCCGACATTGTCATCAAACAGGGCACCTCCAGAGTACACGTTCCTAGTTCCTTGACAAAAAGAAGAATCAAAATCGCAAACCCAAATCCAAGAGCTGGAATCCCTGTGTCCCTCCTACTCCTATGGACGACACAGATTCCTCTAGTTCGGATGAGGAGGAATTTGAAGTAGATGGGCAGAATGATGAGATTCAGCTGGACACTCCCTCGGTCAGTCCGGCAGTCCCCTCTGCCCCGCCGATCTCTCAGAAACGTTCTCATGTATCTTCGTCTTTAGATTTCGACAAGGATATTCCGTCGCCAGAGTAGAATAGTCCACAACTTGTTATGGCTCATCCAAATTCCACTGGCTGGGTCAAAGTAAGCAAGAAAAAAGGCAAGAAATGTCGTGTGGCAGTAACCACCCACTCTGGGTAGATTCCTCTACTCAGAGCCAGCTTTTTTGTATTCCCATGTTTTCTTATGCTCATTCCCTGATTGTCTATCAGGAGCGAGGTTGATAGCCTACAACTCCCATGCTTCTATGTTTCGCTTGCATGCAAGCTTGATTGTACTATACTTTTATTTTCTTAATAGAATTAGTCTTACTGAGAAAATAAATAAATAAATCAGTTTTATAAGACAGATTTCTGAGTAAATAGTTACTCAGAAATCAGAATTCAGTCCATAAGAGTAGAGATAAATATAACATAAAATTGAGGCAAATTACTCATACTGACAGTAGTGGACAAATATGGAAGTAAATTGACAAATTCTTGTTATCATAAAATGAAACCAGCATTTAAAATAATAGTGTTATAAATACCAGTTTATTAAGTCCATTTCCCCAGCTCTGGTCTCTAATAGTCCTTTACAATGGCTGAACTTCTGCTTTCAAAATCAAAGCTACAATAACGCAAGAATCTGTTCATTATACATAACTCAGGATGTAAAAGAAAAATCTAAATAATCTCCAGATCTGAGATTCCTCTCCTCCCACCTACAACTCTAAATCCCTATTACAGAAGTGCTTTTATAATTCTAGAATTGTAGAGGAGAGAAGCCCCTATTACATTCTGCAATTTGCTATTTATAATATTTACAAAAGGATTTATTCATAAGAAAGTTTGTTTGAAGAGTGATTTTGCTCAATCAATTTTCATTAGTTCAAATCATATTATTAAATTGTTGGAGCCTTCTCATTGATTGATATCTTCTTCTTCTTATCTCTTCAACTGTTTTCTTGCAAAAATAAATAAAAAAATAAAATCAAAATGCCAAATCTAGAAATTAAAATAAATCCAATAAAAACTTAATTAAATAAATAAATAAAAAGGAAACATAATATTTCTTTTGATCTCTGTGCTGATATAATAGGCCAAGGATATCATTGATGAATGGATATGCATTTAGAAGAAGTCGTGGACAAATTAAAATGCAGAAAATAAAACTCAAAAAATTGATATTGTTAAAAATTCATAGCATGATCTTCTGTTAACTTTTAACCCAATAAATGATCAACTCTGGAAAAGAAACAGCTTTAGAAATGTTCTCCATGATTTTATCTATCTAATGAGCCATCTTAGGCCTCATTTGGCCAAGTAAAAGTTCATTTATGAGCTTCCAAATTTTGTATATTAAAATTGGCATAATTCTAGAATTTCTGTTGCTTGGGCTAAAAATCAGAATTTTTTAATTAAATTATAATCATAAATTAGATTATGATTTTTAATTAATTAAAATATTAAAATATTATATCAATATAATAATTATAATTATAATTAAAATATTATAATTAAAATATAATATTATATAATATAATTATTTTAATTAATAATTCAACAAAATGCACACCACGTGAGAGAGAGAGAGAGAGGAGTGAAGTGAGAGTATGGAGTGATAAGGGAGGAGGAGGGTGAGTGACGTGAGGGTGATGAGTCAAGAGGCATAAGGAGGTCAACAAAACTTATATTAAAAATTTTAACATTTTGCATGTTTTTCCACATCGCATCGAAGTTCGACAAATTTTAAAATTGAGATGCTTGATGTGCTTCATGAATTTTTGCAATATTTGATATGCAATATCGCAGTATCGCATCGCAAGTTTCTATCATACATTTAAAACTTCAATTTTAGTTTGGGGCACATTTTATTTCAGTGCTTTTGAAATTGGAATTTTTGGAAGGAAAGGGTGATGTGAAGTGGGGCCTACGTGGATTAACCATCTTACATTTTAGACTACAACCATTTTGCAAATTTTGGATTTTTGAGTTTGCCAATTTGTTTTAAAATAACAAGTTGGAATATATTACCAATATCCCGAAACGTATTTTCCTCAATTGTTCAATTTAGCTGGGCCATTTTGTAGGATTGTTAGTGAAAAATGAAAAAATTAGTAAATATTAACTAAAAATCAATATTTACAATGAATGACTATTTTAATTGGGAAAAATTGAAATTTCATACATTTTATACACTTTTTTTAACCCAAGCAAGAAAATGATCAAACTTCAAATGAGTGCCATTTACAAACCGGTTGATCAAACAGAGTGAAACAAGTATCATTGAAAAGCTTATGAAAAAACAAATTCAATGAAATAATCAAAATAGAAATCTGATAAAAAATGAAAAATTACAAAATTACAAAATAATTAGCTTAATCAAAATCCTAAAAGGTGTTTAGCCAAAAATTTTGTAGAAATGGTCTCCATTATTTGGAGTACATAAATAAAAAATGGGGGGGGGGGGGGGGTTGTATTTTACCACAACTGAATCTTAATGATGAAAACTAATTAAAGAAGGGAGAAAAGGAAATGTTGTTTTATTATAAAGTGTTATCACTCAAAGATTCTCAAAACATCATTGTTTCAAGTTTGTTTTTTATCATGGGTCAAAATAGGGACTTAGGAGTCATTTCATGAATTTGATCAAAAGGGAGTATTAGATTTTTAGGTTTGAACCTTCCTTAGTGTTAAACAAATCCATTTTAAAGGTTTTTTATGTCAAGTCATTCATCATTTCATCATTCATTTCATTTCCCTAAGTTTTTCATCAAAACTGGCCAATTAGCTAAGAAACCTTACTTTCATAATGCCACTAGTTCAAAAAAGTCATTTTGCGCTATGAAAGCACTGTCTTTTCGTAGTGCAATATGAAGCAAAAACTTTGTTTTTTGGTTTTGAGTAGTCAACTTCCAAGCTGGTTTCTGAGCAACTAAAAACACATTTAGGAAAAATGAAAGAGGTTTTTCTTCCTAACAGAATTAAATACATAAACCTCTCTCATTTTTCTCCAATTTATTAGGAGGTTGCCAAAATTGATAAATTAAAATGCGCTATGAAACTGCTGTTACAAAATGCCCTGTACATGACTGTTTAGCAATCAACTTCAAGTTTAGTTTCTAGCCAAATGAAAAATTATTTTGT
The DNA here is from genome assembly GCA_034641835.2 of Pinus albicaulis. Lineage (NCBI taxonomy): Eukaryota > Viridiplantae > Streptophyta > Pinopsida > Pinales > Pinaceae > Pinus > Pinus albicaulis. The sequence continues at coordinate 1,101,992,194 of CM076580.1, forward strand.
AATTATGAAAGAGTTTTATTTTCATCACACCCCCACATACACAAACCTCTCTCACTTTTCTCACAAGTGTTATCAGTTGGGAGATACAAGGCTTTCTTTGAAGCCCTATTTTCAGAAATGGAGTTTTCCTGTTTTACACATCTTTTTCAAAGGTAGTTTCTGGACAGCAAGAGATGTGTTTCAAAAATACAAGAGATTTTTTTATTCAATACATCATGGCATACAAAACCATCCTTCATTTTCTCAAACTAAATCATGGATTATGAGATACAGGCTCTGTCCTAAGACCTATTTTTCAAGAAAAAAACAGGAAAAACCAATAGGCCAACCTATTGCAAATGATGAAGGGACCTCGAGAAGGCTGGAATGACTCTGTTTTTCAAGTGATACGATGAAATAAGATTAATTTTTAGTTTTTAGCACATTTACAATTTTAATTTTGTAAAAATTTTGACAAAACTACTCACTCAGAAGTTTCGTAGCGCAAACAGTGTAAAAAAGGCAAAAAACGCTACGAAACTGCTGTAGCATCTTTTCTTGCCCTTTTTCATCACATTTTGGGGGCTAAAAATATGAATTAAGGTTGGAAATTGCTATAAAGGATATATATAAAGGTAATGAAGATGATTTTGAAGGAAAGAAGTCAAGAATTTGAAGAAAAAAGGGTTAAAGGGTAGCGCTACGAAAAGCGCTACGAAACTATCTTGTTTTTGTAGCATAGTCTATTTTCAGCTCATTTGAACAATTTGATGATGGTTATGGACAGCTGGAGCCTAGGGAGGATTTTTGGCATGTTTTACTTCAACTTCAAATAGTAAAGGACTACGAAATTAAGAGTACATGATGGTCAGATTGTTCAATGAATGCAAAAGACCATATGCCTAAAAAACATGGTTTGGTTTCCTGCTTATGTGGAGGTCAGCAAAGTGGTCATGAAGAGCTCAATAGCATCATCCAAATTCGACCATGTGATGATACACTTTTCAATGATGTAATTTCAAATAGATAAGGTTTTAGGATAAGGTTGTTAAAGATAGTAATGAAGAGTTTGAGTCCTAGTTGAAATAGGACTGTCAAGTAGGATAGGTGTCTATTTGTCATAAATTTGATGTTTTATGGTTATGAAAGGTGTCAAGAGTTAGGAATTCGAAGTATATAGCAGAATATGAGTTCATCTCATGTTGTGATGGTCTATTAAAGGCCAAGAGGTCGAATTAGCAAAGGGTTGGAGACTTTTTGGCAAAAATGGTGCATATTGTAAAAAGATTGTTTTTCAGCTAATGCAGAGAGCTTCTATTTGACCAAATTGAGATTCAGAAGGGGTTTTTAGTGTTTTCCTACTCTATCAGTGTTTCTTATATATCTTATTTGCAGTGGTGTTCATCTATAGTACTCAGAACTCATCTTTAGATTCTCTGACTGCCTTTATAAATGGACTGACTATGTTTTTACATGTTTCAAGTGTATGTCTCATGACTAAAAACCCTGATATGCCTCAACTTCCATGTCAATTAGATTCACTGATTTTTTGATATTTCTGTGACTCCATAGCCCAATGGTATCAAGCATTCATCGTCTCAACTTGAACCAAAACACAAATAATAGAGTTAGCCATCTATCTATATCCCATATCATTAACCCTTGAGAGAGCCCTCTCAGGCTGAGGAGGCTAAGCGTCAGTCACAAGATTAGTTTGAAATAGTTACATTGAAGTTGTCTAATCATCAGCCAATCAGGTACGATTTTGGTGATGACATTTTGGTGCGTCTGCTGGGAGTTTGAAGATTATACTTTCCTGAGATTTTGAAGCTGAACTTATGAAGGTAGCAGGAGCTCAGGAAGATTTTCAAGGATGCATATACCTTGGCGACTCCACACATCAAATAATCAATTGGAAGGTGACTACACTTCTTGAAGATCAGTAGTTTGATGAAGTTTCAGAATGAGTTCCATTGCAAGAATAAATGCCAGGTGTGGCCCTATGAATCGATCTCATATCCCTAGTTTTCCAAACCCTATGCCAAAGGTTGATTGGTTAAATGATCTTCCTACATTCAAAGATGAAAAGAAAGACAACGTTGCTCTTCATTTGGTTAGATTCCATATGCATGTACACAGTCTTAAGGTTCAGTTCCCTGAGGATTGTCTCATGAAGATGTTTATGGCCGCTTTGGAAGGAAAAGCATGGTCTTGGTATGAAAGCTTGCAAAATGGTTCATTATATTCTCTTTTTTATTTCCATTTTGCATTTTATGAGATGTATGAAGAGTGTCATCCCTCCTTATTGCAGGTCAAATACTGTTGTAAACACTGTGTGAGTTTTATTTAATATTTGGAGAATTGTTATGAAGATGATGATTTCATGGATGAGGAAATTTTAGAAGCCCTTCATGTCAATCCCTTTCATCACCAAGAAGAAATGATAGCCTCTTTATTAGATGAAAATGAAAACCTGCAGAAGTTTATTTATGAAAATTATGATACATCCTTTGAGTTTGATGAAAGGTTGCAGCAGACTTGTCAGTATTTTGATCATCAACAGTATGAGAATCATTTCAAACAACAAGAGGAAATATTAGAAAATGCTTGCTACAATCCTTAGGTATAGGAAAAATTTGAGTCTTCATGTCATTTCTTACATCAGCCTACATCAAATGATGATTACATTAATGAAGAAGTGGGTGAAAATTTTTCTTTATCCTTGTCTTCTAATATGAAATCATTTGAGTGCAAGTCAGAATATAAGATTCAGTTTTTGGATGAAGTTACTAGGAATATTGAAAAGGAAATTGAAGTTTTAGAGGGTAAAATTCAATCTTATAGGCTTCAAGATCAGTATCAGTTCTTTCAAAAGCTTTCCATGCTAGAACACAAATAGAAGGTGTTTCTTCCTTTCTTTTTTGAGATTGAGGAAAAATACACTGTTTTTGAAAATCAGTTTGAATAGCAGTTTGAGAGTACACAACTAAAGTATTATGTGGTTGATCAAATCATGGATGAGTTTCCCAAAGTTGCAGAATGTCATGAGGAGCATCAAATATATCATGTCTTCTTTGATCCCATATTTGAATACATGGAAGAGTTCTACAATCCATATTTCCCGTTATATTTTCATTTTGAATATCAATTACATATCATGTTGCCTTGGTCATCTCAGTATCATGTTTACTTTTGGTTCAAGCGCAGTCAAGAGGTTCAAGCGTCAGATCAGATCAATGACTGGCTTCATTGGAAGTTTCATGTTCCTTGAATTACAAATGGAGATTGCAGCTGCTAGGGTAGGTAAGAATGTGTGAATAAACTCAAAAGTGAATGAGCATCTTTTCAGTAGGTACAAAGTTGGTTCTTCTGCAGTGATCATCAATATTTAGCCAAAGCTGAAGGCCATTTAAGCTTGAGGAGAATCTTAGAAATTTCAAAGTTCTTTTTGATTTGGTCAAGAAAATGGATAACAGCACTAGAGCTACCGGTTCTTAGTGTCCCACAGGGACACACTATCCCAAGTGGAGCCACTGTTATCACTCAAAAATTCTCAAAAAATCATTGTTTAAAGTCTTTTTTTTTTATCATGGGTCAAAATAGGGTCTTAGAAGTCATTTCATGAATTTGACCAAAAGGGAGTATTAGATTTTTAGGTTTGAACCTTCCTTAGTGTTAAACAAATCCATTTTAAAGGTTTTTAATGTCAAGTCATTCATCATTTCATAACTCATTTCATTTCCCTAATTTTTTCATAAAAATTGGCCAATTAGCTAAGAAACCTTACTTTCATAGTGCCACTAGTTCAAAAAATTCATTTTGCGCTACGAAAGTGCTATCTTTTCGTAGCGCAATAAGAAGCAGAAATTTTGTTTTATGGTTTTGAGTAGTCAACTTTCAAGGCATTTTTTGAGCAACTGAAAATGAATTTAGGAAAACTGAAAGAGGTTTTTCTTCCTAACAGAAGTAACTACGTAAATATCTCTCCATTTCGTCAAATTCATTAGAAGGTGGGAGAAATTGATAAATTAAAATTCACTACGAAACTGCTATTACAAAATGTCCTGTACATGACTGTTTAGAAGTTAACTTCAAGTTCAGTTTCTGGCCAAATGTTTAAGTCTTTTTGAATTATTAAAGAGGTTTGTTTTCATCACTCTCCCAGCTACATAAAAATCTCTTATATTTCTCACAAGTTTTATTATTTGGGATATACAAGGTTTTTTTTGAAGCCCTATTTTCATAAATAGAGTTTTCCTGTTTTACACATGTTTTTCAAAGGTAGTTTCTGGACAGCATGAGTTGTGTTTCAAAAAACCAAGAGAGGTTGTTATTTAATACATAATGACCTACAAAAAACTCCTTCAGTTTCTCAAAATAAATAATGGAGTAGGAGATATAGGCTCTGTCCCAAGAACTATTTTTCAGGAAAAAAACAGGAATAATTTGCAAATGGAGAAGGTACTTCATGAAGGTTAAATTAAATGAAAGTTATACTTTCAGCCTATATTGCTAATGGTTTTGACAAAATACTGATGTTCTTGAGTCTGGGAATCTCTTTATTACAAATTTTGAAGAAATTTTCAACAAAATTGCCTACACGGCAATTTCGTAGCGCAGTTAGTGCAAATTTAATGAAATGTGCTACGAAACTGCTGAAGTAGTCTTTTCATCATTTTTTAGAGAAAATTTTGAGGAAAATTTTGTGAATTTTGTTCTAAAATTTCTAGTGGGAGTGTGTCAAGTGCAGATGAAGGTTTCCCTAAATAAAAAAGATTGAAAAGTGATAAGAAAAGGAACCAAAACACTGCGCTACGAAAAGTGCTACGAAACTGTGCTGCTTTCGTAGCGTTGGTTTATTCTCAGCCTTTTACACATTTTGAAGTTCAAAATTTGCACAGATGGATGTTTGAAGAAATATGGTGTAATATTTGATAGAAAGAGACATGTAAACATGGTTCCTTAATGGTCAAAGTGTTCCAAACAATTAAGGGAATCAAAGGCCTAAAAAACAGGAAGACATGTTTCCTAGGTTTCAGGGAAATAACATCATCAACCTCATGGTCTCAACAACTTGAAGGACATCATCATAATTAGACCCTATTTAAATTCAAGTGACATATAATGTAATTAAGTCAAGTTAATGTTGTTAGGAGTTGAGTCAAATATTTTTAGTCCTATTTGAAATAGGACTGCTCATTAGGTAGCAGCTGTCATTTTGTAATAAAGACTATGTTTTTAGTTAGGAAATGTGTCAAGCAATAGGATTTCGAGGTATCTAATGGAGGATAAGCTTATCCTATGTTGTAAGATGTCTATTAAATGCCAAGATGTTGAATTAACAAAGGGTTGGAGACTTTTTGGCTAAATTGTTGTTTCATGTAATGGACTGTGATCAGTAACGTAGAGAGGTTTTCTTCTTGATAGATCTGAGTTTCTCATGGGGTTTTAATTTTTTCTTGATATACATGTTTTGTTTAACTACTTTCAATAGATTCTCATTTCTATTACTCATAATTCATAACCCTATGCTCTGACTTCCTTTAGTAATCAAATGACTGTTTTTTTCTGTGTTTTATGAGTAAATTTCCTTTGGACCACTAGCAGTAGATTCATTGCTATTACTCAAAATTCATAACTCTATGCTTCGACTTCCTTTAGTAATGGAATGAATGTGTTGACCTATTTTCTTGAATGAATTGTCTTTTTTAAAAACACCTATTTGCCTCAGCTTCCATGTCAAGGAACCTTTCCACTGAACCTACTGACTTTTTGAGTCCATAAGCCCAATGGTAGTATTAGCCTTCATCTTTTCAACCTGCAAATATACTAAATCAATACTTAATTCATGGAGTTAGCCATCTATCTATATCTTTATTCCATATCATTAACCCTCGAGAGAGCCCTCTCAGGCTGAGGAGGCTAAGCCTTAGTCAAAAGATTGGTTTTAAATAGTTACACTGAAGTTGTCTGATCAGCAGCCAATCAGGTACGATTTTGGTGATAACATAAAGCAAGAAATTAAATTACAAACTACTTTTAATTTAATATGAAATCTAAAAGAAGGAAGAAAATGAAATGTTTATTAACTAATCTAAATTGCATAAAAATAAATTAGACTTTGAGTGATGTTAGTAGGTCGACAGAATGTTTATGAAAAATATCTAGCTATTTAAAACAAAGCATCATTCTAGATCTAATTGCATTCAAATCACAAGACGAAATCAATTCCTATCTTATTCATTGAAGGCTTCTCGTCTTATGAAAAATCGAGCATAACTTAATCTAATTCTATTCCATGGATTGAAAGAATAAATCCTATCTTTAAGAATTGAAATGACAGTGTTTAATTAAAATTGAAAGAAAATACAAGGAATGAAACTATTATTGCTGTGTAACCGAATACTCAGATCTGGTCCAATTGGAAAATGGAAAAACCACCTTCTTGTGAAGTCTTAGCGAGCACAAGATTACACATCTAATTGGAAATTTAATCTAAGAAGAATTCATAAAATTAATCTACAAAGCATTAATCAATTTAAACTATGAATTGACAGGAAATTAATCTGTGAAAACAATGCAAACTTAACTATGAAATTGACAAAAACATAAATGATAATTAACAATGAATGAAATAACGAAATTCAAACTACAAAAACAACTAACAAAACCTCCTCTCCATGCAGGGGCCCTCTGCAACAGAATGAGTCAAAAATCCAATGGACTATGTGCACATCAAAGGTTTGAACTAGTCTTCTTATTATCAAAATAGAGTTTCAAAGGAATACATTGTATTATAAAAAATTAGGATTGTCTTTAGCTCAAAACAACCAGTATTTAAACAAGTTTTGGATTCAAATGTCTGAGCCATTTCCACTTATAGATAACAATTAGAAATGGATTTTAGAAGAATAAACAAAAACAAATTCTTAGTAGCTATCACTTGATTTGCTGCGTCAGAGCAAATCGAGAGTATCGCACTCACTGATATTGCTCCTTGAGTGACCTTTGACGATGAACATAGGCACGTTTTATTTTCGTAGTCAAACAGGAGGATGGGATACGATCCATGTGTGGAGCATTCCTGAGATACCCATGTGACCCGTTCCCTTATTTTCTTCTTGAAACCTTTCAAACCGTAATAGTAGCTGTGGAAACAACGATTAGCTATAGAACTGCACACATTTTGTAGCTAGTTATAGAAATTCATCCAAATAATAAGAAACATCATAATATAAAGTAGAGATCATTAAATGCTTTCTCTAGTATGGAATATGTCAATTATCATTGATTGGAGTCATGAATTTTTGAAAAATGAAGGAAGATATGATGAAAAAGAGTGTCAAAGTATGAATTGTTTTGAGGTTCAATATACCCCCACTAAGAAACCATTTCATTTCCTCATGCAATTTCCAAAAATGTAAGCTTCCCCCTCCTATTGTATTATTTTGATACCTCTGTTAATACATCCAGCTTTCTCTTCTTCCCTTTATTTGCAGTGACTGCCATTCTAGGTTTTCTCAAAAGGTATTTTTACTTGAGGTTGATGACTCCCTTGTTCAAAGAGTTGATCTTTTCCTTCAGCTTCTTATTATTCTTATACCACAACCCCAAATGTAGGATGGTGTTATCACTGATGACCTTCTCCAAGAGATTTTGTTCTTTCAAAGTTTCATTCTCCTATTTAAGGTGCATGTTCAGTATCTCTAGTTCATAAATTTCTTGCTTGAGGGTGTTTACCACAAGTTATTGTGGACTGAGAGGCTGCTCCTCTACACTTGGATTTTCTTCTCCATGTTTCTTCTCCATTGACTTAATAAATTCATATATCTCCTATTGTGTTGTGTCATTTTCCAAAGATTTCTTGCTTGCACTATGTACAGGACTGTGTGTAGGAGAGAGAGTGACAGGTGAAGGTACTTGGGGTTCCTCATCTAAATTTATAAATTCTACCTCCTGTAATGGTGTTTTCTTCAAATGTTTATAGAGTCTAGAGCTTCTCCCTGGTTGTGTAGGATTTAGGTCTTCCGTAACTTTGGTCTTTTTATCTACATTGCCTCTCTTTTTTACATTTTTTTGTCTCGTATTCTTCATTATCTCTGCAATGGCGAGCTCTTCCTCTTCTTGCTGAGGTTGAGGTGAGGATTCCTTCTCATTGCATACATAAATCTTCCTTCTTATAATTTTTCTAGTTTTTTCATCCTTAAGCTGCCCTGGTTCACCTTAGAAGTGATTTCTGATCAGGAAACTTTCCCATGAGTCTCCTACACTTTTTAGATGGAATTCAAGAAGTATTTTTATAAGTCCATGATGGTGCGTGGTATTATCTATGAATTGGACTATTTTCTGGAGATTTGTTGACATTCTCTTTAGACTATTCAACAAAAAGTAAGGGAGGTTTACTTCTCCATCCTCCAAAAAGTTCATCAATAATTAGACATGATAAAAAAACATGTAGCCAAATCTTCCCTCACAAGTAATAAACTTTTGAAAAATTAAGAGCATATTTCTCAATTTATTTTTCAGTGTTGAACTGGGAATTCCTTTCTCGTAAACATAAGTGTCCATACCTAGATTCTTTAGAAAAAATTTTCATTCTTCACTGTGCATTTCCTTGTTTTAAAACCATCTCTCACCAATTCTCGGGAGTTTTGTGGCTTCTATCACTGAGAATTTTATATCTCCAATCTCAACCTCTGTCCCGTCGAAAGATCTTACAAAAGACTTGGTAACCTGCTTATGGAATCCGTCAAATTTCTCTATAAACTGGAGCATAATTCTCCGTGAATTTGTAACATTTCCTTTACTTGAGGATAACCCTCCATGAATTTCTCTCCCACAGGTTCATTTCTCACAACCATATCCATGTCTCTGTTGTGAGGATTTTTCCCTACAGAACTATTCTTCTTTGATCAATTGAATAGAGGTTGTTGATCAGGGTTAAGGATATTGAATGTTTGTGTATAAGTACATGCGTTGAGTGGGTTATGGAAATAGGATGTGACCGTTAATCATTAATATAGAAACGGTTATGAATTATTATGAGATATGATACGGATGCTATGGTTAGATGTGAATTTGTGATGTGATTCTGAATCAAATCTAATGATGACATATTGAGGCAGCATATGATCACCTACATTATATATGATAATGTTTTTGGTCTTATTATTTAAACAAATTTTTGTAACATACCTTTGGAACTAACCTTTGTTGTTTTTTTCTTTGCGTTGATTCTTTAGGTATCCTTTCATCATGACCTTCAATAAAGTCCTTTCTGTTCAATATGTTTGCTTCAGTAGGCCGTAAGGAAATGTAATAGAGCTGCAAATATGATGTCAACTGCAGAATCTCATGAGAGCTACAAAATGGTAACAATTATGTAGCTACTTCTTTTATTTCTTCAGAGAAAGAAAGGGAACAAATAATTTGGGATTTTAGAATGGGGGAAAATATAACATGTCAGAAATCTAATTTTCATCTGATATTTTTTGTATAAAGATTCCAATCATAGATTGGTTTTCATACTTATACATTTTTTTTAATCATATATATATATATATATATGAGAGGTGTATATATATACATATATATATATATATATATATATATATATATATATATATATATATATATATTTCTTTTTCTTTCCATTTTTTTTTAAAATATGAAAATAAAAAGAAGAGTAAGTTGGGGAAGAAGAGAGATTCTTCTTCACCAACTTCATATTAGTATTGTCTTGAAATTTTTTGATAAATTCCTCCTTTTTCATTGGCTTATGATATAGTTTTAATCGATGTCCATTCAAAAGAAGAGGTACCTTTTCTTAATCAATTTTCCTTATCCTGACTACTCCATTGTCAAAGAATTTTTCGATCTCACTAAAATTTTCCTTGAAAGTCTTTGAACTTTGAATCGAACAAAAGTGCCCAATCTCCTGCTTGGAACTTTCTTTATTTTATGTACTTAACATGCCATGTGGGCCTTTTTTGCTAGATTACACTGGTTCTTTGAAGTGCATCTTGCTTGATCTCATCAAGCTCATTAAGTTGCTCCATTCTGTGCTTCTGATAAAGCAAGTCCCAATATGACTACAGTATTAAAGGTTTTGATAGGAAATTCTATAGGAAATAGGACTTGCTTCCCATTAAAAATTTCATAGGGAGTATGTCCTGTTGTATTTCTCCATGTAGTTTAGTAGGCCCATAAGGCTTCAAAAAGCCTATCTACTCAATCCCTCCTATGTAGATGTACTATCTTTGTGAGGATTGCTTCGATCACTTTATTGGTGGACTCCACTTGACCATTTTCTTGTGGATGATAAGGAGTGGATTTTCTATGTTTAACCTTGTATTCATCCACAATATTTTGCACCATCTTTGATGTAAACTGAGATCCCTGATCTGACACAATTTCCCTTGGGACACCAAAACGAGTGAAAATATCCTTAAAGAGAACTAAAACTACAACATATTCAGTAGCATTAGAAATTACTTTAGCCTCTACCCATTTAGTGACATAATTAGTGCAAACCAAAATTTACCTCTTTTGTCTTACTGGTGGATTGATTGGTCCAACAAAATCCAGGGCCCATTTTTCAAATGGTTTGATGATTACCTAAGGATGTAAGGGAATTTCATCTGTAGGAACAAGTTTCCCTATTCTTTGACAACTGTCACACCTTTTTACATACTCCTTAGCATCTTTAAAGATGGATGGCTAATAATATCCTAAATGAATGATTTTATAGGCAATCCTCTTATCAACAAAGTGTCCTCCACAGGGTTCATCATGGTATGCCTTCAAAATTTCATGCATTTCATCTTGTCGAACACACCTTTTGATGATGATATCTGGAAATGTTTTATACAATTCATCATTAACCCATGAGGACAATGCACTTGTTTGAATAAGTTTTCTTTTATCTCTACGAAACAAGTATGCTGGTAATTTTCTTGTAGCCAAATAGTTAGAAATATATACAAACCATGGAGATTTAGTAGTTATTATAAAGATATATTCATCAGGAAAATTATCCTCTACTCGAGTATCATTATTGTTGTTTTGAATTCTAGACAAGAAATCAGCAACTGTGATTTGTTTTCCAAGGTGGTCTAGAATGGTGATGTTAAATTCTTGCAGGAGTAATAACCATCTTGTGATTCTGCTATTAGTGATAGATTTATTCATTAAGCACCTAATTTCAGAATGGTCTGTGTGAATAAAGGTTTCATAACCGGTGACGTAGTGTCTAAATTTGTTGATAACATGGAAAAAAACTAGAAATTATTTTTCAGTTACTATGTAATTTAACTCAACAGGAATCAAATTTTTACTTGTGTAATAGATGGCATAGGGAATCAAATATTTTTTCCCTAGTACAATTCCCAGAGCTGTATCTGAAGCATCTGTTGAAATGTGAAAATTTATTTTCCAATTTGGTCCTCTTAATATGGGTGCTTTAGAAATCTTTGCTTTTAAGGTTTCAAATGCTAATTGGAAATTAGGATTCAACTGAATTCACAATCTTTGGTAAGTATTTTGAAGAGTGGAGATGCTACCTTGGTGTATTTTTCTATAAATCTTCTATAGTATCCTATGAATCCTAGAAAACTTCTAACATCTTTTTGACAACTTGGAATTGATAATTTGGAGATGACCTCCAGCTTAGTTAAGTCTACATTAATTCCATCTCTTGAAATGTGATGTCCTAAACCAATGCCTTCAGTAAACATCATAAATAATTTTTCATGACTTAATGAAAGATTTGCTTCTTTGCATATTTTAAGAAACTTTTTCCAAATTTTCAAGAGCTTCTTCAAATTAATTTCCATAAACTGTAAAATCATCGATATACACTTCCACATAATCATGTCTTATATCAGAGAAAATTCCTAATAATTCCCTTTGGAATGTTGCAGGTGAATTGCACAATCCAAAAGGAAGTACTCGGTAAGCATAGGTTGCCCATACGCAGGTGAATGTGGTTTTCTCTTGGTCTTCAAGTGCTACTTGAATTTGGTTGTAACCACTAAAACCATCCAGAAATGAGAAATACTTCTTTCCCGCTAATGTATCCAATACTTGATCTATTAAGGGAAATGGAAAACTATCTTTTGAAGTAGCCCTATTCAACTCTCAATAATCAATACATACCCTCCATTTACCATTCTTTTTAGGTACAATCACTAGGGGAGAAACCCACTAACTATCTGAAATTGGATAGATGAAGTTTACATTCAACAAGTTGTGCAATTCCTCTTTCAAAATTTCACTAAGATTTGGATTCATCCTTCTTTGAGGTTGTCTGATAGGCCTAGAGTTTTCCTCAATATGATGTATACAAGTCTCGGGACTAATTCCTTTCATGTCATTTTACTCGCATGCATATGCAGAAGAATGTTTTTGTAATGTTTTGATCAACTCTTTTTGTTGGATTTTTTCCAAGTTTTTGTTTATGTTTAAAGATTTCCTTGGAAAGATTTCAACTGTAGAGTTACCAAATTATTCCATAAAATATAAATACATCTATCTAGATGATAATTATTCAATATTGCATTGTTCTTGAAAATTATAATCATCTTCAGATTGTGAGGATGTTTCAAAGTTTTCTATTGAATTTAAAATTTGACTTTCTTCACTAATATGAGAAATAGTAAAGAGAGGTTGAATTTCATTCTCATCATCTATCCATACTTCATCTCCTATTTATGTGATAGTTTGTGTTGGAGGATATATAGTGAATTTATTTATTGAGTTGTCATAAAAAATAAACATATCATCGGATCTACAACTAATGAAAGCATCAACTGTAGCTAACCAAGGCCTCCCTAAAATGAGTGGATGTCCCCCTAGGTTGTTCTTGGGAGTTAGGATCATGACGTCAACTGGATATTCCCAAGAATATAAGGATACATACATATCTTCTAGTACACCATCTGGCTTGATTACTAATTTGTCTGCTAACTGCAATAATGTTGGTGTATATTGAAGGTTTGGAAGCCTAAGTTGTTCCATAGTCTATTTTCTCATCATGTTGATGGCTGCTCCTAAGTCAATTAACGTGTTTGGAATCTCAATGCCATTGATGTGTGTTTTTACAACTAGACTTCCTGGGTCCAAATATTTTTGTATGGCTATTTCTCCCATCGAAATGTCAACAATTTTTCCTACTAACTGAATCTTTTTTATTTATTTTGTCCTTCTTCCAGGTTTTTTTATCCTCATCTCTCTTATTTTTTTAGCTAGAATCAGAATCTATTTAAGGGCCTGTAGCAAAGAAATTTTGATACATAAAATTTTCAACTCATCTATAAAAAAATAATTGGGTAACAAAATTTGTTTTTCTATCCCTCTATCGATTTGTAATCTCTCAAGAAAAAGAGGGTTAGAAACAGATACTGAAGGTTTCTCAATTATAGGGGTTGATTTTACTGGATCTTTTTGTTTATCATTTTCGGAATTTTGGTTATGTTGAAGAGATGTCCCTTCTTTATAACTTTTATTTTGGTGTAGAGAAATTTCTTCATCAAAATCATCTTTTTCTTGAATAAAAACAGAAGGCTTTACCCTTTCTAATATTCTACCAGATCTAATTTGGACATTGTTAAGATCTAGTGACATAATCACGTAAGATGGAAAAACTTTTCCCTCTATGTTATAGGCATTTTGAGCATTTTTGTTGTTTTGGTTTGGTAATGACTGGGCAGGTAGTTGATTTGTTCTGATTTGTTCTTTGCGCATATGGTAATGATAGTTGTGGATTTTGATTTTGGATTTGGAGTGGTTGATTTTGTTGTGGAAATTGATGAGGAGGATATTTTGGATAGGATTGTGGATACAAGTGATATTGAGAGTATCTTCCATAAGGATTTTGCATCCCTTGTTTCCAAGGTTGAGGTTGGGACCAAGGTTGTTTCCATGATGAATTCCAATTGTTTGGTGGAGGTTGATTATACATCTAGTTATTAAAACCTTGAGTTTGTGGCCCCTGCCATGGTCTTCTAGAGACAAAAAAAAGAGGATCTACTGGAGATGGAGTTGTTTCTTCTTCTTGAAAAACAGCCTTCAGGCCTGGTATAGAAGGAAATTTTTTGTTTCATGGTTTTATACAAAAATAACACATGTCTCTATAAATTTTACATCAAGAGGACACTCTCTCAAAGCATGTTTCTTTTTGCATTTAGGACAAAAAATAGTTAAGGCATCAGTTTCAGCTTTCTGTTTCTTCTGTAATTTCAGGGTGTTTATTTGTTCACTACCCTACTCACTGTTCCAGTTGCAGATTTATTTACTCTAGAGAGATTAGAATCCCTTGTATTTTTTCCAGTTTTTTATTTTCCTCTTGAGAGATGAATGCATAATCCAGCAATTTCAGCTAATGGTAATTTAGAGATATCTCTTTTTCCCATCATGTTAAGGATATATATTCATTCATCTCTAATGGCTTTCAGTAAGAGAAATTTTAAAGTATCTTGATCTGGATGTTCCATGTTAGCTCTCTTGATATTATAGATAAATATCTCAATCATATCTTCTAAGTTTTCATCCTCTCTCTGTATCATTTTAAATACTTCATCCTTCTTATTAATAGGTGTTCAATAATCCAGGTATCTTTGTAAAAATACACATTTCATCTCATTCCATGTCCTAATAAACTGTGTTATTAAACCCATGAACAATTTTAGAGCTGCTCCCTTAAGTGTTGCAGGGAATAGCTTCAATTTTTGAGATTCTTGTAAGTAGTCATAATATCTACATAAGACTTCCAACTCAAATAAAAATGTTTCAGGATCTTCAGTTCTTAATCCGTGGAAGTTGCGAAGGACAAAAGGTGAAATATTTTTCTTTGTAACATTCGTATCCTCGTCAACTATAGGAAATCCAATAGAGTTAGGATCTCCTCTGCCTCTACCTCTTCCTCCACCTTATCCTCTACCTCTTCCTCCTCATCCTCTTAACGTTTCTCCATTCAAAATTTCTCCATGGCCTTCTTCTTCTGCCATTGTAGACTCCTCAAAGCTAATATAAGGTTATAATTGTAGGGTTAACTGTTCTTCCTCTGGTTCTTCTATCAATGGAATATTAAAGAAAGTTTCTTCTTCTTCCTCACTAGGAATTTCTAACTCTTCAGCTAGAATATTTTCTCCTGCAAAGGTGAAAAAGGTTACTCCTTCTGTTGGAGATCTAGGATCTTCTTCTTCTTAGACTACCTCAGTAGATGAAGTTGGAGAATCCCATAGCTGGATTTCAGACCTTAAGACTTCAGGAAGTCTATGTCTTGAGGTGAAAAATGGGATATGAGTTTGAGATGATGGAGTGGCACTACATGGTATTTATGGAATGAGTGGTTTTGTATCAAACTTCTACCTCTAGCTATGAATCTACCCCTAGAGTTTCTTTCTCTATGCATATGCTTTTTTTATTTTTTTTATTATATATATATATATATATATACATATTTTTTGTAAGAAATAAGGCTTCCTAATTTCACTTCCCCAGCAACGGTGCCCAAATGTTTAGTCAATTTGACGTCTCAAATTTCTATCATGAATTATCGACCGAGGTTAGTAATTTTATGAAGTGAGGTGCACTATATCTGCTTAGGTAACCTTGTTCTCTTACGTCATTATGTATGTTTATGTTGTTTTGGGGGATTTTTTTTATCTTATATCTAAGAAATGAAATCTATTAATGCTAATGAATATTTAAACCTACGTGAATCTTAATGATGAAAACTAATTAAAGAAGGAAGAAAAGGAAATGTTGTTTTTATTCTAAAGCAAGAAATTAAACTACAAACTATTTTTAATGTAATATGAAATCTAAAATAAGGAAGAAAAATAAATGTTTATTAACTAATCTAAATTGCATAAAAATAAATCAGAATTTGAGTGATGTTAGTAGGCTAGCAGAATGTCTATGAAAAATATTTAGCTAGTTAAAACAAAGCATCATTCTAGATCTAATTGCATTTAAATGAAAAGATGAAATCAATTCCTATCCTATTCATTGAAGGCTTCTAGTCTTATGAAAAATAGAGCATAACTTAATCTAATTCTATTCCATGGATTGAAAGCATAAATCCTATCTTTAAGAATTAAAATGACAGTGCTGAATTAAAATTGAAAGAAAATACAAAGCATGAAACTATGGTTGTTGTGTGACAGAATACTCAGATATGGTCCAATTGGAAAATGGCAAAACCACCTTCTTGCGACGTCTTATTGAGCACAAGATTACACAGATAATTGGAAATTTAATCTAAGAAAGCATTCATAAAATTAATCTACAAAGCAGTAATCTATTTAAAATATGAATTGACAGGAAATTGATTTGTGAAATCAATGTGAACTTAACTATGAAATTGAAAAAAATAGAAATGATAATTAACAGTGAATGAAATAATGAAATTCAAACTACAGAAACAACTAATAAAACCTCCTTCCTGTGCAGGGGCCCTCTGCAACATAATGTGTCGAAAATATAATGGAATACATGGGCATAAAAGGCTCAAACTAGTCTTCTTATTATCGAAACACAGTTTCAAAGGCATGCATTGTATTATAAAAAATTAGGACTATCTCCGGTTTAAAAACAACTGGTATTTAAACTAGTTTTGGATTCCACTGTCTGAGCCATTTACGCTTATAGATAACAATTAGAATTGGATTTTATAAGCATGAAAAAAAAAATCTTAGTGGTTGTCTCTCAATTTGCTACGTCAGAGAAAATCAAGAGTATCTCACTCACTGATCTCGCTCCTTGATCGACCTTTGACCATGAACATAAGCACATTTTATTTTTGAATTTGAACAGGTGGATTGGATATGATCCATGTGTGGATCATTCCTGAGATACCCATGTGACCCATTCCCTCATTTTCTTCTTGAAACCTGTCAAACCATAACAGTAGCTGCGGTAACAACGATTAGATACAGAACTGAACACATTCTGTAGCTAGTTACAGAAATTCATTCAAATAACAAGAACCATCATAATATAAAGTAGATATCATCAACTGCTTTCTCTAGTATGGAATATTTCAATTATCATTGACTGGAGTCATGAATTTGTGAAAAAGGAAGGAAGATATGATGAAAAATGGTGTCAAAGTAAGAAAATTTTTGAGGTTCAACACAAATCTAAGCACTTTCATCTTAAATATGAAACTGATATCAGCACAACATTAAATAGCAATCAATTTTAGATCAGGTTCTCCCACATTTCTTTGGATGATTCAGAATTCATAACCTCGGTGAAATTTGAATCTAACAAAACACTTGTTATAGAGTTCAAGGCCTTAGCATTTTCCACATATGATTTCTTTCCATCTCCATTTTTCTTAGATGAGATGGGATTTTAAATCCATCTATAACTGACTCCCATACTTCCACTCCAAAAGACATCAAATAGAAATTCAACCTAATTTTCCAAAAATAAAAATGTGTTCCATCAAAGAGGTGAGCCTTATTTTCTTCCTTACTGTCCATTGTGAATAAAAAATAATTCTTCCAACTATAAGGCTAATTTGAAGAAGCTAGCTCTAAAACCAATTGTTGGAAATACTAAGAGGAGGGGTGAATCAATATTTTTCCAATTGTTATACTATGCCAATTAAGATTTTTTTTCACAATAGGAAGCACAAGATGTACCAGAATACAAGAAACAAGAATAAAAAAATTTATATTAAAATAATTCAAATAATGAGGACACCAATCCTCAAATTATGGCTCCAACCATTACAGAAATTTCAATTCTTATAAGGCTCCAATATTTACAAAACCTTTAGTTCTTTAAGGCTCCAACCTTGAGTGAAGACACCAATCCTCTTAATAAAATCTTGGCACCAACCCAATCTATATGAGGTCACCAATCCTCTTAGGATCCAACCTATTAAAACACTTCAAATATACCTTAAGAACTTTACCAAAACACTGCTTCAAGATGTTATCCAAGTTGCTTCAATTATGCTCCAAAATATTCTCCAAAATCTGCTCCAAAGATGATTTAAAATTTCTTCAAGGATTCTTCACAATCAGGTACAAAAATTCTTCTTCAAGTCTCCTACAAAGATCACCTCAAGGATGCTTCAACAAGTTCTCCAAAATTCTGCTTTAGGCCTGCTTAAGAAGTGTCTCCAAGTTTGCTTCAACAAGTCTTCTCCAACGCTTCTTCAAGTCTACACAAAGTTTGATCCAAAATAAAAGCAAATTATTCTCAAGAATTTGATCCAAGGACTGCTCAAGGTTTGATCCTAAAACTGATCCAAATTCTGCCAAGAAATCGATACAAGGTCAACTAAAAATTGATCTATGGTTAGCTCCAAGTATAGTCAAAACTCAGGCCTCAATACCATTATTTTCCTCAAGACTGAGATCTGTTATAGGTGGCTAAAAATGTTTCCTCAGGGTTGAATTACCATAGGCTACAGAGGGGTCAAAACGCTTGTCTTAGGGCCAAATTTTGTTGGTCACAGAGGGGACGAATTTCTTCGGGCTTTAGGCTGAAACACATGTCTGTAATAAGTGAATCCACATGCCAAAATTTTGTGCAAAGGATGAGTTGAGATTAGGCCAAGTTTAAGCCTAAAAGGGTGAATGAGTTCCGGTCCAATGACAAAATTCAAAATCTCATCAAACAATCACCAAAATACCATAACCTAATAACCACAAAATCCATAAATCAAATCTCAAGTGCTTCTTCCTCACTTTGACCTAAGGTTCATGAGATATGAACCTTTAAATCTCCTTCTACAAACCTGAACTTGTCTCTTTTGCTTGATTTGATGAGTTATAGGTCGAATGGAGGATAGAGGTCACTTATTTATACTTCTTCAGTCCCACAAATTTGACCATAAGAGGTTCGACTTACCACAATGGGGCCAACTTGACAGGAGATGCAAAACAAATGTGTTTTACTGAAATAATTAATTTTCATCATTGGAGAAGAGTTAGAAGGAATGAAATATCTAATTGTAAAGATCTTAAAGTGTTATTTAAGCCTATCCTACCTTCCTTTTTAGATGATCATCCTTTGACACCAATAAAAATTATTTTCTCAACACCAACAACATATTCTGGTTTGTCTCTCTTTTCCATAATAGTTTTCTTCTCTTTACATAGTGCTAGAATATATATCTCACACCAAGATTTATCACCAATTAGCATATTTTCTTTCACACAAGCTCCACGATGGATCTCTTTGAATAGTGGCAGATGGAGAGAGAAACACTCACAAAACCAATTTATTTACATTACACTAGCTTTTTGTTCATAAATGTTATACATATCCTCAAACACTTGGACATTAAAAAAACTCTCTCATAGTGGATTATGTTATTCATTGGTGTCTCTTAAGTAAACACACCCTTAATTATAGGAAAGCCCCATTCATGTCAAAAGATTAAAATGATGTCCGAAAATAAAATTTCTCACCTTCTACTATTTTCCCAATAGAGGCTCAAAAAAATCATCACATTAGAGGTATTACATCAAAGTTCTCTATCAACTAATAGAAATTAAAAATAGAATTTGGACAAAAAAATATTGAATGGAAGTAAGTATAGGTAAAATTAAAAATAACTAGGATATGAAAAAAGTGAACTTCTCTCAATATGTTCTCGTGATAACTTGTCTATTGTTTGACATAACTGCAATATTTGAATGAATGAACATAAGAAATAGGAACTACTTACAAAAAGAAACAACCAATCTAGATTACTTCTAACCCTACTGTATGATCATCGAACTTTGTAAAGCCAAATTTCTTATGTAAGCCAATTATATTGCTATTTCAATCATGTACAAAATTTCAAATACCATGCTTCTTAAAAAAAAACCAATCTCTAAAATAAAAATAAAAATAAATTAAGCTTATAAAATAAAACTTAAACAACTAAAAATTATAAATGATATAAGGACAAAATAAATAATAAAACATTTATATGCAACATAACTTATTTAAAAATACTTATACAAATGTTATACAATTATAAAGACACTCTAATGTACATAACCATCGGTGAGAATAACACAAGTCTATTTGATTAAATCTTAGAACTTTTAAAATCTAATAAATCTAATATAATCCAACCAAAAATGTGCACCCAATGCAAAAATAGAAATAACTACCTTGAAATTAAGGACTACTTAAAATAACTTGCATAACCACTCTTAAAATAAGACGTATGTGTAATAACTAATGACAACTAAAAACATCCTTAAAATTGAATTTCAATAAGCTCTTGCAAGCTATTAAAAAAAAGACTTATTAAACAACTACCAACAAAAAGTTATTGAAAAAAATACAAGTGTATTTTGATTAAATCAAAGAACTTTTATGATCTAATAAATCTAATCTAATCCAACTAACAATGTGCACCCAATGGAAAAACAGAAATAACTACCTCAAAATTAAAGAGCTAAGGAAGATAATTTGTCATAATCACTCTCAAAATAAGACATATTTGTAATATCTAATAACAACTAAAAACATCCCTATAATTGACTTCCAAGTTGTGAGTCAACACAAAATTATTAAGCAGTTACCAACATAATATTATGATTGCAAATAACATAAAACCATATAGTAAATGGTAGTAAAATATAACATAATGCAATGTCTTATGTTTAATGTTTAGTAATCACTTTTGTTTTCAAGCACTACATACTATAAATCCATATAGTAAATGGTAAAAAGTAAACCATAATGCAATGTCTTCTGTTTAATGCTTAGTAATCACTTTTGCTTTTGTGTACGACATACTATAAACCCATTCTCGTCTTCAGCGATTACTATACACGAACCTTCAGTCTTATTACTTGACACCAAATGGTCTTCAATGTTATTTTTCGATACATTTGTCTCAACATGAAGAACATTCGTGGATGGAAAAGATGAGCTGCTGGTAAAGCCAATATCACTAGCATCCTTATGTATACCATGAGGCTTTATATATTCTCTACTTTCAAAAAACTTTGTTGCTTGTTTAAGCACAGGGTGCTCTCCTATGTTACCAAACCCAGGTAAGTAGATGTTTTCACAATAAACATTAGCTCTTTGCCAAATATTTGGGCCACCCAGCCATGTAATCTCAAATGTGCACATACACTTCTCTTGGCCATGCATAGTAATATGATTTCTTTGAGAAACCTGCACCCAAATGCTTCCGGTTACATATACTAAATTATGATTTGTTTGAAAAAAACATAAAATAAATCTTAATATATTTAAACATTTATGTAGGTTAAGTGAGCTATAATATTTTATAATTATATTTTTAAATAGTATAATATATCTGAGCAAAATAATACAATACTAATAAGGTAAGATTTAAGATTAAACAATAATATGTGATATGACAATTATAATTATAATTATTTTAAGGGCAAAATATAATAAGTGTTTTTTTTTCATTAACTAAGATGAATATTAATAGAAAAGAAAAAGAAAAACAAACTAACTAAATTTTTTTATGATGATTTTAAATCCAATTTAATTTAGGATATTAAAATTTAAGACATTAAAATAAAATTGGTTATATAAATCATAATTATAATTATTTTAAGAGGAAAAATAAAATAAGTAAATTATTTTGTTTTCATAAATTACAATGAATATTTCAAAAAAAAATGAAAACTTGAATAATGTTTTTGACCCAATTTAACTTAAATATTTATATTTCTAAAATATAAATTTTATATATTTCAATTTTTAATAAAATGAAAAAACAATCTCACAAGATTTTAGGAAAATATAGAAATAAGAAAAGTAAACACAACTTCAATATAGCCTATATGTTAAAATACAAGAAAATATTTGAACAATGACTTTTTATTAAAACTATACAATATTCAAAATATTGGAGATGGGTAGATAATGTGTAATTTTTGAAATGTCTAAATTAAATTCTATTTGGAAAATACATATATTTAAATATAAGTAAGGATTTTATATATTTAAATTGAATATCTTAAAATATGGGTAATAATGATTGTAAAATATAATAGATATTTTATTAATAAAATGATAAGAGTTTTGAAATTTTAACTACAATAAATTTAAATTAAATATACTAAGTTTCATATAACATTGATAAATACAAAATAATTAATTAAAAAGTTTAAAAATTTGTATTTGTAAACACTCAACTTTATATGGAATTAGGTGTTGAAAGTCAACAAGAAATTGCAGCACACAAACTAGTGTGGGACCACAAGTCCTAGCTATGCATTAGTGCGAAAGCCAATTTAATTTAATGAATTGTTGCAATGTATAATTTAATTATCCCTTAATTAAATTGGACAATAAAATGTAATCTTTTCTCTTAATCACTTGTAACAGTTATCCGAGTGTGATAAACTCAATTAGCTCATGAATTTTGAGTTGAGGGTGGTTGGTGAGGCATGCAGAGTGATTCTATTAGTTATGGATTTCGAGTTGCAGTTAGTGCATTAGTTTAATGCATGAGTAATCAGTTAACTTAGTTAGGTGAGTTAAAGTCAGTTGAACTAGTTGTAACTGTTTGTTGCACTAGTGAGAGATCAAGTGAATTAAATCATATTAAATTCAAATGCAGTGATCTGCCATACAACTCATTATTTACTATCAATAATTGCATGCATGTCAGTTCCAGTGGAGACCCAGTTGAGACAAAGGTTAAAGGGATGTTAACTATTAGGTGTATCGTTAGTAGGTTTCCTACATGCAACCAAACACCCATTGGATTGCCCATGATCCTTGCGCAGTTTTGGAAGGCTGAAATTCCTAAAGAACGAATTGCATTCCTCATGAATTGCGCAAGAAAGGAAAGCTGATTAGAGGCAGGAAATTGGCTAAGTGTTGGTCGATTTTATCCGGGTTAGTGCGAGATAGTTGTGAGAGTGCAAGAGACTCTTGTGAGAAGAGTGCATTGTAATTGTTTCATGATTCCATGGTGAATGTAGAATATAATATAGAGGGGTTTTGAGTAGCAAGCTTTCCTCGGAAAAATATCTGTGTTGTGGTTTGATTTGATTCTTTCTTTACTTGTTGTGATTGGTGATTGTACTTATTTTCCACAACTGATGTGTAGAAGGATTTAGTATCTACCTTTAGTACATTTCTTGATCAGATTGAATCCATTAATATACATATGTTTGTATAATTCCTACATGGTATTAGAGCATAAGAAATCACTATAATGGAGGAGATGCTGAGTTTGCGACTAAATAGAATTAAAATTTGCAAAAGTACTCTTGGTGCAACAGGCGAATCAGGATCGAGATGGCTTTAAATGGCTTGAGATTGGAGGATGCACTCGAGGTTGGTTCCAATTATATTGCGTGGAAAGACATGATGGAGGTAGTATTGGAGGGTAATGGGTTGAAAGAATTCATTGATAATGAAATTCCCAAACCCACTGCATCAGATGCTGCAAACCTTGATGCTTGAGAAAAGAAGGTTGCAAAGGCGAGGAGGATCCTACTAGAGGGAGTGCGAGACAAAATTGTCTCAAATCTCCATGGAAAAATGACACCATATGCAATGTGGAAAGCTTTGACAAATCTATTTTAGAGCAGCAGTGATCACAAAAAATTGGCACTGAAGGACAAGATCAAGAAAATCAAAATGGAGAAAGGAGACACGATTCTGAAATATTTAACAAAGTTTGTCCAATGTCGAGATGAGCTTGGGAGCGTCAGAATTACTATCACGGATGACGACTTGGTGAGCCTAGCTCTTCTAGGACTTCCCAAGAGTTGGCATAGTTATTAGGACTCTGTCAATAGGAGGGAGAAGTTGCGAGATTCGGAACGACTTTGGTCGGATTTGGTGCAAGAATAATTCAAACAGAATACCAAGGATGGATCTTCATCTAAGACAAATGATGAAGAAAATTGTGCTTTGGATGCTAAGGCAAGGAAGGAGAAAGGAAAGAAATCCTATTCCAAATTTGAGTTTGCCAAAGATGGCAAGAAACATGGCATGTCTAAAGTGAAGTTTTTTCACTGTCACAAGCATGGACATTATGCTACTAATTGTCCACAAAGGAAGAAGAACAAGAAAGCTTCAGGATCTGCAGTTGGTGAGGCTTTGGCCTCGAAATTTGAGCTTGAATTCTTACTCATTTCACGCATGATGTCAAGTGCAATGGGACTGGTGTGGTACTTGGATAGTGGTTCATCTTTCCACATGACGGGAGACAAAGAAATTTTCAGTAGCTTGGAGGAGAAGGACCTCTAGATGCATATCGAAATGGGTGATGACGAGTAGTACAATGCTACCGGGATTGGTACAGTTACCTTCCAGAAACAGCTAGGTAAACCCTTATTATTAAAAGATGTAATGCATGTAGCAGGCTTGAAGAAAAATTTAGTTTCAGTTGCAATGTTGGAGGATAGAGGCTATGATGTGGTTTTTAGTGAAGGAAAAGCTTTCCTACGACACAAAGCCATAGGAAAAGCCAAGAATATTGGGATTCGTGTGAAGAATATCTATAAACTTGATGTAGATGGCTGCACAACATTGATGGGTAAGGCAGAAAAAGTGGTGAGTCTAGATGAGGGTGAGTTATGGCATAGGAGATTGGGCCATCTACACCACGGAGCCTTGAAAGTCATGCAACAGATTTCTACGAGTCTTCCCAAGGGTACTCTTGCGCATTTAGACACATGTAAGGGATGTACTATGGGGAATTATGCGAAGGCCACTTTTCACGAGTAGGAAAACCAAGCTTCGGAAACCCTTGAGAGAGTTCACTCAGACGTGTGTGGACCATTCTCTACTACTTCGACAGCAAAGCACAAGTACTATGTGATATTTGTTGATGATTTTTCTAGAAAGTGTTGGATCTACTTCATGCAGAAGAAATATCGGACGTTCTCAAAATTTCTTGAGTTCAAAGCACTAGTGGAGAAAGATACGGAGAAGCATGTGAAGGCTCTTAGGAGTGAAAATGGTGGTGAGTACATCTCCAATGAATTCAAGAAATTCTGCAGGAAAGAAGGAATTCAGAGAGAGTTGATTGTGCCTCATAACCCACAACAGAATGGGGTCGCAGAAAGAAAGAACAGAAAATTTGTGGGTGCAACATGAGCAATGTTGCATGATCAGGGCCCACTGTTACATCTGTGGGCGGAGGCATGCAACACAACAGTATTTGTGCAAAACCGTAGTCCTCATTATATACTTGGCATGATTACACTAGAGGAGGCCTTTTCTAGTAAGAAACCTGATGCTACATATTTTAAATTTTTGGCTCATTTGTTTATATGCATGTGACCACAGATGCCAGGAAGAAGCGCAAACCAATAACTGAGATTGGGATATTTTTGGAGTACAATGATACTCCTCACAACTATCTGGTGTATTTTCCAAATAGCAGGATGACTGTTGTGAGACAAGATATAAAATTTGATGAGGAGAAAGCCATTCGATTGTCCCTTGAGAGGGAGTTGGATTTGCATGTAGATGAGGAACTCTTGGTTCCAAATAATTAACCTCAATATGTGGAGCAGCCACATGCGGAGGATCATGGAGTGGCAGAAAACACTCATGCAGAGCCATCCACCAGAAATGGTAGAAGGCACACCACGGAAGTTGATCGATTGAGACTTGATGCGACAAAGCATGTAGAAGCGCCTACTTCACTGCACAGACAGAAAAAATCTCCAAACATGTTTACTAAATACATGGCTCTTATGAGCAAGTGTATTGTGACAGAACCATCTTTCTTTGAGGAAGCAGTGTAGAAACCAATTAGGGTTGATGCTATGGTTGAGGAGTATTGACTTCATCGTCAAGAAAAGTGCATCGGGAGTTGTCCAAAGACTGGTCGGAAAATCAGTGGTTGGATCTAGATGGCTCTATAAGGTGAAGAAAGCAGCAGATGGGAGTGTGGAGAAGTACAAGGCCAGATTTGCGGCACGGGTATTCTCACAAGTTGAGGGGATTGACTATGAGGATACTTTCACACTAGTTGCGAGATACTCATCGATTATATCTATCCTTGTAGTCTTAGCACAGATGGTGTGGCACATTCATCAAATGGATGTGAAAAATTCGTTTCTCAATGGAGTTATTGAGGAAGAAGTGTTCATAGAGAAACCAGAAGGTTTTTGGATCTTTGACGATGGGTCGAATGTGTGCTAACTCAAGAGAGCATTGTATAGGATGAAGCAAGAACCTCGTGCTTGGTACACTCAAATTGACAGCTATTTCACTGGGTTGGGCTTCACCAAAAGTGAAGCGGATGCGAACCTCTACTAGATTTTGGTTGATGGTAAGCTCTTTATTATCGTACTTTATGTTCATGATCTAATTTTGACAGGTGATGAGAAATTTATAACTTCTTGCAAGAAGGATCTTGCAAGGGAGTTCGAAATGAAGGACATGGGACTCCTTCATTATTTCCTTGGTTTGGAAATATGGCAGTGAGATGGTGAGTTATTTTTTTCTCAAGGAAAGTATGCCAAAGAGATTTTGGGTAAGTTTCACATGGAGAGTTGTAAACCCATGGAAATTCCTCTTTTGGGAAATTGGAGGAAAGAGGATGCTACTTCAGGAGATGTACTGGATGCTACTATCTACAGGAAACTAGTGGGTTCACTGATGTACTTGGTGAACACCACACTAGATATTTTCAACGCAGTTAACTAGCTGAGTCAAGATATGGTTAAGCCAACCAAGCTCTTTTGGAAGGAAAGGAAGCATGTATTGAGATATCTCTGGGGCACTACAGAGTATGGATTATGGTACAGAAGGATAGAGGGAGTGAAGCTTCAAGGCTTCATGAAGGAAGATTGGGCAGGAAATCCATCAAACATAAAGAGCACATCAGGAGGGATCTTCAGCATAGGATCAACAATAGTTTCTTGGTGTAGCAGGAAGCAACGATCTGTGGCACTCAGTTTAGCCGAGGCAAAGTACATGGTAGCAAGTAAAGTTGCATGTGAGGCCATCTGAATGAGAAATATCCTGGTTGGTTTGTTTGGTTCTCATATGGATCCGACGATGATACATTGTGATAACCAGAGTTGCATTAAACTCTCGGTTAATCCAATATTCCATGATAGGTCCAAGCACATAGACATCTGATACCACCCTCTCAGAGTTTGTGTTAAGATGCACATTATGTTACTTCAGTACATTCCCACGGAAGATCAAGATGCAGATATTCTGACGAAGGCACTTGCCAAGAGAAAATTTGAATACCATAGAGGCAGGATCAGGGTGGAAAATAATCCCTTTCTTGTTGAGAGGGAGTGTTGAAAGTCAACAAGAAATTGCAGCACACACACTAGTGTGGGACCACAGGTGCTAGCGATACATTAGAGTGAAAGCTAATTTAATTTCATAAATTGGTGCAATGTCTAATTTAATTATCCCTTAGTTAAATTGGACAATAAAATGTAATATTATCTCATAATCACTTGTAATATGAGTGTGATAAACTCACTTAGCTCATGAATTTCGAGTTGAGGGTGGTTGGTGAGGCATGCAGAGTGATTATATTAGTCATGGATTTCGAGTTGTAGTTAGTGCATTAGTTTAATGCATGAGTAATCAGTTAATTCAGTGAGGCGAGTTAAATTCAGTTGAACTAGTTATAAATGTGTGTTGCACTAGTGAGAGATCAAGTGAATTAAATCCGATTTAATTCACATGTAGTGATGTGCCATGCAATTGATGATTTACTATTAATAGTTGCATGCATGCTGTTTCTAGTGGAGACCCAGTTAAGACAAAGGTTAAAGGGATGTTAACTATCAGTTGTATCATTAGTAGGTTGCTCGCATATAACAAGACATCCATTGGATTTCCCATGATCCTTGCACAGTTTTGGAAGGCTGAAATTCCTAAAGAATAGGGATTGCATTCCTCATTAATTGCGCAAGCAAGGAAGGCTGATTAGAGGTAGGAAATTGGCTAAGTGTTGGTCGATTTTGTTTGGGTCAGTGTGAGATAATTGTGAGAGTGCAGGAGACTCTTGTCAGAAGAGTGCATTGTAATTGTTTCATGATTCCATGGTGAATACAATAGAAGATAGAGGGGTTTTGAGCAGCAAGCTTTCCCTGGATCTGTGTTGTGGTTTGATTTTATTCTTTCTTTACTTGTTGTGATTGGAGATTGTGTTTATTTTCTGCAATTGATTTGTAGGAGGATTTAGTATCTATATTTAGTACATTGCTTGATCAGATTGAATAATGGGTCTACTACTGGGCCTTGATTCTGGGAGGCTCGCTTTGGATCCCGATCACGAAGGTATGAATCTTAAGCTTGATCTGTAACATCATAATCTGGATAAGAACCAACTGAATATGCTACCAATGCTTCTGCTAGTGAGGTTGTTGCTTTCACTGGACCTGGATATGCTTTTGTATGTTAAATTGATGGATATTCGATTGGCGCATTCACTGGTTATAGGTAAACAAGGTCAATTGAAATGTCTAAAGTAATATTTTCCTTTACCTCTAAGGGATAAAATTAAACTGGAATTGGAATGCATTCTTTGACCATTGATATACATATGTTTGTATAATTTCTACATTAGGACTCTTCAAGTATTTGTCCAAATGACACGAAATATATCACATCCTCAAAGTGGTACGAGAAGAAATATCACATTCTTAAGAGATCCCAAAAGCCCTTTAATAAATAACAATTATATTTAAATACTTTATAATATAACAAATCTCATAATCTTTATTATATATATATATATATATCAATTGGGGATATACGAGGTGGTCAGGAGGATAGAACAAAATCCTCCCCAACCAAGTTCAATTTCAACAAGTACATGACAAATGTTGACAATATACACAGTATACATATATTCCTCATATGAAATATACAAACCGTAAAACCTATCCATAACATAAAACCTTTGTAACATATTAAGAATTTTAAACACTTTTCCAAAAAATTTACTAATTAACACTTTTAACTTAAACAAACCTTAAAAAAGTCTAGGCTAGGGATGGATTCCCTACAGAGGCTATGGGAGGCCTCAACCTGCCTTCTCTTACAGACAAAGCGATTGTTTCTGGGGCCCTTAGAGCACAAAAGCCCTCCATGGCTCTTTCAAAATTATTATCTTGTCTCCAAATATTAGGGCAGTGGGGGTATCTTCTAAAATCATTTCCCTCAAAAGGTGAAAAATATAAACCGTCTATTATCCCATTGCAAGAGACAATGGTTCTGGGGGAGAAGGGTAGAGAAGAAATTTGATACCCACACAATTTATACTTGCCACATCTTTCCAAATGCATGAATGTATTAAATAAGATAAAATCATTTAAAAATATTTGGGAAAGCCATCCCACCACTCAAAAAACCCCTTTAAAATTTGAAATGAACTATGATGTGTAAGGCTTACTACTTAAGTAGTCAAGGAGTGACTTCTTATGCTAACATACACAATAACCCTTCAAGTTCAATCATGCATGGATGGAATTTGAGTCCTTTAAATAGTTGGTAAAGAGTATTTGGCAAAAAAATTCAAATAAAATTATCATATCTTCTATGGAATCCATGGTATATCAAATCACAAATCTAAAAATGGTGGTGGTGGATTGGGAGAAGAAAAGGAAAAATGAACAAAATGAGAAGATGTTGATTCTAGAAGTTGAATATGAAAAAATATCTCGGTCCTTTTCTAACTCATGCTTCCTAGCCGATTTAAGAGAATGTGTTCCTTGGAAGCTAGAAAACAACAAATTTTAAAACTGGAAGAGGAGTCTTGGATATTAAAAAGTAGGGTTACCTAGATCAAGAAGGAGGATGGTAACACTAAACTTTTCATAATTATGCAAATCACATAAGGAACGTTAATCCTATTTGGGAACAGTAATTAGAGGGTGGAAATATTGCCACAATCCAACTTGATATTAAAGTTGTTGCTTCCTCTCACTTTTACACCCTTCTTGGAGATCCAAGATCTTCCATCATTAGCTCTCAACTTCAAACCATTGGTAATTTCCTGATATTTTTCAGCATTGAAGACTCTACCAAGATTGGTGGCTCGGTGTTCCTTGATGAAATAAAATAAGTACCAAAGAATTTAGCTAATGACAAGAGTTTCGATCCTGAAATTTGAATGGTCGAGCTCTTCCTTTCCTTTTTTGATCTGATGGGGCCTGAACATTGCAGTATGGTGGAGGAATCTTAAACATTGGGAAAATTTCAAGAGCTATTAATGCAAAATATATAACTATGATCCAAAAAAATTCCAACCTATGACTTTTTTTCTGATTTAAGGCCCATCTCTCTATGTGACTTGATTTGTAAGATCGTCTCAAAAATTATCTCAAATGGGATCAAGCCTATAATCGTTGAAAAGATATCCCCTAACTAATTTGGTTTCCTAGCATACAGGAAGATCATGATGCTATTGGAATTTCTCAAGAAGTCCTCCACTCTTTAAGTCAAAAAATATTCAAGCCTTGATAAGGCCTTTGATAAAGTAAACTGGAATTTTCTTCGATTATTCCTTCTTGAAGTTGGTTTGTGATTGGAGACTACCAACTGAATTATGGGTTGTGTAACTTCAGGAAATTTCTCCATTCTGATTAAGGGCTCTCCCACAAAAAATTCTCCATCTTAAGAGATATTAGATAGAGGTGTCCCTTGTCTCCCCTACTATTTCTGTCAATGATGGAAGGCTTGAGTTTGTTGTTGTTGAAAAAGAAGCAGGAAGAAAACATCAAGGGCATTAAAATCTCATGTAAACAATTTATCACTCACTTATAGTTTGTGGATGACGTCGTGTTGATGGCGTTAGAATATATTTCAGAATGGAAAGTCTTTGATAAGGTCATTCATATATTTTGTGAGTCTTCTGGCATGGGGATTAATGCACATAAATCATCCATTCATGATCAAGCAGCCAATGCAGAGCTTCTCTCGTCCGTTCAGTCTATTTTTCCCTATCATATGGCTATTATGGATTATGGTTTTAAGTACCTAGGTTTATTCCTGAAGCCAAATGACTATCTTAAATATGACTGGAAGTGGCTTCTTAGAAAATTTGATCAAAAAATCAGTATCTGGTGTTACAACTGGTTATCATTGGGGGGAGAATGATCCTAGTTAAATCTGTGCTAGAAAATATCCTAGTTTTCTCACTTGTGATTTCCAAAATCCCTAAATCTATTCTAAGCAATACCATACAAAGAATATACAACTTTGTATGGACTGGAAAAAGAAGCAAAGAAGAGATGCACCTTGCTAGCTGGGCCTCCCTTGAAAAACAAAATATTTTGGAGGATGGGGCTTCAATAATATCTCTTGTTTTGGCAAAGCATTAGCTTTAAAAAATTGTGGAGAGGCATGTTTGATGGTTGTCTTTGGAGCCAAGTGATTAAGGAGAAGTATGCATTAGCTCTAAAAAATTGTGGAGAGGCATGTTTGATGCTTGTCTTTGGGGTCAAGTGATTAAGGAGAATTATTTAAAGAAATTGTCCACGGTGGATTGGCTTAGAGGAACAATCAAAATAGTTGACTTCTTCATATTTATAAATGGATGAATCATTGGCTGAAATCTATTTCTCATTCAATTGTGGATTAGGACATTAGATGGTGGATCAACAACATTTGAAAGTGGTACTGTTATAGCATCATTTTTCACACTTATGTGATTCATGATTGTCTCTTTCGCCTTGGGCACCCATTCCCACAGACTTGAATTAAGTTCATAAAAAACAGTGTTTGAAATCCCATACGCGGATATGCCCAGACTTTTCCGTGTGTATACGCGAGTCTAGAGATACTTTTCCGTGTATGCCATTAAAATCATTAAAAATATATATAAAAATCCCTATTTTCGAGACTGGGTTGATGGTTATTCCTGTAATTCAACCACCCCAACCCATGGCCAACTGTTTCCAACTGATTGAAACTACTTTGAGGGAGTATAAAAGCCCCTCATATGCATGGCCTAAGGGAGAGAGAAAAATTATAGATATTATACTCTGTTGGAGCCCAATTCAAGTCTGATTTCCCGTGCCTCCTGTACTTCCCAGATTTTTTACAGGAAACCCTTGTTTCCTGGAGATGTTCATCAACTTATATGTCATCTCGTGTGCACAAGTCTTGAAAGAATCCTAGTGAAGCAAGGGCGGGGCGAATCTAGATGACGGTCTGTTCGAAGATCATGGAAGGATTCAGGTGATCTCTCCACCTTTCTATTATTGTACATGTTATTCATAATGAAGAAGAACCATCCTGTTTCCGAATTCACGTGTTAATATATGCTTGCATATGTGAAAAATTTGTTAATTATACATTTATTATTGTTTATATGATGTTTCACATGGATTACACTGACATTTAGGAAAGATATATGTTGTACAACTAGATTTCCGTGCATGTCTCTTCCTGATTTCCAGGTTGAAAAGGAAGAAGTGTTGTTGGGGCTTTGGACCCCGCGGGATATACATCAAACGTAGGATCTACAAGTGAGTTCTACAATCTGTAATATCTAGTTTTTAGCGTACAAGTTTGATTGTGTGAGTCCTTCTTAAATAGCATGCCCCGATCTGTGGAGGTTTTCGACCCAATGACCTCTAGGGAGTTATTTCCTGAAACAGAACTGGCGACTCCACTAGGGACCGCATTCTTGTGATTCCCTTGTTGGGTGGTTTCAGTTGTTTTAAAGGTTTCTAACAGTTTTAATCATTATTTCCAGTCCAGTTAGTTTTTTCTCAGTCAGACTAAAGACCTGGTTTTTTGGCCAGGCTTGATCTTTTTATTTTTCATTATTTACTTGTCCATACGCGAGTTTTCTTATACACAGTCGCGTATACACACAGTTTCTATCAAAGGAAGCCGTGTATACGCGGGTTTCCTTTTCCACAGTCGCGTATGCACGCCTGTTGCAAAACTTTTGAGTAGCGTATGCCTGAGCAAATTTTGAAATTTTTGATTTTTTGACTTTTGGGTCTTGTCTGCCTATGGTGACCTATTCCTGTAGTGTCCTTTTAGTCTCTGGATTGTGTTGGAAGTGGTTATTGGTATTTTTCTCTCTTGTTTGGTTGAAGACCGGCTCATTTGAAAAATCTTGTTTTTTCTAGTGCTTGAATTTCTGGTTCGAGTACCAAGATCTCTTTTTGGAGATTCTTGGTTGTTCTGCTTAATCAGGACAGAGAGCTCCTGCTCATATGCTCTTTCCTAACTTTATGTCTTGCTTTGCACTTTAATTTTTGCCTGCTTTTTGGTTGGTTTTCTTGAGTTCATTTGACTAGGTCTTGTTGCAATTTTTGAAGAGTCATTTTCGGTTCTTTGAACTTTTGTTTGCTGCAAGATTGTGCTATTATTCTGGGCTGAGTTACTGAGTTTCTTGTATTCCTTTTGCTCGTATGAATCTTGCTACTAAGTGGCATTATAAGATTTGGAGCATTTTTGGTTGAGTTTTCCTTGAAATTCGGAGATTGTTTGGCTTCGTAATTGGATAGTTTTCTTGGTCTTTTTGAAGTCTTCTTTTTATAAAAATCAAAAGCCCAAAAACATTTTGTTTTGCCATTGCTTTTGTTTTGCATTTTGTTTTGGTTTCTTTTCATCTTTTGAAGCCTTGTTGAGATTTTTACCTTCGGTTTCTGACTTGATTTGGGAAGGGAATTTTCGTTGGTTTCTTTCTCTTATTTTGAGCATATTTTTGCATCTTTACACTGAGAGTTTCTAATTTGGGAACTAGCTTTGTGAACAGCCGGAAAAGTGATAGAACTGAGGGATTCTTGAAAATTTCTCTTTGCTTTATTAGATTTTTCATCTTAGAGTTGGCATGCTCTTAGTAATTTGCATTAGGTGCACTTGAACATTTGTAGTCTTTTTCATAAATTTTTCGAGTGTGAGGTTTGATATCTGAAAAGAAAAAATAGTCTCGTAGAACCCGTGTAGAAATTTATTTTCATCGAAAGGCAATTACTGCATCTACATGTAGTTTGGTTTTCATTAATTTATTTTCTGCATCATAAAACATCACGAGTTTCATTTCCATATTCACTTGACTTAATATAACAGCCAACTAAAATAAGCGCATTAATTTAAAAACAACTAGCAAGTTTTTATTAAGTGTCATACATCAACTAGCTAGGTTGTAGGGCCTTGGATTAGGTGAGTGGAGAGTTAACTCTCCAAGGCCGCTCAAACTAAAACATAGAAGTTTATTAAATGAGCGAAATCCAACACCGTTAGGTGGACCGGGAAAGCTCTCCTCCAGAGAGTCAAGCGTGAGGGAAAGTGAAGGTTGAGAAGAGAGATACCCCCTCTATGATTTGCTGGATCTTGCCTTAAGACCGTTCCACCCAGCTGCTGACACAGATTGGTGCCCTTAGTTGCCATTCCTAGGTATCACACAGGTGACTGCGGGGGGGGGAATACCCGTGGTACCTGAGGCAGATGTCATATCACTTCCAGCAGTACTTCTGGAGGGTGCCCCGGTGAAGCTTGGGTGCTTGCACCAGCAAAGGCTGTTGTTAAGAGGTCGGCGTAACTGTTTCTGTTACCTTCGCTAGTAGGCCTGGGCCGTCATTATCCCATACTACTTTCGGGAGGTCCTATTTTTCGCTTTCTCGTATTTGGTGTCCAGTCCTTATCACCCGGAGTGGAAATACCTGAAGGTTGCTTGCTTGGTTGCATCTTATGGATTTTTGTAGTGAGTGCTCTTTTCTCCTAGCTTGCTTAGCTTTATACTTTTTTGAGTCTAATTAATATCTTAAAGTGGCTGATCAAGCACCTCATCGATCGAGGAGAATCCGGTGGTTATCTCCCGAGAGTACTGAACCTTCTTCAAGAAGGCATAGGAGTAATATAGCAGGTGAATATCACCCAGTGGTATCTGACGCAGCGGAGAGAGATCCTCTGCGAGGGCTTGAAGGTTCTGTAGTTGGTTCCGAGAGGAGCACTCTGCTCACCTTGAGAGTCTTATTTCCATGAGAAGAAGAAGTAGAAGTAGAGGAAGTACCTCAGCCTCCTGAGTCACTTCCATCTCCTCTTTCTCCTAATTCTCCATTTGTTGTTGAGTACATCAGACCTGAGTCTGCAAGACCAGAAAGTCCTTATCATCTCATTCATACCTTTCAATGGCCACGACTGGGAACGCGGCTTCGGCTGTGAGTGCTGCAGGCATTCAGACTCCTACTTCAGTAGAAGGAGGAGGCACAATTGCTATATCTTCAATTGCTTCTAGTACTGCTGTTTTTGGCTCTGGCTCCACCCAAGCAAAAGCTTCTCAATCTGGTCCCTTTTGTTTTGGAATTCCCTTTAGTGGGATTCCTTCTTTTTCCTTTTCCACTGTTGCAACTGCATCTGCACCCATGTCCTCTATGGCTAGTGGGTCGGCTTCTTTTCAAGGGTTCCCCTTCGGAAGTGGGCATATTCCTAGTTCGAATCCTTCCTTAGGGTCTTTTCCTTTTACATCCCAGACTCAGAGTTTTAACCCTTGGTCTAGAGGTCAGAGTTTGACTACCTTTACCGGTTGGAACCCTATATTTACAGCAGTGGGGGCTGGGAATCAGTTTTTCGCTGGTCAGCAAGGGAATGGTCCATTCACTTCATCGAGTACTTATCAGGATTTTTCCCCTTTTTCTAATTCATGGAACCCCTATCAGGGGGTTTCCTCTTCATTCACTACTTCAGTGGGGGGAACTGGTCCGGTCTATGGTAACTCTACGTTGGGAGGGGGTCCTTCTCCAAATGCTAGGTCACAAGGATCATCCTATGGCCCAACATTTTCTACGAGCTCTTTCTAGCAACCTGGTGCCTCATAAAATCTAGGTTATTATTTTCAGAATGTTGGGAATCCATCCCACCAAGGATGGAACCCTCAGGCCCCTCCTCGTTTACCTTTTCTGGCAACTTTAAACTTGCCAGATTTATCGAAATTGACAAATGATCCAATCCGATATAGTCCGGGGTGGCCTTCGGTTCCTACCAAACTACCTTCAGACATTCCAAAGTTTGAAGGCAAGAATGGAGAGGACCCGGCTGATCATATCACCACTTTCCATCTTTGGTGTTCATCTAACTCCCTGATCGAGGATTCGATTAGGTTGAGGTTGTTTCAACGCACCTTGACTGGAAATGCTGCCAAGTGGTACATTGAGTTAACTGGGGGCATTTTTTCTACTTTTGGAGATCTGGCTACTATATTTCTAAATCATTTCCAGTTGTCTGTTCGTTATGATGCCGGGACAGAACTCCTGGCCAATTTTAAGCAGGACAAGGCAACCCACATTTCTGATCATATTCAGGAATGGCGGAGAAGGAAGAGGCTTATCAAAGCTTATATTCCAGGAGAATTCCTCTTGGAATGGTTTTTGAAATCTTTGCAGCCAGATATTTCTAAGGATGTATCCCTGTCAGGGGTATTTTCTGAGGAACAGGCTATTTTCAGGGCCCAACAGCTTGAATTGATATATTCTCAGTCTGGTGTCCTTCATAAGTATTTGCTTGACGCTCCCCACTCCAAATTAGACTTGTCCAAGACTAAACTCGGTCCTCATGGTGATGGACTTATTGGGTCGATCGATAGCGGTGCAGCTAACCTGCTTAGTCAATTGCAGCAATTGTCTATACAATCTGCTTCCTCTGGTCAGGCTGTGCCTGCTGAGTCATCGCCTTCTCAATCTTTGTCGGTAAATGCCGTCCAGACTTCCAACCCTAAAGGAAATCAACAATCCGAAGGGAAGAAGAAGGGATGGAATAATAATAAGAAAAAGGGCAAGGATGGGAAGGGTAATGCAAATAAATCCAACGAGCATGTTGGTGAGGGTTCAAACGATAAAAAGAAAGTTAAGTTTCCATGCAAGTTATGTACTGGAGACCATCTTAGCGCTTGTTAACTCAGCAGGGTTCTTCAAGTCCCCAGGCTATGTTGACAAACCCTTTTCCCCAAGGGAAACATCTAGTTGTTGGCGCAAATCAAAATCCTGGGGCTTCCTCTGGGGGCACCCAGGAAGGGGAAAATCCGTCAATGAGTTCTCACGCGGATATCGCCACTAGATCCCGTGATTATGGCGAAAATGAGTCTTCAAAAGCTAAGGATGCTCCCAATGGTACTGAGCCACTTCATATTACGAGGCCTACTGTTGAGCCTATACCTCGAATGCCAGAAGCATCTACTAAGCGTACGACGTTAATCCAAATTCCAGGGCCGCCCAACGCTACTCTGTTGTAGAAGATTTTGCGCAGAGCCCTTGTGCTATGTTTTCTCTTGAGGTGCTCCAGTCTTGTCCAGCTCAGCGCAGTGCTTTGCTCACTGCTATTGGGGCTGTCAATCCAAAGAACTCTCTTGTGATTACATTCGATATGTCTAATTTTAAAAAGAGACTCCCGCATCATATGGCTTTTCATATCAAATCGTCGTATCGGAAATTCAATATCTTTCAGACGGTCGTTGATGAGGGTGCTTCCACATGTGTGATGTCTCTCGCATGTTGGAAGGGAATTGGATCTCCCGCAGCTGTTCCATCTGCTACTCTTCTGACTGCATTTGATGGTCATTCTCATGGACCGCATGGAATTATCCCAGCTTTTCCCATCTGTGTTGGGGGAAAAACTGTAAATATAGAGGTTGAGATAGTTGATGCAAGCTTGGACTACAACCTTCTGTTGGGGCGAAACTAGATTTATGAGATGGATGCTATCGCATCCTCATTATTTTGGCTTATTTGTTTCCCTCACGAAGGGAGGATTGTTACAGTTGATCAACTGGACTGTTCTCCTATAGACCCGAATGCATCTACTGAATCAACTATCCCAAAGGTGGATGATGCCAAGCTGCCAGTTGAGAATTTAGGGGTTGGGATGTATTCTTCTTTGATGGGTACTTTCGATATTCCACCTCCTACCGTTCATATAAATGCAATTTCATCCTCCAGGGCTCCTATTCGAAGAGAGTTCTTCAGAACTCATTATTTTTCGGACCCTTGGACCTTACCTTCCCCTACCTCCACATTAGCGGAAGGTCAAGTGGGTGGAATGGCATTTCCAATGTCTGCAGCTGAGATTTCTTATCAATCTATTGTTGACACTGCAGAGTCCATTCCAGCTCCTCTTTCACCGGAAGAGTTGGATGGAGATGTGGGTCCGGCTTGGACACTTAGTTCTTCTTCCGCCTAGGATTGCCTTGATACCACTCTTCCATCTGAAGAGGCCATCCTGGAAGATATGACTAGTATAGATAGACCATGGGATGATTTGCATCATCGGTCCTACTTTTTACCTGATTTGAGTGAAGTTGAGTCAATTTTTCCAAGTCCTTTGTCTACTGGTCCTGTTCACCCAGTCCTGAACCCTTTAGCACCAACACAGGTATATGCTGAAGGGAACATGGCTATGATTTCTCCAACTATCCCGGTGAACATTTCCAGGAATCCCAATGTTATAGAGAATGTCTTCATCGGAGTTGAATGTTCCCCTGAAGAGATTCAAATTTACACCGATCTCTTTAAAGAGTTTAGGGATGTGTTCGCTTGGTCTTATGAGGAAATGCCTGGTATAGATCCATCTATTGTCCAGCATGAGATCAAGACTTACGAAAATGCTAAGCCTGTGAGGCAAAAGCTTCGTCCGGTCAATCCTAGGAAGGCAGCAGCTATCAAAGCCGAGGTGGAGAAGCTACTTAAGGCGGGATTTATTTTCCCTGTTCCTTTGACTGAATGGGTTTCAAATCCTGTTCCCATGGATAAAAAACAAGGAACAATTCGAGTTTGCATTGATTTCAGAGACCTTAATAAAGCATGTCCCAAAGATAATTACCCCACACCATTTATAGATCAGATTATTGATGAGTGTGCCGGTAATGAGATTTTCTCCTTCATGGACGGTTTCTCCGGATACAATCAGATTACTATCCGTCCTGAAGATCAGCATAAGACTGCCTTTATTTGTCCCTGGGGTACTTTTTCTTACAAGAAGATGCCTTTTGGTCTTAAAAATGTTGGGGCTACTTTTCAGCGGGCCATGTCATATGCCTTCCACGACATCAAACATATTATCGAGGCGTATTTGGATGATTTAGCTGCTCGTTCTCGAAAGAGAATTGATCATCCTGCTCACCTCCGTCAAGTATTTGAACGATGTCGTTTCTACAAGATTAGGTTGAATTCGAACAAGTGTGTTTTCGCGGTTACATCTGGTCGGTTATTGGGATTTATTGTGTCGTCGGAAGGGATTAGGGTAGATCCCTTCAAGGTTGAGGCAATACTTCGGTTGCCTCCCTCGTCGTCTATTCGTCAACTTCAAAGTCTACAAGGAAAAGCTAATTTTCTTCGGAGATTTATCGTAAATTATGCTGAAGTTACCAAAGGATTTATGAGATTGTTGAAGAAGGGAGTTCCATTCTTTTGGGATGACTTCGCTCAACGCTCATTCGATGCTTTGAAAAAAGCATTGGCCTCTGCTCCTTTATTGAGTCCACCTGATTATAGCAGGGATTTCCTTTTGTATCTTGCAGCAGCAGAATCTACCATTGGTATGGTTCTGGTTCAGGAGGATGATGCTCTTGCTGAGCATGTTATATACTATCTTAGTCGAGGATTGGTAGGTCCTGAGCTCCGGTATACTCCGATAGAAAAGTTAGCTTTAGCAGCTGTTCATGCTGTGCAGCGACTCCGGCATTACATTCTTCTACGAAAAACTTATGTTTTGGCAGCAGCCAATCCATTTCAGTTTGTTCTCAGTAGGCGAGTGATTGGGGGCAAATACAATAGATGGATTGTGATTTTGCAGGAATTTGACCTTGAGTTTATGTCTGCCAAGTCCAAGAAATCATTAGTTTTCACAGAATTTATTTCTGAGTTGCCCTGTGGAGAAGAGATAGTTTATGATGAATCCTTCCCAAATGAAGATTTGTTTCTTATCTCTCCACAGGATCCTTGGTATGGAGATATCATTGTGTATCTTCAGACTACGAAGTTTCCCTCTACTTTTTCGAAATATGAGCACCGTAAGTTGCGTCACTTGGCTAAAAATTACTTGATCATTAGTGATGCTTTATACCGTCGAGGGGTTGATTCAATCTTGAGACGTTGCTTAACTCTCGAAGAAGCTGAGGCTGTGCTGAATGATTCCCACAATGGAGCTTGTGGTGGTCATTTATCTGGGCTTGCTACAACCCAAAAGATCTTGCGTGCTGGGTACTTTCGGCCTTCTATTTTCAAATATTGTGTGGAGTCGGTCAAAAAGTGTCAACCGTGTCAAGTTTATACTCGAAAAATGCATGCTCATCCAGCTCCACTTTTTCCAGTCATTACTGTCGGTCCCTTTACAAAGTGGGGTATTGATTATACTACTTGTAACCCGCCTTCGGCTAAAGGTCACAAGTACATTATTGTAGCAGTAGACTACTTTACGAAGTGGGTCGAGGCTATGCCTAATTTTGGGAATGATGGTGAGACTGCAGCTCTTTTTCTTTTCAACTAGGTTATTTCTCATTTTGGTATTCCTAGAGAGATTGTCACTGATCATGGCAGTCATTTTCAGAATAGCATGATGGCTGAGTTGGCTCTAAAATTAGGTTTCCGGCAGGAGCATTCGTCTCCTTGTTATCCTCAGGCCAATGGGCAAGTGGAAGCCATGAACAAATCCTTGAAGACAATTCTTCAAAGGACGATTGATAAAGCTCGATCCAACTGGCATATCATGCTGTATCCTGCACTTTGGGCATACCGGACGTCAGTGAAAACTGCAACTGGCTTTACTCCGTTTCTACTAGCTTACGAGCTGGAATCCATATTTCCCATTGAATGTGAGATTCCTTCTCTAAAGTTAGCTGTTGAGCTTCTTCCTAACACTTCTAGTCTTGAATAATTCCTCCTTCATCTGGAACATCTTGATGAGCAGCGTCGGGATGCCGCTACGATGAATGAGGCGCATAAGAAACGAGTTAAAGTTCAGTACGATAAGGCGATCAAACCTAGGGTTTTCTCGGAAGGCGACCTCATTTTGGTCTATGCCCAAGAGAAGGATGCCCTGGGCGCAGGAAAGTTTAATTCTATGTGGTATGGCCCCTTCATCGTTAAAAAAGTCCTTAAAAAAGGAGCATATGCCTTGGTTGATTTTGAAGTGTTTTTTATCTGCTTTGGCAGGTTGTGTCGAATGTCATGAGTCATTATGGTTTCGCCGATGGTGCTAGTAGACACACCCGGAACTTGGCTTCTGCGGCTTGGGTGCTTCATCATCCATCCGGTCAGCTGTTAGTATCAAGAGGAGTCTGCATTGGTCCTGCTTCCAATAATATAGCAGAATACACTACAGTTATTTATCTACTCTCGGAGGCAATATCTTTGGGTGTTGATTCGTTGGTAGTTTTCTTGGACTCCCAGCTGGTGGTGTCGCAGTTGAACAATACTTATCGGGTTCGAGATCCATTTTTACTCCGGTTGTTTTTGAGGGTACATTTGTTACAATGATCATTTCAGTTTTTAACATTCATTCATATTCCTCGAGCAGACAATTGGATGGCAGACTCATTAGCTAATCAAGCAATTGATTAGCATATTAATCATTCCATACAATAAAATTTAATCATAAAAAACAATCATGCATTTTTTATACATCACATCATAAATTGTTGTATATATATATCATCAGAGTGTTCAAAAAACTATACAAAATTTGGATCCATAAGTCATACAAAATTAGGGCTTATGCTCGATCATGTTCACTATCAAAAATATACAGCTATCCAATAATCATATCTATCTAATCCTGTGGTCCCTGCCCAATATTTGTGTTCCTATAGAACATGATCGCAGTAGCGACACGGCGGAATAACCACACCCAGTCACGTGGTACTCCCACTACCCGTCTCTGGATAGCCTCAGGTAGGTCTTCCACCGCAGCCATAGGCACTTGGCGGGTCAAGCCCTCCAAGTTTTTTTGGATAGCATGGAGGGTCCTGCCTAGGTCTTCTGTATCCGCCTCGCCTCTGCGGCGCTTATGTCGTGGGTAGCCCTCAGGACGGACTGGTCCAATATCTGTATCATGGTCATCATAATATTG
Organism: Pinus albicaulis; assembly: GCA_034641835.2. Taxonomy (NCBI): domain Eukaryota; kingdom Viridiplantae; phylum Streptophyta; class Pinopsida; order Pinales; family Pinaceae; genus Pinus; species Pinus albicaulis. The sequence goes on from CM076580.1 coordinate 1,102,034,161, forward strand.
TAAGTCATTTTGAATCCAATCAAAAAACATGTCTTGTTTTCACATTTTTTCTCTCATATATTGAAAAAATCATCAAAAAATCATATAATTAAAAAATTGCAATCTCACCAATTGCGCCCCATGCCGCGCCAGGTGGAAGGACGAGGTCTGGATCACCGCGAAAATCCATCCTGGCATAGGGATATTCCTCCACTGCGATGACTTGTTCCTCCCACCATTGGAAGAACTCGTCATCCTAGGTGGTTAGGGGAACTTCACCTCCCCCTAGTCTCTTCATCAGATCAGCCCATCAGAAAATTCTTGGGTCTCTTGGGCTGTTGATTGAAGAGATCACTTTGGGTCGAAGCCCAGGAATCTTCTCAAAGAAGAATGTCATCAAAATGGTTCCATACCCGAAATGCTTTGTTTTAGCTTTCCGGATGGAGGTCAGTTTTTTCTTCATGTTGATTAATAGAGTTTTACACCAATCATACAGGTGAACTAAGCATTCCACAGTTATGCTCATATGGGTCCTGGATGCCTAATACAAAGAAGCAGATCCTGCTACCCTGCCAATGGTAAACATGAGAATATTCATTTGCAGATCTCTCAAATATTTTATAGCAATCTGAGTCCCTACTTTTTTGGACCCCTCTACATAGTAGACGTGGACATAGTCGTCCACCGTAAGCCCTACCACAGGCTTACCGTGCAAATCTACTGGGTCTCCCCTCTGTGAGAGTCCAGTAATGAAGTAAATGTATTCCACTTCTATGTGTATAGGCATTTGATCTATCACGAAACAATATTCCTCCGGTTCCTAGTAATTTACCAACATTTCAAGCAATCGGACGTTACTTTTCATATTTTTCATTTTGAAAAATTTTAGCAATCCGCAATTTCGAAGGATATCGAGCGACTGTTGATCTTGCATTACTTCATTATCAATTGCACTATGCTCACGTTCCCTTCAATAGATGGTCATCCTGAAAAAATTCATTTATTTGTTCATTAGAAACATTTTTTAACATTACGGGTTGTGCATACGTGACTTACCCTGTACACAGTCGCGTATCATACGCGGTTTGGTCCATACGAACCCGTGTATGCGCAAAGCCCTAAATTAAAACAAATGTTTTTTACGGTGAAATTTCCAAATTTTAATTCTATTAATGGACAAAATTGATAATAATGATGGATTAAGAGCTTACCTAACTAATTCGGCGAAGTTTGACCGCTGATTGCTCATGTTTTGATGAAAGAGGGTTTTTCTCCAGAGCTCTTTTTTCCAAAATCAGCAAGTAACAATGAACCAAATATGAGGTAACATGTGTATTTATGCCCAGAAATTGAAAATTTTTGCAAAAAATTGTTATGCCTATTTTTTCAATCTATCTTAAGCTGCATAACCCAGATGCTTGTAAGTGTCAAGATTGGTATATTTTCAGGTACATTTTGATGAAGTTGAGATTGTTCCAGTTTTTTGATCCATGATTGCTGACCTGTCATGGCAGGTATATGATCTTCACTAGTATATAGGTTAGGAAATCCATTTTTCGTTGCATTTTGCATACTAGCCTCCAGTCTGACACTTGCCATAGGGTCGATCCCATCAGGTCATGAGTATTTCACCCATTTCACTCGCCAATTATTTAATCATGACTTGGTGGTAGAGCCTTCCTTTACATGGGCTTCCTAGTTAGTTCCTCGCTAGCACTTTTTGCCCATGTTGTGTTTAATGTAGGCTCGGGAGTCCTCTTTAGTCCTGCCATGACTTATGTGTTGAAGCTTCATTATTCTTCTTCTTCACTATCATTTTTTCTGGCTATTACCCTAGAGGCTCCCTGGTGTCATTGAGTTGTATTACTGCATTGCATATTGGCTACTTATTTATCTTGGCCTTTAGCCGGCTTCATTTGGACTCGATGTTTAAGCCATATTTTGACCTTGACTTTTTGTACAAGTTAACCATTGCATGCACTTAGCTATCGCAACTTGACACCCTTATTACCCATGGATGGAACATTCCTTTGAGTATCGTTGACCAGTTTCCGCCACCTTGCATTGAGCATAGGATCATTCCTATCCCAAGAACTAGAGCATCTGTTTACTGATACTCATTCTATCCATTTTACTATAACATTATTTTATTCTTTTTCAGGCTTATTATATGAAAAAGACAAAAAAAATTAAATATGACAAAAAGAGCGGGAATGGGATGTTACTTCATAATTTAATGGCAGTATAGTATCAGTTTGTCGCCCTTGAACAAAGCACATGCAATCATATATTTCCTTCATTTGGGATGGTTTTACTCTTGACCTAGGTTTAGCTTTTTCCCTTGTTTCACTGGTCAGTCCTCCCCCCAGTTGGTTATCTCTTCCAATCATATGGAGAGTTTTTTTTTTCCTCCATAATGTACTTATACAAAGGTCATTTCTTTTACCGCCACTGGCTATCACGAGTCGTGCTTTCTATCAAAGGGGAAGCTTTAACCTGATTTACCATTCTCGCGGTGTCTCTTGACTTATTATTCAATGGTCTCCTAAGATCGTTTGTGATCTTGTTCTATCACATCGATGTTTGGTCTCTCGTCGTGTTAGTTTGAGAAGGTCTCCATTGACTTCTTGCTGGCGGGTTTGTCTCTTATCGACTACGATATATTGCTCTGAGAACAAACCTAGAGCCGTACCCTGGCCCTATTTCCATCATTGATAGGTGACCTTGTGCTTAGCATTTGATCATCATTATGGGTCTTTGACTGAGTGGTTTCCCCTGTGTTCGACGTCAGCATACATTATCACACTTGGGATTCGTGCGGTACCTTGATTTCCATTTGACTCATCGTGGATATCTTGCCTCTCAGGCCGGGCCATTATTGGTTGGTTCCGAGGGTTTCTTCCATGCGCTAGCTTCATCTTGTGCATGTCGAAAACGTACTTCAGCTTTGGTTCCATCACTCTGCTTCGTCCGATTCCTTCCAAATTTTGGCCTGTGAGTTACACTCGCGCTGGACTGATGTGGGATGCCTTAATGCCTTCCTTCCAGCAGATCTTTTCCCATCAACTCCGATTAAAAACATTGCTCCGGGGAATAAGGATTAGAGTATTTTGTCAAGATCTTAGGGTTTGGTGCAACATCGCTGGCACTTTTCAAGCATCGCATGCTGGGGATTCATCATTGCCTCCTGATTGGTAGATTCTTCCAAGTGTTTGACTTCAACTCATTCATTCGCACTTGTTAGATTGTACTGGGGCACCTTGACACTCATTTTCATTATAGGTGGGTTGTCTCGCATTTGTTAACGGTATACATTATTGACCGGTAATCAAACGATTTCTCACATGATCGACTTCAAATAATTTATTCCCATTATGTAGAATTGTGCCATAGCGATCAGTGAAGACCTCGCGTTGCATCAGCATCTTTCGGTTCACTTTTGACAATCCTTTCAGTTTCTGCTAGTGATGTCGTCCACCTTTATATGTTGCAGTGTCAATAGAGTAGCATCCTATATGTTGGCTCCCGAGTTGCGTGACTGTACCATCTGTTCCACCCCTTATGATTTGGTACCTGGAGATTCAGTTACTTTTGTGACCAGACATCCATTTTCAGCATTATTGATCAGTTTTTCTATATGTGATACTTGGACATTGATTCCAACTTGTACTTCTGGGCCGTGCTCAGTTGATTCATTATGTACTTTCAGTTTAGCTATACTTGTATACATTCTGGATCTATTCTGTACTTTTTATATGGATATATTTTTTACTGATCATGGGTATGCCCGCCTCAGACATGAGCTGACTCTCTGTTTTCTTTCATTGGTTTTTGGCAGACTAAAATCTGGTGAAGTCCTCTCTTGTCCTTGTGAAGTTCTTTCTATGCACATAATACATTTCCGCCATCATGTACCCCTTCTGAACTCATATATTAGGGGGCATCTGTTATAGCATCATTTTTTATCCTTATGTGATTCATGATTGTCTCTTTGGCCTTGGGCACCCATTCCCACAGACTTGAATTAAGTTCATAAAAAACAGTGTTTGAAATCCCATACGCGGATATGCCTAGACTTTTCCACGTGTATACACGAGTACAGATATAATTTTCTGCGTATGCCATTAAAATCATTAAAAATATATATAAAAATCCCTATTTTCGAGGTTGGGTTGATGGTTATTCCTGTAATTCAACCACTCCAGCCTGTGGCCAATTGTTTCCAACTGATTTAAACTACTTTGAGGGAGTATAAAAGCCCCTCATATGCATGGCCTAAGGGAGAGAGAAAAATTATAGATATTATACTCTGTTGGAGCCCAATTCAAGTTTGATTTCCCGTGCCTCCTGCACTTCCTAGATTTTTACAGGAAACCCTTGTTTCCTGGAGATGTTCATCAGCTTATATGTCATCTCATGTGCAAAAGTATTGAAAGAATCCTAGCGAGGCAAGGGCGGGGCGGATCCGGTCGATGGTCTATTCGAAGATCGTGGAAGGATTCAAGTGATCTCTCCACCTTTCTATTATTGTACATGTTCGTAATGAAGAAGAACCAACCTGTTTCCGAATTCACGTGTTAATATCTACTTGCATATGTGAAAAAATTGTTAATTATACATTTATTATTGTTTATATGATGTTTCACATGGATTACACTGAAATTTAGGAAAGATATATGCTGTACAACTAGATTTCCGTGCATGTCTCTTCCTGATTTCCAGGTTGAAGAGGAAGAAGAGTTGCTGGGGGTTTGGACCCCGCGGGATCTACATCAAACGTAGGATCTACAGGTGAGTTCTACAATCTATAATATCTAGTTTTTAGCGTACAAGTTTGATTGTGTGAGTCCTTCTTGAATAGCATGCCCCGATCTGTGGAGGTTTTCGACCCAACAACCTCTAGGGAGTTATTTCCCGAAACAGGTACCAAATAAACTTAAATGTTTTTCCTAGCTAGTACTACAAAACAAATTCTGACCCAAAAAAACATGCAGAAAATAGGTTTTGTAGGCCCAAATAATTTGGCAATTAGTCTTGATGGTCTTGGGCATTAAAGAACATCTTGCACATACCTCCTTTGTGGAATTTCTACAAGGGTGGGAAAATTTAAAATTCATTTTTCTCTCTCTATCTTTGTTGCTTGAGATATATGTCTTCTAAGGAACAAAGTTATTTCAAAAACACAACTTTAAATATTCTTCTATCTCTTAGACAAGATTTTTTATCACTATAGGGAATACTCTTAGTCACAATTTTGGATGAATTTGAAAAAGAATACATTTCCCATGTCTCCTTGCAGGAATATGTGATTGGTTTCTTTAAAGGTGAAGCACAAGAGAATTATTGTGGAAGGGGAGGGGCATGATCAAAAATGCTTTTTAGAATTGGTTTAGGAATTAGTAAAGCACAATTAAAGGTTCTTAACCTTGCTACATGGAAGAGAAAAATTGAAAAAAAAAAAGAAATTCTAGGAAATCATTTTTTAACCATATTTACACAGAGTTCAATACAACTCACAACAACTTATAAAAATAAAATTCTCCACATAGAACCTGGACTAGTATATTACTAAGAACTCAATGGATCAACCATTCAAAGTTCTCCTTTAGGCTGATGGAAAAAATTTTCAGAACTCAAAACAACTATGCCAGAAGTATTTCACTTATATCTATCTAGTTTTAAAAAAAAAAAAACTTTGAATCTATGCCAATGTAGATATGTGATAGTAATATTTAGAAAAGAAAAAACTGAATGCAATCTGACCTTTTCGATGTGAGCGTCGTAACACCTATATTACAGCCTTCTATCATTTAAGAGGCCTCCATGGTCACCGGGTGGTAAATAAGACACCATTACAAACCACATTGGTGTCACTTTCCAGCACTCTTCATCCTTTAGCTGCATGGATGGAACACGAAATTTGAGATATAAATCATCTGCACTTCTGAAGTCTGCCAACTCAAATTCCTCCACTCGTTCCTCTGCTAATCTTTCATATTTAACACGCAGTTTTCAATCATGTAGACTAATGGGAACAATATACCACCCATCATCCCCATTTTCAGGCTTGTATTCAAGAAAACTACTCTTTTGAGTACTGCACACAATATACCCATTTTCATCCGTAATAATTGATATGCCCACATTCTGTCTCACTAAATCATTTGAAAATTATTTTCTTGACACCTTTGTCATCACAGGAACACTCACAAATGCCATTGCCATTGAAGGAGTAATATGAGTAATCTTAAATGTGCATACACAATTTTGTATACCACCTGCATTAATATGCTCCACCCTTGAAATCTGCATCCAAGTATCTATAATTAATCTATTATATTATATAAAACTGTAAATTAAAATTGGAATAAAATCGATAAATATATCAATTTATTATATTAACATGCATTTTAGCTTTTTTTTCAGAAGAAAAAAACACTGATTATATTATAATATAAACAGTACATATTCAACAACATTCTCAACTACTGAGAGATAATGAAAGATTAGTCAATATGCCAGAGCATACAGTACTCATAATGAAAGAACAAAACTGTGAGCAGTAAACTGGCAGCCACATCTTGGTGATGAAAAATACATCCCATAACACCACTAATTTCATGATGAAGGGATAGTCGTTAAGATAGCAAGTCCCATTGTGAGGGAAATACTATGTACAGGCTCGCATGAGAGAAATGTAACCACACAGGCCTGGATCAACAACCTTCCATTCCTTCGATAAAGAGAGTAACGAGGCTCGCTTGAACTGATTGAAATCAACTTGAAAAGAAAGCAGAGCTGATAAACTTGAAGATGTGCACTATAGGCATGTAAGTAGGAAAATACAAAAAACTGGCTCGCTTGATGTACTTCAACAGGCTCGCTTGAGGAAACGTCTACCGGCTCGCTTGATACGAGATGAGCAGAAGATAAGGCAGAACGATATGTTGAATCTTTGATTGGATATCCACCGATTGACTTGTAATAAAAGGAGAGCATATATCTGACATAACGACCGACATTCTAAAGTAGATATAGAAATAGGATATAGTTGATGACAATAGCCAAAATCGTGTGGGAACAGAAATAATGACAAAGAACAAAAACTATGCAGAGAAAGGAACGAGGGTAGTAGGTGCCAGAAAGGAGAATCATAAGGCACAGAGGCTCATGGAATGGGGATGGATGACGCCTCCATGAGTACACCATCTGTGAAGTGTTCAATCGTCATGGAGCCGAAATCTGCCAGAAGACCTCTTTTAGAAAGACGATCAGCACGAGTATTATTTTCACGAGATATATGGGAAATAACAGGGCAATCCAAACGCTTCGATAGTCTTCGAACTCTATCCATCCATCGTTGTAAACATGGATACATCATGTGATAATCATTTGTGACCCATCCAATGACCAATTTTGAGTCCCCGTATATACTGATATTCTGGAATTGAAGATCATATGCAAAGAAGAGGCCACCCCAAAGAGCCATTATCTCAGCCTTGTTGTTAGACCCTGGACCCCCATTCCAGAAAATGTGATATCGTTCCAGATTTGATAGCTTGATCCAAACTCCACATCCAATGATCCCATCCGCCGATGCACCATCAAATAAGAGCGCAGGTAAGGATATCTCGTGTGGTCTAATGCGGCGAGAGCCATCCATGATCGAAGGAGTATGCTGTACACGATCATCCATCCATCTTTTAATGGCAAGATAGACACGGTGAATTAAGAAGGGATGGCCCTCAAAGATAATATTATTCCTAGCTAGCCAGATCTCCCAAATGAGAAAAAAGGGGAGGGAGTTATATTTATATTTTAGCTTGTCCCAGTCATATGCAGCTGAAATGAAATCCACTGGGGTCCAGTCTGGATTAATAAAGAAAGGGCTAAACAGCTTCCATATAGCCACAGATATCTGGCAGGTGAAAAATAAATGAGAGATGGATTCTTCTCCCATTCCACAAAGGGCACATCGACTGGGACCTTGAAAACCTCGCTTCATAAGGATGTCCCATGTGAGTACCCTGCCTCGCCAGACCAGCCAACCAAAGAGGATTATTTTGGTAGGAATGTTACGGTGCCAGAATGGAGAGAAAATCCTGGTTGCATGTGCCTGTAGAGACTGGTCATTAATATACTGATAAATTTCCTGAACAATGAGCGTGTCCTCCATAAGAGGACCGTTCCAAACAATCCGATCACCACCCGTACCGTAGCAAAAACCAGCACTTTTGAGACAATCTCGTAGCAGATCCCACTCAACAGCATCTGCATCGATCAGCCCCAACTGGAAAGCAGATTTGAAAATGGGAGCAGCAGCATTCCAAGTATAAATGGTTTGAGATAAATACATTATACCCATCTGGACCAGTGTATGGATAAGGTGGGGCGATGGAGCAAAATCTAAAGACAGAGACAAAATGCCAGAAGTTCCAATTGGGATGCGACCACCGTCCTGGAATTTCCAGATGAGCCGACAACATAGATGGGGCAATATTTTCTTAAAACTACTCCATATGAAAGAAATATTGCGCGGGAAAGTAATAGAGTTGCAAAGGATCATATAAGGGATATCTCCATCCACATACTTGGCTCTTGTAATGTCAGACCATATGCCCGAGCCATTAATGACCCGCCAGAATGATTTAATAAGAAGGGCGCAATTAAAATCCCTGGTATTTAGTATACCCCAACCATCTCTATCCTTAGGCCTACATAAGAGCTCGAGACGGCAAAGATGCAATTTTTTATCCAGTTCAGCCCCACCCCAAAGAAAACGAGATATAATACCATTGATACTATTAACCACATCAGTCGGCAGGCAAAAAAGATGACCCCAGTAAACCATCATTTGAGATAATACAACTTGAATCATGATAAGACGACCTCCCATGGACAGCCAACAGTGAGTCCATATGCGGATCCGAGTGCGGAATCTGTCAATGAACCAAAGCCAAACTCTAATTTTATAACCGCATGGTTTGATCATACATCCCAGATATTTGATACCCATGGACGCAAATCTATACTCAACACCCAGAAAATTCGCAATGAACATAACCTCATTTATGTCCCCGTGTTCATAAATGATAAAGGATTTATCACTATTAATACCCAGACCCGAGGCTGATTGAAAGTGCATGAACATAATATGAATGTAGAACCAATGATTACGCTTCAAATAGCCAAACAACAATAGATCGTCAACAAAAAGAGAATGTGAAGATGACATAGTATTAGAGAAAGAAAATCCCTTAATATAGCCCTTCTACTCAGCACTGTGCATTAGCTTGCTAAAGCCATCCATAATGAGAATGAAGATCAACGGTGATAAGGCATATCCCTGCCTCAAGCCACAACTGGCCTCAAAAAATTTGGTAGGCATACCATTAACAATGACGGCATAACGAACAGTAGAGATGCAGGCCATAATCCACTAGATAATGGAAATAGGAAGACCAACCTTGATCAAAACAACTCTGATGTAAGACCAGTCCACCGAGTCATACGCCTTATGCAGATCAACCTTCATGACCAGGGCCTCCTTTTTACCGACGTGCATAGAATGAAGAACTTCTTGTGCAATGGCAATGGCGTCGTGAATGGACCACCCCTTTAGAAAATCGAATTGTTCCTTTGATATATTGCTAGAAAGGACATCTTTAATTCAGTTAGCAATAATCTTTGATGTGATCTTGTATATAAGATTACAAAGTGCAATAGGACGGAAATATGAAAATTATTGAGGATCAGCAACTTTTGGAATGAGCGCAATAAATGTTGAATTTAGATTAGCTGGCATATAACCCTGTAAACGGAAACTCTCCAAACAGTCAGTGAGCTCAGCACCAAGCAAATCAAAAAAGAAGATGAAAAATTCCGCAGGCCACCCGTCAGGCCCCGGACATTTGTCATGAGGAAAGGATTTCAGGACCATAAGAACCTCATTCCTAGTGATGCATCAATCAATCTTTGCAATGGCATCTTCATCAAAAAATCTACTTATATGCTCCATAACCCAGTTCTGATTCTCTGCAGAGATAGATTGATCGTTCATATAAAATGAAGAAAAATAAGCATAAGCTTCATCTTGAATCTCGACAGTAGACACAGCATAGGAATTGTTACTTATTTTGATGTGCCAAATAGCATTACGACTCCTTCTATCATTTGCTGTCTTGTGAAAAAACCAAGTGTTGCGATCACCATCCTTTAACCACATAATTCTGCTTTTTAATCGCCATGTAACTTCTTCAATTCTTAAAATCTCTCGCTTCCGAGAACCAAGAATCTTGATAGACTCCAAAACCGACGCATCAGGGGCAGAATCAGCAAATGATTCATACAAAATCGCCATTTGACAGGAAATCTCCTGCAGTTCCTTCTTGAGCTCCTGTTTTTTCCGAATCTCCCATTCTTTTGAAAATTTCTTGATCAACTGGAGCTTGCTATAAAAGCGACTCCAACCCCGGAGGTCAAAAACATCCCCATCATCATGCCAGATCCGGTGAATCATGCTGGAGTACTCCTCGTCCTCAAGCCATATGCGATTAAATTTAAAGGGCCTTCCTTTTGTCCTGGTAATAACATTCGAGGACAAAATTGGCATATAATCTGGTCATAAGTAAAATCTTCGTAGAAGCCCCATTTGTCTGTAGTATAACCGCGATCCAATCTCTTACAGTGAAGTCAACTCAACAGCCTATTTGACCAATTGAGCAAAAGAGGATTTAGTGAATATCAACCAGTGAAGAGTCATTACAATGAATCATTTAAAAAGTGGCAAGAGGATCATCTAGGTAGCATTACCCCAAATTTCATCGGCATTTAATGTTGTAGAAATTTGAATAATAGCTGAATTATTCACCGAGATTATCCTGATTACACACTATTTAAGCTTCATGCATAATACATAACCTCTTCTACAATTGATCATCAATTTTCGGAAATAGAAGCAGTCGCATGCGCACATTAAAACATAATCAAGCACACATATAACATAGTATGTAATGGGGAAAGCTTACAGCTGAAAACCCCCAACTATCTGTATATTATAATGATAGAGAACATGTAACAATACATAGTACAAACTCCTCACAAGATCTCAACACTATCTCACATGCTACACACAAAACAAGCTCAGATCATGCACGTCCCATGCTCCAATCTGCTCCACCTATCTGCCTGCCTCTACTGCACAATCCAAGATGAAGAATGATTGGATCCAAGTTCGAATCCCCTTGGCTTGTACTGCGCAATCCTCATTGGAAATCTCAATCAATGTGTGTGCAAATCTCATGCACAGCTATAGTCACAACTGATAGTAGACTCACCCTTTCACCCACCTCTAACACTGGTCTCCACTGAACTGTCCATGCATTGCAGTTAACTGATGTGTTCTTTAGTTGATTTATGAATTAATAATTAGTGAATTAATTAATAATTAATTCACACCACTCATCACTAGTGTATTTATCAGTTAGACTAAATACAACTAGTTCAACTAAGTTAAACCGAACACAACTCCACCAACTGTCTCATCAACTCCACCAAACTCTGCCACATGAGTTCTAACTGAAGTCAACCATGCAATAGCGCAACTAAACCTTAGGAAAAGCGTATTTCCTTTTTGAGCTGCATATTGCCACATCTCTGTATTCTCGGGCGGAAAGTCTTTGCCCAGGGGATAAGATAGCTTTATAGTCCAAACACAATAGTGACTAATAATATTGAGACATGCGTCTATTTTATTTGGCGGTTCAAATAATATGATGTGTCTAAAAATAGAGTCCATCTATTTTTACCAACTTAAACCAACCATCCATAAATAATCACTGCAACTCATGAACCATGATCATATATATTAAAAATAGACTTGCGACAAAAAATCACATTGTGGCCCCACCTAGTTAGGTGATCACTGCCAACTAGGATGGAAGAATGTTCGGGATGCCTCCTTCTTGTTTCTTGTTGCAATCTTCAACAAATGTAAAATTCATATCCCCCATCATAATAATATTTATTAGAAATGCAGATGAAACCTCCAAATCATAGGAATAAATCTAGGATTATGAAACAAGGGTTGATGATATGTACAAATCTTGACCCAATGACAGAGCAAAATGCCTCCAAAAAATTTATAAGCCTTAAACTTAACCCTGTCCAGGTCCCAAATGGCAATAAGACCCCCAGAATGACCCACCACATCCACTGCAGCCGCATGCCACCCTGACTTGAAACTTAAAAACAAATTGATAGCCTTCTCCCGACAACACATAGTTTCTTGTCCCAAAAATATGACCGGATTTTCTGTGAACAGTAGTTCCTTGAGGCAATGTGCTTTGGAGGCATTTCCCAACCCCCGGATGTTCATAGATAGGATGTGATTCATGGCAACAACTAGTCAGGGTTGCTTGCTCTAAGCGCCCTAGACTTCTCCCATGAACCTCCAGTCTCCGAAATGGGAATATCAGTGAGATTATCATCTGAATCTGTGAAAAATGAAATAGCCTTGAACTTTCCTCTAGTATATTTTTTGACCACTCTCGACTTGTTTCTAGAAGATGTGGGTGGTCGCTCAAAAACAGTGAGAGCAGCCATATCAGCATTTGGGTTGGCCAGGATAGTATCTAGATCACTCCCGATGGAATTCGTCAGTGAGTCCGAAAGGATAACTAGTTCTTCAGGGACAGGTGAGATATCAATGGAAAAATGGTCCATAGACACAGGTGAAATGTCATGAGAGAGATGATCCGTAGAGGCAGAAAGATTGGGTGCTGATGACTCCCCGACAGTGTAGGTAGAGGACTGAAATCGTGGGGGAACGACTTGAGGCTTACTATTGGGGTACCCTGGACATGGATTCACATGATAGGGCTTAGTTACACCTATAGGAGGAATATTCGAAAGAGGGGTACCTGACGGTTCAGATTGGCCGACAAGGGAGTCACTCCCAACCCCACAACTGCTAGAGGGTATGACACTAATAGAGACACTATTATGCCCCAAATCTGATATGCCCAAGGAAGTCTCCTCATTCTGAGTGGACATATTAGATTCTGGCTCTAAGACCCGGTGCCTTGACGAATGAAACAATTCATGCAGCGGATCACTCTTTTCAAAATGACCATGAGCAGATACATATGCATCATCATCAGAATTAGGAGAACATGGATTACCTGATTCAGCCTCAACAGAGGGACCTGATACCTGATTAGGCATTAGCCTATCACCCGCAGCATCTATCTTTCAATTTACAGCCTGTCCAGCCACTGCATCCTCGACCCGAACCATGCGCATACGAAAAGGGTAGTGCTCCCTAATATGCCCAGTACGATGACATATGAGGCACCTAAAAGGAATGCCCCAAAAGTCGATAAGTTGACGGTGACGCCTCTGACCCCAAACCAGATCAACATCCCCAGGTAGACCACCCGAAAAATCAAGTTCCACCAATATCCAGGCAATCATTTTGTCACTAGATCCCAAAATACTCAGATCAATATACTTGGTACGACCAATTGAGTCGCCAATAGCCCCCAGAGCTTTGAGAGTCCAGAATTCCAATGGGAGGCCTGGTAGCTTAACCCAAATTAACCTACTGCGAGGAGCCTCCTTAACCGGATTGAAGCCGAGATACCAGGGAAAGAGCTGCATAAAACTTCTCCCGCAGACCCAGGTATGACTGATAATCTTAAAGACATCCTTATCATCCATAAAGTGAACACTGAACCAGCCGTTAATGAGAATGCTTACCTTTGGGACATAACCAATAATAGGCTTCCACTGATTGCCAATCCATGAGGACGTATCGAAATTAGTATTCTCTGGAAACAACCAGCGACCCATGACAGCTCGCTTCTGCAAACAAGCAACGCGGCCACAGAGATCATCATAATCTAAAACCACCTCCTTAATATCCATATCGTGCTTAAAAACAGGTCTCTTCTTCTTACTGCGACGACCTCGGATATTACTTTTCTTGCAACCCTGTAAACAATCCACCACCTTTGGGACGGGAATGAAACCCTGTCTGATGATAAGGTCGTCGATATTGTCCAGTCCCTCCGCAAAATAACCACCCACCACTTTTGATTTGGTACGTACCGCTGAGTTATTGGAAAAATCCATATTGGGATCGAACAAGATCGCTGCTAGGATCGAAATTGTGCGAAGACAGTAGATGGAGAATAGTTACTGTGATTACAGTAAACCGTCACTGCAAATATGTCAGAACAATTAAGCACGAGATTGTAGCAGAATAATAACACCTGTGAATCCAAATTGCCGTCACTGTCACTAATACAGAGCCAACATGACATGTGGCACTATGGACAGCTTCTATATCACAGGCCGGCCCACCACCTCAGATAGAATCGATTTGAAAAATTCGACGTAAATATTAGCTCAATCGATCCCAAAACGGCAAAGAAATCATAGAAGGTGTGCATACGAAAAAGGCTAAATGAGGATAACTAAGAATAGAAAGGTGGCCAAAAAAGAGGATATGATAAAAATCTCAATACCCAATATGCCTAATCTAACGGCAGAGATACCAATAGTGACGACTATACTTCTCAATTAACTTGAGCCCAGACAGATGAGCAGTGGAACGACAGAGATGGCCGCCGATTCGATAAAACCAACAAGAAATATTTTAAAAACCCCTGAGAAAAGGACAAGTAGACTGAAATAGATCAAGCCGAGACCATAAAGCGACCTAGAGAAAATAAAACTAATCAATCCATCCAGATCATACACACATCAGGCATCTGACAACAGCAGAGTGGCCAGAAGAATGTGGATAATAATTAATGCCAGATAGGAGTAGTTGACATTAATGGAAGTCAGAGGTCGAGTTCAGAACGAGAAAATTACTAAGCCCGGAAAAACATTCAAAATGGTTGGAAATTGTCGAAAAATATGCCGTTGGTAGAAAATGCCGGATGGAAAAACCAGTGCACTTCTAAAGATGACAACAGTAGCAGCATAAACAACCCGGACAAGCCCACCATCTTTTACAGATGCGGAAGCCAAAACTCTTGCATGGCCGTGAGATAATGAGGGAGTCCGCCCATTTGCACCATAATTGGTACCATCTACTAGACGGGGTAGACCGCTGTTGAAAGTCTCCGAAGAAGAAACAGAAGACGAGCTACCGATATGCGAGCAATAGTCCTCTAAGTTCAGCATCAAACATAACTAGAGACGAGAGATATACAACCCCAATGCATCCGGATACACGCCCCAAAGCCTCCCAATTCTTAAAGATCAATATGCGAGTAGTGACTGAAAAAGGACAAGAAGTTATTCAAAAGCAGATAGCTTAGTTAAAAAGCTTATGATGGACGAAAATGGCCACAAGAATATAGATGGCAACTAAGATGAGGACAATAGATTCACAAATCTCCACAATATCAATAACACTCGTCATTATTCAGCGGGGGCATATAGCAATCCCGTGACAAAGCCAATGCCAAACAACCAACCATAGGACCCCGATATCCCTGTGAGATACAGGGGAAAGGGAAATCTACAACTATATATACACGAAATACATTGCACCAGTATGACAAGTATGCAGCATATCAAGGGAAGATGCAGCCCAAGAAAGAGATATTCTAAACTCAGAATGTGGAAAGAGCTTCCATAAAATCAGAATACCATATGCCAGTGACCAACCAACCCCACATACCGGCAAGAAAAAGATATTCTCAACCAGGTTAGAAGCAAGATTTAATCAATGGCCAAGATTTGTTTATGCAATCTTCGGTTGCATAACGTACACCTTCCTGTTTCCTATTTTCTTTCTTTTCCATAAACAAATCAATCAATGCATCCGTCCATTTCTCTCTCGGTGCCTAAATATCCATGAGGTCTTCACGTAAGTTGGAGAAAAAATCTGCAACTTCAAATTTCATTTTCAAATTTCTGATTTATACAGCTTAATCAATCTCCCGTTTGAATTCATCTGCGCTTCACTGCTTTTCCTCATTATATTTCACCTCGTATTACATCTTACTTGTTTTATATAAACATAGTCACTCCACATGGTTGGGGATTTCATTTTCTTTTGCTAACTGAAGCATAATTATAATGCATTTTAGCTATGTTAATTATAAAATTAATTATTTTAAGAATATATGTAGTTAAACAAATCTTAATCTTATAAAATAAATTATATTATAATAATTATAATTATAGTCTTAATTTTATTTTTCATTCAAATAATTAATCAATTCATTAATTTTTAATTTCTAAATAGTCAAAATATTTTATTTCAAATACATTATACATATTTTTTTATCTTTATTTTAAAATATCTTATTTTTTTGGATCAGGGAAAAGAACAATCAGAATAATCAACTCAGTAGGATGCTTACATAGATTGTGGGAGAGTTGGATTTAATATTTACCAGATAGATAATTTAAGAAAAAGTGTTTTTCATCTTTCACACTTTTAGTATAGAAAATGTGACAAACTCTTTCATGCCAACACCTAATTTCAATATAAAATTCATAATTTTTAATTTTTATCTAAGCAACATTTATTTTCTCATAATTATTATCATTTTGCATTGAAAAATATCTCATTATTATTATAAGAATACCAACTAAATAAAACTATTATGAGAAAAAATATAACTTGGCTTGAAAATGCTCACATTATTTTTAAAAGTATGTTAGTGGAAATTGCTGAGTTTTTTTTCAATGAAAAATCTAAGTATAATATAAATATGTAAATATTTAGTACATTTAAAAAAAACCCAAAATTTCTTCATTATATTTTATTTATTTACAATGATTCCAAATTTTTTAATTTTAATGAATGATATTGTTTTAATGTATCGGGGTATAATTTATAAATAAAAATTTATATTAATAAGCTCATAATCTAAAATACTCGCAGAATAATTCATAAATTTTTGTAAGATTATGAAAAATTTGAGCAAATTTTTTTGAAAATCTGGGTTACAGTAGTTAAACTTCAATATTTTGGGTGCCCCAAAGGTTTTTGATGGTGCTCAATCCATTTCCACCATCAAAAATGCAATTCAAGCACTTGAACTACTTGAATTTTTTGATTTTTTTAAAACCAGATTTCGATAAAAAACTGCCTATTCTGTTGGGTCCCTAAACAACTCCTACATTGATTAAAACACTATAATCTAATTTTTTGTTTTGTATGATGCCTTTATGTTTTGCTTCCCTGATTGGATACTATTGGATACTAAACTTTGAAAGGGAGTTAAACAAAATCAACTCTATCATTTCACATTTTCTGTGAACACGTACAAGGCACAATAGGAAAACTCTATCATTTCACTTTTTCTGTGAACACGTACAAGGCACAATAGGAAAATTATATCATTTCACATTTTTTGTGAACACGTACAAGGCACAATAGGAAAACTCTATCATTTCACATTTTCTGTGAACATGTACAAGGCATAACAGGAAAATTCATCCTCGCTAGATAGGTGGATAAATGCAACTAGGGCATGAACGACTTAATCTGGCTTTGTTGCTAAAAAATTTATGGAGGTGGCTTATGGCATCAAATAATAAAAGCTAAATACTTTAAGAAGAATAAATTGAATTTACTAGCCTAGGGAAGGGGCTCCGAATTCAAAGGTGGTTTCACAGTGATGGAGAAGTTTTTTTGTCTACCAAACAATAGTTCTTAGGGAATTTGAGATGGGAGATCGACGTTCTATTTTGGGTTGGGTGCAATCAAAGGCGTGGCAGGTATACACACTTTACCTTTTCTTGTATACCAAACAATAGTTCTTAGGGAATCTGAGATGGGAGATCGACGTTCTATTTTGGGTTGGGTGCAATCAAAGGCGTGGCAGGTATACACACTTTACCTTTTCCTCTATTTTATTTTTTACATCAAAAATGAATTTTCTTTATAAAGGATACGGGTTGTCTTCCCCGGCAATAGAATAGCTCGGACGACATCAACGTTCTATTTTGGGTTGGGTGCAATCAAAGGTATACACACTTTACCTTTTCCTCTACTTTATGTTTTACATAAAAAATGAATTTTCTTTATAAAGGATAGGAGTTATCTTCTCAGGCAACAGAATAGCTCGTACGACAGGTTTTTGCCGGAATCCGGTTCAGTAAAATTCAAAAAATAAGGTAGTTGCAGTGTTTGGAATCTATTTTTTAGAGTGGAAATGGATTCAACACTATCAAAAACTCCTAGAACACCCAAAATACTGAAGTTTAACAACTGTAAACAGGATTCCGATAAAATCTTTGCCATATTTTTTCAAAATCTTTGCGGGATTCCGGACCATTCTGTTACTTTTTTAGACTACAGCTAAAAGATATAGCAATAGATCTTACAAAATCTTGGAAGGAAGTTGGGGATCTTGGCCTATCAGGACAATTAGCTATTGAATGGGAAGAATATACACTTCAATTGAACCTTGCATACATATTTTGTCACCAAAGGAGTACTGAGTGATATGGAATGGAGATATACATAAAAGACAAGTTTTGACTAGTGAAACATATTTTATTATCAAACAAGTTACATATTCTATTATCAAACAAGTTTCTACACCTAACAGTTGGTTGAACCTGACATGGAAATGGAACATTTCCCAGAAGCTAAAGTACTTCGCATAGATGAAACATTCCCCAGCTTCACATGGCTGGTGGTTTGAAAAAAAAAACTGACATCGAAAAATTTACACAAGAGGAGCTTCCGAGGTCAGAGTACATGGTGTGGGTTATGCTAGGCCGTGTTGAAGACGTGAACCACATATTCCTACAATGTCTTTTTTTCTGTTTTTGTGTGGTTCGCGAATCTCTTAAATATAAGAGCCTCTTGGAATAGGACAATCGTAGGGGAATGTTTAATACAGTGGTGGAGTATAAAACACACATGGCACTACAGAATGCCAGCGTATCTGAGCAATAAAAGCTGGAAGTGAGGAGAAAATGCTGAAAGATATATGGGTTTGTTATCCATTACAAAAAGCAATAGATTCCCAAAGGATATATGGGTCTGTTATCCATTGGGTTCTATTTCTACGGGGCCTCATCATTCTTATAGCCATGTGGGATGGTCATGTATTTGAGTCGTGGAGATTTTTATTGTTTCCACTACTTTAGCTACAAAGGAACAAAGCTTCTTGCTTTGTGGGGAGTCTTTTATTGCTCCAAATGGATTGAAATAGAGGAAATGGAGGTCTTGAGAGAGTCGAAGGTGGTTGTGGAGTGGATAAATATGAGATATATGTTAGAGACTCCTGATCTCACAAACTGAAAGGACAGGATCAAGATTTCAAAAGGGTCACCATTTCCTATAGAGACCAAAACAGTGAGGCACATAAATTGTCCAAAGACAGATACAGCTTAGAGCTGGGTAGATCAGATATTTTGTTTTCAAAAATGGCTGTTTTCAGGGGTTTGAAAACATCATATTATGAAGCTGCTATGACAGAAGTAACAAGTTTTTGTAACTGCATTGAAGCAACAAGGTAGAAGTAACAAGTTTTTGCAACTGCATTGAAGTAACAAGGTGAAAAGAGGAAAAAATTAATGTATTTGCAACTTTCTTTTATAATGAAAACCAGTGTTTTTCTTTCTTGAAAAAAAAAAAATCTGGACAGTAATCTTACCTCCTCAATGCGAGCATCGAAATATCTGTACCGGCCAGGTGTATCAGGAATGTAGTGAGGTGGTGGCGGGTAAGCGACCAATACAGGCCACAGTGGCATCATTTTCTTGCACTCTTTATCTTTAAGCTGCGTGGACGGGCGGCGGAACTTTGCATACAAATTCTCCGCAGTTTTGAACTCCGCCAAATCCAACTCTTCGTCTCCTTTCTGTGCTGATGTTTCATAATGGATTACCAGTTTTCCATTGTGTAGATCAATGAACACAACATACCATCCATCCTCGTCGTAGTTGCCGGAGTTTGTGTTGGAATTAATTCAGCATCCGCGAGGGCGGCAAGACGGTCCGTGGGGTCACCTTTGGCGAACGAGCGAGAGGGGCATACCCGCCCGGAAGCTGGGCCCACGCCACACAGCCGCAAAGCCAGTCCGCGGGGGTCGATGATAGATTGAGGGCGGAGGTTCTTACCCCCCCGGAACAGCCAGGGGCCCACATAAATCATACGGCCATATGTTATATATATGACTTGCGGTTAAAAGTTTTAAAATCGCATAGGTTATTTGTTTTATATGTAATCTGTTTTATTTTAATGTATGTAAAACATATATTAAAAGACCCGACACATTGTAAAAAGCCGTGAAGTTTATTTTAATTACACAGCAGGGTAAATATAAAAAGGGAAAAGACTGTAATGTTTTAATTACACAGCACAGCAGTGCGGGGAAGAAAGAACAGCAGTGCCGGAAAGTCAATTTTCCATCAATGAGAATTGAAGCGGTGTTGACAGAAGTAATGAGCCATAAATATTTCTGAAGCGGTGATATTTTTTGTGGTTGAATGTCAATGAATGGCATTAAAACAGCGCTGAGATATTTCTGAGATATTTTTTGGTTAATACACAGAACAGAGCCATATTGTTTGTAATGTTTTCAATACACAGCAGCGTATTGTAAAAAACACAGAGCAGAGTTTTTTTTTTAATACACAGCAGAGTGTATGTTTTGAGAAAAACAGAGTATTCCAGCAGTGAATATTTTTAGGAAGACAGATTGTCATTTGTGAATGACAGAGTGATATTTCTGAACTGTGTTTGTAGCAGTCAGAATTTTGTTTGTAAATCCCTCTTTTGAGGAAGTCTGTAACAGCAGTTTTTTTATATATTGAAATATAAATTTTTCTGAGTTGAACTCTGTCTGTAAGTGAATTTTTTTTTGAATTATTCTCTGTGTTGAAGAGGGGCAGTCTTATTGTTTTGGAATTCAGCAAAATTCCAACATGGTATCGGAAACGTCCAGGGTTATTTGAAGGTCAAATAAAATTTGAAGGAAAAAGGTTCTTAGATTCCTGGCGCTTCTCCAGTAGTGTGAAGTCTCATCTAAGCCAAAAGGAATCAGAAAGGTATTTCTCTATAAAATTTGTTGTGAGGGCCAATGCGAACGATGAGATTAGTTCTTGAACACAGTCAAGTGTTTTTATCATAGTTAGAAGTGCAGAATGGCTGGAGCAGCCAGCACAGGTATGAGTTTGGGAAGTGTCCATCTCCCACAATTCAATGGAAAGAATTATGATTACTGGTCAATAACTATGAGGGCTTTATTTACCTCACAAGAATTATGGGAATTAGTTGAGGATGGCTTTGAAGAGCCAAAAGATGAAGCAGAGTTTTTGATATTAAATCAAGCAGGAAGAGAACAGTTGAAGAACAATAAGAAGAGAGATGCCAAGGCTCTTTTCTTCTTGTATCAAGCAGTGCATGAGAGTGTGTTTCCAAGGATAGCAGCAGCCAAGAAATCCAGTGAAGCATGAGAAACTCTCAAGACAGCTTATCAAGGTATGGAGAGAGTGAAGACAGCAAAACTTCAGTTGCTGAGGAGAGACTTTGAGACTCTCTGTATGAAGGAGTCAGATAACATTGACTCATTCTTCACTCATGTGATTGGAATGGTCACACAAATTAGATCACATGGAGAGACTCTTGAGGACAAGAGGATTGTTGAAAAACTCTTGAGAAGTTTACCCTCAAGATTCGATGTGATTGTCACCACCATAGAAGAGACTAGGGATCTCACAAAGTTTTCAGTGGATGAACTACATGCATCACTGATTACCCATGAACAGAGATTGGGTAGGAGTGAGAACTCATCTCTAGAACATGCTTTTAAGTCCCAGATGTCTTTCGGTAGAGGAAGAGGGCAAGGCAGGAGAGGAAGAGGCAGAAGCCAGAATAGAGGTGGAAGGAACAGTCCAGCAAATGCTCAAGGAAGGGGCAGCAATCCAAATCAGCATCAAGGCCAAGGCAGCAGCCAGCAAAATGGTCAGCAGAATGCACAAGGACAAAGGTATGATAAGTCCAATGTCCAATGTTATAATTGTAAGAAATATGGTCATTATGCTAATGAATGTAGAAAGAAGAAACAAGACATGAGAAGTGAAACTAGTGCAAATTTCACAAAAGAAAACAACAGTCAAAGTAATTTGTTTTTAGTTTGTAACATGGCTGAAGAAAAGAATGAGGATATATGGTTTCTAGACTCCGGTTGTAGTAACCATATGACAGGAAACTTAGCAATGTTTTCTATGTTAGATGAAAGTGTGCAGTCACAAGTCACACTAGGAACTGATAGCAAAGTTTTTGTTATGGGAAAAGGAGATGTAAATGTTTTAACAAGATTAGGTGCAAGGAAAACCATAGCAGATGTTTATTATGTTCCAGGAATGAAATGTAATCTCTTAAGTGTTGGACAGCTTGTCCATAAGGGATATAATGTTTTCTTTGATAATGATGTTTGTACCATCATGGATAAACCACCCAGCAAACAGTGTATTGCTGAAGTGAAGATGACAAGGAATAGGATGTTCCCTCTCAGAATGAGAGCAGATTTGAAGAATGGCGAAGAGAAAGCAGCAGTTGCACAAGAGACTTACCAAAGCGAACCAAAGGATGATAATTGGTTATGGCACTTGAGATTCGGTCATCTCAACTTTGGAGGTCTTAATCTGTTGAACAGAAAAGGAATGGTAAGTGGTTTACCATTGATAGAGAAACCGGACAACCTTTGTGAAGGTTGTATTCTTGGGAAACAACACAGAGAAAGTTTTCCTTCCGGGAAAAGCATAAGGGCAAAAGCACCCTTAGAGATTGTCCACTCAGATGTGTGTGGACCGATGCAAACTCCATCACTTGCAAGCAGCCATTATATCTTAACATTCATAGATGATTTTACAAGAAAAACTTGGGTTTACTTTTTGAAAAAGAAAAGTGAAGTGTTTGAAAAATTCCGCAATTTCAAAGCACTTGTTGAGAATCAGAGTGGGCTGCATATCAAGGTCTTAAGAACTGATAGAGGAGGTGAGTATATATCTAAAGATTTTCTACGGTTTTGTAGAGAAAATGGAATACATAAGCAGTTTACAACTAGATATACACCGCAGCAAAATGGAGTGGCCGAAAGGAAGAACCGAACCATAATGGACATGGCGAGGAGTATGTTGAAGGCAAAGCACTTGCCTAATGATTATTGGGCTGAAGTTGTACATTGTGCAGCGTATATTTTGAACAGGTGTCCTACAAAGGCAGTTATGAACAAAGTGCCGGAAGAGGCATGGAGTGGCGCAAAGCAAAGTGTCACACATATGAAGGTTTTCGGATGTGTAGCTTATGCACACATTCCGGATCAGCTAAGGAAGAAGTTGGACAGCAAGGGGGAGAAATGTATTTTCATTGGATACAGTGAGGAATCCAAGGCCTACAGGTTATATAACCCATCCGGTAAGAAGTTTCTTGTGAGCAGGGATGTTCAGTTCATTGAAGAGGAAGCTTGGGATGGAAGCATAGAGAAAACAGTGAATGTTAAACACTGTTTATCTCATGATGATAATGATGATGAGGTGGCTGAAATACATCCCCAAACAGCAACACCAACACCGCAAAGTACACCCTTGAGGAGAAATGAAAGTGCTTCTCCAAGCACACCACAAGGAGGAAATTCAAGTGCTTCTTCAAGTACTTGTACACCTACTGAAAAAGGTAAGAAATTCAGAAGTTTGAAAGACATTTATGAACAAGATTTAGCTAATGAAGGTATCAATTCTTTGTTTGCTTTATATTGTCATGTTGATGATCCTGTTCATTTCGAAGAGGCTATCAAGGATAGGAAATGGATAGAAGCTATGGATGAGGAGATTAATGCCATAGAGAGGAACAAAACTTGGGATTTGGTTGAACTCCCAAAAGGTAAAGATGTCATTGGTGTTAAATGGGTCTACAAGACCAAGAGTAATGCTGAAGGCGAGATAGAGAGACACAAGGCAAGGCTTGTTGTCAAAGGCTATAAGCAGAAGCATGGCATTGATTATGAGGAAACTTTCGCACCGGTTGCAAGAATGGAAACCGTGAGAGCAGTGTTGTCCATAGCAGCACAAAACAGATGGAAAGTTTACCAAATGGACGTGAAGTCAGCATTCCTGAATGGAGTGTTAATGGAAGAGGTTTACATTGAACAACCTCTCGGTTATGAAAAGAAAGGCCAAGAGCACAAAGTATGCAAGTTGAAGAAAGCTCTTTATGGGCTGAAGCAAGCGCCAAGAGCGTGGTACAATAGGATAGATTCATATCTACTGGAAAATGGTTTTGAAAAGTGTGAGGGAGAACCCACCCTCTACATCAAAGAAAAAGATGGTAAAATCTTGATTGTAGTCTTGTATGTTGATGATGTTATTTTTACAGGTAATGATGATTTCCTTATTGAACATTTTAAAGCAGTCATGAAGGAAGAATTTGAAATGACTGATATGGGTTTGTTGAGATACTTCTTGGGAATAGAAGTAGAGCAAGATAAAAATGGGATTTTTATCTCACAGGCAAAGTATGTTAATGAGGTGCTTGAAAGATTTAACATGCAGGAATGCAAAGTAGCAATCACTCCCACAGTGATGGGATTAAAACTCAGCAGAGAGGACAGCAGCAAGGATTTTGATCCTAGCTTGTACAAGAGCATAGTTGGCAGCCTTATGTATTTGACTGCAACTAGGCCGGACATAATGCATGCTGTTAGTTTGATTTCCAGGTTCATGGAAAAGCCAAAGGATGCACATTGGCAAGCAGCAAAAAGGATTTTGAGGTATGTTAAAGGTACAAAACAGTTTGGTATTTTTTATACTACTTCAGAAAGTTCAGATTTAGTTGGATACACTGACAGTGATTGGGCTGGAAGTGTAGATGATCGGAAAAGCACTTCCGGTTATGTTTTCCACATGGGTTCAGGAGCCATTTCATGGGCTTCTAAGAAACAGCCCGTTGTAGCGTTATCTACTGCAGAAGCAGAATATGTGGCAGCTACAGCAGCAGCGTGTCAAGCAGTTTGGATGAGAAAAATGTTGAGAAGCTTATGTCAAGAACAGGTAAAAGGGACAGTGATATTTTGTGACAATAGCTCAGCTATTGCATTGTCTAAAAATTTTGTTTTTCATAAAAGGACAAAGCACATTGACACCAAGTTTCATTTCATACGGGAATTGGTAAGCAATGGCGAGATTGTTTTGCAGCATTGCAGAACGGAGGATCAGTTTGCAGACATCCTCACAAAGCCACTACAGCAGAAAAGCTTTGAATATTTCAGAAAATGCTTGGGTATGAAGGAAAACCCAGCAGTTGAAATTAAGGGGGAGTGTTGGAATTAATTTCCAACTGCCAGACATTGCCGTGCAGAGAACAGTGGCAAGACAGTCCGATGGGGTCACACTGGCAGAACCGGCAGAGGGGCATACCCCTTCGGAACTGGGCCCACACCACACAGCCGCAAAGCCAGTCCGCGGGGGTCGATGATAGATTGAGGGCGGAGGTTCTTACCCTCTCGGAACAGCCAGGGGCCCACATAAATCATACGGCCATATGTTATATATATGACTTGCGGTTAAAAGTTTTAAAATCGCATATGTTATTTGTTTTATATGTAATCTGTTTTATTTTAATGTATGTAAAACATATATATTAAAAGGCCCAGCACATTGTAATAGTCGTGAAGCATATTTTTTTTTACATAGCAGTGGATGTAAAAAGATAAAAGACAGAAATGTAATTTTATTACCGTGGATTAACTTAATGATCTTGGGGAAGATGAAATATCTGCATGATGCCAGCAAGTGAAATTTGTGATCAATGCGTTCCAAGCGGTCTTGTAGTAATGACAAATATTCTGACGGTGATATTTTTGTAGTTGAATGATTACCAATGGCATTAAGTGGGATATCTGTTTTTATATATACACGAAAACGAGCCATAATTTTGTATGAAGAAATATGCACGGCCGGTGCGTTGATTTACACGACGAGTTTTTATACACGGCGAGTGTATTGTTTGTAAAAGGCAGTGTTTGCAAAGCAGTATACCTGTGATGTATTGTTGTTGATTTTTAGTGAGGCAGTGATATTTGTTGTGTTTGTGATCAATTTTGTTTGTAATCCCTCTTTTGAGGAAGTCTGTAACAGCAGTTTTTTTTTTATATATTGAAATATAAATTTTTCTGAGTTGAACTCTGTCTGTCAGTGAATTTTTTTTTATTATTCTCTGTGTTGAAGAGGGCAGTCTTATTGTTTTGGAATTCAGCAAAATTCCAACACAGCTTGTACTCAAGAAGTAGATCCCTCTCGCACCGCAATGGTACAGCCAGAGAGATCCCGCTTACCCATGTCCATGTTGAAGGTGAAAGGCAATGCTACTCAACAAATATCACTTTATGATGCGACGCTTGTAGATTCTGATGGGAGTAACAGTAAGGTGAAAGGCAATGCTACTCGACAAATATCAATTTATGATGCGAGGCCTGCAGATTCTGATGGGAGTAACAATAATGAGAACAGCTAATAGAAACTTTCAACACGTTGATTAAGTCATTGTAGCCGCTGGTTCTGCAAATTACCAATTAAATTACAAATAATAATAAATTTAAATTTCAACATAATCCTAATATTTAAAATAATTTTTTAATTAAATTTTCAACACACATCTAATATTTATAATAAAAAATTTAAAATCAGTCAAATATAAACATGTCTATAATTAATAAATAATTTAAAATACATGTAGATATTTAAAATATAAACATTTTTATTGTGAACACCTTAAAAAGCCGGATGCATTGAAATTTTGCTCATCAAATAATTTAAATTTATGATTCTTAAAAGTCTTTATCATATTTTGGACAAAATTTACAGGAAAGATACGGCATGGAAAGAAATATTTGACAAATGCAAAGGTTTAGGATATCGATTTAAACAAAAAAGGCACATGCGCATGTGACAACCAGTTGGCAAGAATTTCAATCTTAGGGTTCTTAAGGTTGAAATTCAACTAAGTAGCAAAAAAATCATTTAATAATGCAAATAACCACAAATTATCATTTATAAAATGCATTGAATAAATTTAATAAATCACTGAGAAGAATAATTTTTGTATTAAATTTCCAACATACATTTAATATTTATAATTAAAAATTTCTAAATATGCCTAATATAAACTTAATTGTTACAGAATCTCACAGAAAAATTTGAGGTGAAATTTTGATCTTTACAACTCGAATATAAACATGATGATTTAAAATACATGTAAATATTTAAAATATAAACATTTCTATAATCAACACCTTAAAAACCTAAATGCATTAGAACTTTAATGAACAAACAACTTAAATTTATGATTATTAAAAAAAATTACCACGCTTTTGGACAAAACTGACCATAGTATTTAGTCCATTAGTTAGGCTACCTATTACTTATTCCAAAAAAATAAAAAAGCTCTTGAAATAGCCACTTGGCAATAATTTAAATTTTAGGGTTGAAATTCAGCTAAGTGGCTTAAAAAAACTTTTGATAATGGAGATAACTACAAAACACCATTTATAAAAAGCACTTAATAAATTTAATAAGTGATTCAAAAGAATATTTTTTTAATTAAATTTTCAACGTACATAATTAAAAACTCTAAAATCCTCTTAATATAAACAAATCTATAAATTGTAATGATTTAAAATACATGCAAACATTTAAAATATAGACATGTCTATCATCAACACCTTAAAAACCCCATACATTGAGACTTTGCACATCAAACAAATCAAATTTATGATTCTTAAAAGTCTTTACCATAATATATGCGGAAATAGCCATTTCGTCGTCATTAGTTAGACCACGTGTTAAGACACAAAACAAAGGTTAGTATACTGATGCAAACAAAAACGGTGCATGTGATATCTAGTTGGCAATAATTTTAATCTTAGGGTTTTTAGGGTTGAACTTCACAAAAGTGGCTAAAACAGCGTTTAATAATTCAAATAACTAAAAAAAAATTCACCATTTATATAATGCACTTAATAAATTTAATAAATCACTAAAAAGAAATTTTTTTTTAATTAATTTTTCAACATATACTGAATATTTATAATTAAAAACTCTAAAATGGTCTAATATAAATGTTTATAATTAATAATAATTTAGAATACATTTAAATATTTAAAATAATTTAAAATATAAACATGTATATTGTCAACCATATTGATGCAAACAAAAGAGAGAATTTTAATTTTAGAAATTTATGATTTTTAAAAGCCTTTACCATATTTTGGACAAAACTGACCCAAAAATATATACAATTCTTAAAAGTCTTTATCATATTTTAGACAAAATTGACCAGAAACTATACCTCATAAGAACCATTTTGTCTATCCAAACAAAAAAGACTTTGGGTTCTTAGAGAAAATCACCATTTATAAAATGCAAGAAGAATAATTTTTTTATTAAATTTTCAACATATGCTTAATATTTATAATTAAAAAATCTAATAAATATAAATATTTAAAATATAAACTATCTATCTACGCAATTAACAATGATTTAAAATACTTAAAGTTGTAGTCAATATGTTATATATTTTGGAGGGTTTTCGGACTCATTCTCCCATCTAATTTATCCATAATTTATGAGAGATTTGTTGGAATTCCTAATTAAGTTGTGAAGTGTCCCTAATCCAAATGCCTCAAATTTTTTAATGCTAAATCCATATATAATAAAAAATAGATTTTAAACAACAAAAAATTTAAGATTACATGAATTTTTTTTGTAAAACTCCATTTAAATATATAATATTCTTAATTTATATAATCATCAATTTTTATATTCTAAATCATTTATATATATTTTTTTTCCAAAAAAAAATTATGTTGACCTGTAAGATCCAATAAAATGAAAGGTATGTTCTACTTTATCGTTACAGATAAAGGATGATATTAAATCATGATAGTTAATCACTTTTTTTATTATTTATTTAGATTAAAAATAACACCTATACACTTCATAATCATTACTATTAAAAAATAGAATTAAACAATAAGATTAAGTGAGAATGATTCATTCTTATTAAAAAAATTAAGAATAAACAAGTTTATTGGCTGGCGAAAGGATAATATTTATATTTAATTTGAATGAGAGTGATTTTCACAATATTAATCAATTATTTAATTTATATGAAAAGGTTAGTTTTTAAATTACTTATATATATGATTTTCTTGTCACTAATTTTATTATTTTTATTATTTTTTCTTTTCATTAATGTTTGAATTTTTGTTTAATTTAAATCTAAGATATTCTATTCTTTATTTTTTATTTTTTGAATAGTGTTTGAATTTTTGTTTAATTATGTCGTAAGGTGTTTTTCTTTGAGAATAGCTCTCCCAACGACCATTGTGTGCCAGTCTACACCATTAGATGAAATGTTAGACGATTGAACATTTTTCACCCGCCAGATTAATTGTTAATATAAAGAGAAAATTAATAGTTAAGGCACATAATGGACTCCGAATAATCTTATTCTTGTGCGCTAAAACAACCCTTGTGCAAACTATGTAGGTGACATGGGTGGAACAGTATATGTGCGATGAAATAACCTTCTTGTTGCTTCTTGTTGTGTGGTGAAGACAAGTATTAGTTACAATTTGTAACAAGATTCTCTACTACCATTTATCCTTCTAACTTTGAGGTCTTTTGCAGTACAAGCTCATGGAAGCCTTCTCTTGATGGTATGTCGTTCGGAGGAGAAACCCTACCCAACATACCCATTTTGAATTGATAAGAAATTTTATAGATTGACACCGTCTGTTCCTTTTTGAAATGGTTCTTAGGTAATGTTTAATCGGCTATGCTTGCACTAGGTAGTCAGACTGCTCTCGTCCTTGGAGGTTATCCTACAGGAAAATACATGAGTTTTTCCTCAATTATTATTATTTTGTCTCTGCTAGTATTAGCCCCGCTTTATAACCTTCGGTCTCTACAACTACAATGAACTATTTTTCATAATATATTTAGTCACGACGAGTTCTACAATTAATCAAGTATCTTATTGAGTTCGACCAATTAATTTCTTCTAGTTTTCATTTTTGCATGAAGGATTCTCTGTTCAATAAGCTTCATTATTTTAATTTAGTTCTAATGCGGGTTATGAATCCTTCTTACTTCAAGGTTTACATGCAGTTCTTGTGCAAAACATGCTCATGGAGGGATTCTCTCGATGGTATGTCGTCCGAAGGAGAAACCCAACCCCAACATATCCATCTTGGATTGATAGGTAATTTATAGGTAATTTTATCCCACTCTCATCCTTGGAGGTTATCCTATAGGAGTTCCACAATTAACCAAGTATCTTATTGAGTTCGACCAATTAATTTCTTCTAGTTTTCATTTTTGCATGAAGGATTCTCTGCTCAATATACTTCATTATTTTAATTCAGTTCTAATGCTAGTTATGAATCCTTCTTACTTCAAGGTTTACATGCAGGTCTTGTGCAAAACATGCTCATGGAGGGATTCTCTCGATGGTATGTCATCCGAAGGAGAAACACAACCCCAACATACCCATCTTGGATTGATAAGTAATTTATAGGGAATTTTACCCCACTCTCATCCTTGGAGGTTATCTTATAGGAAAATACATGAATTTTTTCCATAAATATTATTATTTTGTCTCTGCTGGTATTAGCCTTGCTTTCTAACCTCCCACTGATGGAACTTTCACATGTTAGTCATCTCTTCCTCTCAGGACAAATGGGTTGGAAATCCATGAAGACTTCTCTTTCATTCTTCGATACCAATCCTCTAGGTTATAATTAAGCTTTCATAATTTGCATGCGGCACCAGGTTCTCGAAAGGTCAAGATTGGTTATAGGTTAGGGTTTTAAGTTATGTATAATGTCGTCACTTTAATTTAAATGCTCTGTGTGTTGAAATACCCCCTGTGGTCGACCATGCAACCAAGAAATACTCAACCATCGGGTTTGGGTTGTCGAAATATGACATTAGTTTCTTTAATTAGTCAGTGCCTACACATTTTAATGATGAACTATTTTGGATTGTTTACGAGGGTTCACAACCTTTCTGTGGCATATGTTTGATCAATTTATCAAAATTCATTTTCGAAATCAAAATCATTTCTTAAAAGTTGTCCTATATGTTTAAACCATTTTAAGCTAAATCTTACTCACCTGTGGTGGTTGGTACATCAACGACTAGTCTAGCATTAAAGGCTATTGTGACATTGATTGATGAGAAATTGTTTGTTTAGAAACGATCACATACTAAAAAATTGAATGGAAAGTGCTTGGATACAATGCATTTAAACATGTATGATTTCACAACAACTCTATTGGTGGGTTGTCCTTCTCAAGGATCCTTGGTGCTACTACAAATATATCTAAAGTGCCTGGAAAGAAATCAAAACAGGCATTATCCTCTTCCGGTGAAGAAAGAGATGTGCCAGAATGTTTGCAAATGTTCCTAAAGAAAAGGTAACTAAAATTTTTAGATTCTTTATGTTCGTCTCTAAATGTATTCTAAATATCCAAGATTAGCTCATTTGGTTTCTTTTCAAAAGAAAACAGTGTAAAAAAAAAAAGATTAAGGAGCTAGATCTCAATGCTCTTGCACTTTCCCTGCTTGCTTGGGTAGGTAGGGAAAAGGCTATCTTCATACAATGATGGCTTAGCATGCACTTCTTGATGGGACAGGAAAAAAAAAAAACCAATTTTGATATGCCACAATTTCTTTATGTAATTATGTCATTGCGGTGAGAAAATGCTTTAAAATCCTTAAAAGTCTAGTATATATGATTATGTTGAAAATGGAACCAAGAAAGATTCTAATTTAATTTTTTCTTGAATTAAATTAGAAGAAAATTGTAATTCCACATGACATGACAACTTTTATGAGTTAACTAAGTTGGTTTAGGTAATTGAAGTAGAGGGTCTAACTTGAGTCATGTAGAGTGGTTCCTACTTTATAAGAGCCGAAGTTGAGTCTATTTGGAGTTTTAATTAATTAATTCAGTTTAATTGAGTTAAATTCAGTTAAACTAGTCCCAACTATTGGAGGAACTAGTAGGAGGTCTAGTAGTGGAGTGAAACTTAATTGTTCAACTAGTTAACTGATATTAGGAATTTGGCTTCTGTGATCCATAAATTGTGAATAAAATCTTTCGATAAAAATCACATAACTGATAATTCAACCATAAATAACTCATGCACATGTGATCTATGAGTTACCCATTTGAGATTGGAGTTCAAGGGAAATGCACTATCAGTTGTATAATCATCCAAATTGTACATGTGGTGCATTCAGTCATAGGAAGGCTGATGTAGGAGCATCATGGTTCCAAAAATTTGTACATTTAGTAGAATCTAGGGGGTCTTATGTTTTTCAAAAGATTTGTTTTCCTAGGTATTTAATTAATGAAATTTTCAATATTTTAAGTGATTTATGTGAGACATTTAGAATAGGATTTAATTAAATATTGAGAGTAATATTTGTAAATGTTCTCGAATGTAGGAGAACATGAGTGATTGGTGTGGATTGAAATATTCTGAAATATTGTAAATCTTAGATTAGAAAGTAGTTCATGATTTATGTAGGATCCTTAGGATTTAGTTGAATGTTGAGATCCTCAAGGGATAAAGAAGAGAATATAGGAATTAATTGAGGACTTGAGGATTCTTAGAAATTAGTTGAGAATATTGAGGATTTGAACCAAAATTGGTTACAGAACCTTTTGTATATAATTGTAAAGCCTCAAAGGCACCAAAAAAAATGAAAAGAGACATAGATTCTTAGAGAGGAAGCTTAATTGTAAGCATATAGGCACACAGAGAGAGGAAGAGAAAAGGGCCATGTAAAAGGAATATCTGGCCAAAGCCAGATTGTAAATAGATTTTTCTTGTATTTGTACAATTTGTCATTTCTGTTATGTGCTGAGTGATCCATAATAGAAATAACTTGATATCAGTGAAATAATTCCCTATAACAAATTCTAGATTGAATGTATAAGTCTTTCTGAGTGATAAAGGACTTAATGGCTGGGTAGAATCTGTATGATTCCAGTTTGGGAGTTAATTAGCTGTGAATGAATCTAACAGGAGCAAATCTGTGCAGACAAACTTATGTGCAGGTCGAGAGGAATAAAACAAGAATTACGGCTTTAAGACAATATGAAAAGGTGTACATAGAGCATGATAAATCTGGATAAGATTCAATAACAAGAATAAGCTCAGGAGAGATAGCGTTAAAGAAAAAAGGAACAAGATCAGGAGAGATAGCATTAAATAAAACAGGAACAAGCTTAGGAGAGATAGCGTTAAATAAAACAGGAACAAGCTCAAGAGGAGTAGCATGGAGGAAACGGTGTTGCAAAGTCTCGACAGGGAAAGAAGAGAAATCGACTGAGGCAAAAACACCTATAATATTTCCAAAGAATGTGATCAGGCAACGAGGATCGAATCACAGGATTGAAGTTTCAAGATTTAACAGTAGAGATCAGTGCAGGCAGAAGAGCCGCATGAAGGTGAATTGAGGGTCATGATTAGATCGTAGATGTGAAGGCGAGAGATGTTAATATGATATCACTTCGCAAGGTAAAGTATTTTATTTGCGATGTGATGAAGGGAAAGCAGTGAGGACCGTTAGATCTGGGCGCAGATCAACGATGAACGATGAATTACAAGTTTGCACATCGCAAATGTTAGCGGATAGCATTTAAGACTTGGCTGGATAAGTTAATTTGTTTGCGATGTGGTAAGGGTTGAAAGATGCAATGCGATGAGGAGGAGCCACGTGTCAGTACTATGCATTAGTGCACATCTCAGATTTTATGTTTTGTACTTAAGGATTGCACAGTAAGTTATGTTGGATGCGATGCGATGCGATCACATATAGCACAAGATAGGAGATACGTTTGTTGCTAAACGTTAAAAGCTGCGAGCAAGAGAAGCGTGATGTATTGTGATTGGTTAAGTATTGTGGGACCCAAAAACCCCTGTTTCGTGTATATGTAAGGGATTTTGTTATGTGCATTCTATTATAAATTAATCGTTGTTGATTGCTAGCATATGAATGTTTAATAAAAATCCAATATTGTAATCCATTTCGTAAAAGGGAGTTTATGTGGGCCATAACCCACATGTCATGGTATTATTTAAAATTGTAGTTTCGTGCTGCATCAAGTGGGTAATTGTGGGGTTAATTCCGCTAACCCTGCATCTTTGGATATTTGTGTCCTTATGGTTGCATCATTTGGTATCAGAGCGAGTAAAAGCTCTTTTGGGAGAAAGTTAAAGCAAGTATGTTCTTCGAAGGATAAATCAAAACAAGCATAGTTTTTTATGAAGTTGTAGAGTTAAACTATGCAGAAGACATCTAGTAGTAGAACAGAATAATATTCAGTGTGATTGCGGATTAGAGGAGAAGGAGTCAGATTATAAATCTGAAAAGGTGGAGACAAGTGCAGAAAGAAAATTCAGATAGTAAAATCTGACAAAGTGATGGTTGTTTTCTGGAGAAGAACATAGATCCATTCAAATGTGAAGAGTGGAAGTAGTCTTCTTGTGAAATAATGTAGTTGTTTTTTTATTTAAATCTGATTTGATTTTTGTAGGTTTCAGACAAAGGAGGAATATCTTAGCAAGGAAAACAAGAGGAGCTGTAAATAAAAGAAGAATCAGGTGTGTTCTTGAAGGTAGAGTGAAGTGGATACTCTAAAGAAAAGCGGCAAAGAACCTAAATGTTCCAATTGAAGGTTGGACTGAGAGGAAAAGAGTGTTCTTAGAAGAAAGTAGAATTGCAGAAGCTGAGCAAAGGATTTTTTCAATATAGGTTCCACAGATAGAGAACCAGTGTTACCAAAATATCGAGCTTAAGGAGAGAAGGCTTGGTGAGGTACTTGCAACAAGTATGGAGACTTGCTAAGAAAGAGAGGCTTAGTTCAGTTCACAAGTGAACATATGTAGTTCACAATAGACAACAGAATAACTACTGATAGTCATAGCAGATGTTCAGAGAGAAGCAACGGCAGAAGAAGAGTGGAGAAATATGACCAGGTAAATAGCATAGAGAAGATAAGTCAAGAAGAGATTGATAGAGAGAAAGCTGAGATAAATTTCCAACTTGCATTATTGATGGATATGTTGCAGAGAAATAAGGTATACCATAGGTATGGTTGGATTATGAGAAAAAAAGTGAAATGGCATAGGCTATAAGAGAAGAGAAAGCAACAGGTGAATATGCAGCTAATAGAGGAGCTGAGGAAGCTTGAGCAGATTATAGATGTTCAATTGAGGATAGAGAAGCTCGAAGGAGTTGAGCTACAACAAAAGAAATTTTTTGGAGATGAACAAGTTCCCTTTGAACTTGAAGATGGAGCAATGATGTCTGAAACATCAGTTGAGGCTACTTAGCCTTATGATTTTGAAATTAACAATTTTTGTATACTTGCAGGTCTTATACAGGATGATGGACAATCTTTCAGTATTATCAAAGAAGAGGAAGCATAGAGATATAATCTGAATATTGTTTTAAAGAATAAATATGAGACAGTTAGGTCTCATGAGGAAGCTCATACACAATTAAAGGAAGATATTACTTTTCAGCATACTGCTAGAGTTGTAAGCAAAGGAAGTTTGGCTTATATTGGTAGGAAAAAGCAAGAAAACGAAGCTTACTTTTGTAAACCTGGGCAAGGTATTTTGTTTGATGAAGAAAGTGAATATGTGAAGGAAGGACAAGATGAAGATCTTGTGAGATGTTTGACAAGTTCAGATCAGCATGAAGATTTGGTGATCAAGACACCAAATCAAAGCATGAAGTCTTATGTTTGTAATACTAAAAAATTGTGTGTAATTGCAGGTTTTGATGATTTTTCAGGTGATAGAAAGTCACTGGAAACTGCCATAAAGATGTAGGATGAAACTATTTTATCTTATGAACATAGCCAATGAAAAGCACATGTACAAGTGGTTATTACATGGGAGAAATAATTGGAGTTATTGGAGAATTGGTTGACAATGCCAACAAAGAAGAAAGAACCTGATGAAGATTGCAAAGGATCTACAACAGAGAAAGAAAATGTTATTGCAGTCAGGGAATTGAAGAGCATTTTACTTTTTGAAAGTAAATTTGGAGGTAGTGAGTAGAAGAGGGTTGTTGCAGAGGGAGAAATCTTAAGAGATATTCAGGAATTTTGGGAGGTAGAAATGTCCAAGGCAATATCTACAACAGTATTTGGAGAAATCTCAAAAATAGTAGCAGAAGTTGAAGAGAACAAGAGTTTTGGGACTCTTACACAAAGGAAAGGACAACAATAGCAAAGTAATTTGGACATAGAAATAGAGAATTTGATGAATCTTATGAGAAATGAACATAAGGAAAGGATCCGCAGACAGAGAAGAAAAATAATCAGTTGTATGAAACACTGGACTGTAACAAATGTTGAAGGTAAATTCAATGGAGTGTTACAAACGAAGGTGTGGAAACCAGGAGAAGCAAGGAAATACAACAGAGTATGTAGACAAGAGTTGAAAAAAGCAAGGAAATCAGTGAAGAACAAAGTATGGGATCCAGGAGGACAACTATTAAAGACACATGATCTAGAGTTCATGCTTATTTTCTACCTTGGAAGATTGATGCACGACAATCATGGTTCCAAAAATTTGTACATTTAGTAGAATCTAGGGGGTCTTGTGTTTTTCAAAGGAGTTGGTTTCGTAAGTATTTAATTAATGTAATTTTCAATATTTTGAGTGATTTATGTGAGACATTTAGAATAGGATTTAATTGAATAGTGAGAGGCATATTTGTAAATGTTCTCGAATGTAGGATAACATGAGTGATTGATGAGTGATTGGTGTGGATTGAGATATTCTGAAATATTTTAAATCTTAGATTAGAAATTAGTTCATGATTTATGTAGGATCCTTAGGATTTAGTTGAATGTTGAGATCTTCAATGGATAAAGAAGAGATTTTAGGAATTAATTGAGGACTTAGAGGATTCTTAGAAATTAGTTGAGAAGATTGAGGATCTAAACCAAAATTAGTTATGAAACATTTTGTATATAATTGTAAAGCCTTAAAGGCACAAACAGAAAGGAAAAGAGAGATAGATTCTTAGAGAGGAAGCTTAATTGTAAGCCTACGGGCACAGAGAGAGAGGAAGAGAAAAGGGCCATGTAAAAGGCGTATCAGGCCAAAGCCAGATTGTAAACAGATTTTGCTTGTATTTGTAAAATTTATTAGTTTAATGAGAAATCGAATTTCATTTTGACTGTGTGTCATTTATGTTATGTGTTGAGTGATCCATAATAGAAAGAATTCGATATCAGTGAAATAATTCCCTGTAACAAATTTTAGAATGAATGTATAAGTCTTTCTGAGTGATAAAGGACTTAATGGCTGGGTAGAATCTATACAATTCTAGTCTGGTAGTTAATTAGTTGTGAATAAAGCTAACAAGAGTGAATTTTTGCAGACAAACTTATGTACAGGTCGAGAGGAATAAAACAGGAATTATGGATTTAAAACAATATGAAAAGGTGTACATCGAGCGTGATAACTTTGGATAAGATTCAATAACAAGAACAAGCTCAAGAGAGATAACGCTAAATAAAACAGGAACAAGATGAGGAGAGATAGCGTTAAAGAAAACAAGAACAAGCTCAGGAGGAGTAGCATGGAGGAAACAGTGTTGCAGAGTATCAACAGGGAAAGAAGATAAATCTACTGAGGCAGAAACACTTAGAATATTTCCAAAGAAGGTGATCAGACGGCAAGGATCGAATCGCAGGATCGAAGTTTTAAGATTTAACGGCAATGATCATTGTAGGCAAAAGAGACGATGAAGAGTCGCGTGAAGGTGAATGGATGGTCATGATTAGATCGCAGATGTGAAGAGATGAACTAATGAGATCAATTCGCAAGGTAAAGTATTTTATTTGAGACGCGGTGAAGGGAAAGTAGTGAGGTCCGTTAGATCTAGGCCCAAATCAACGAAAGACAGAAAATCACAAGTTCACACATTGCAAATGTTAGCAGATAGAGTTTAAGACTTCACTGGATAAGTTAATTTATTTGCGATGTGGTAAGGGTTGAAATATGTGATGTGATTAGGAGGAGCCACGTGTCAGGATTGCGCATTAACACACATCGTAGATTTTTTTTTTTATACTTAAGGATCACATTGTAAGTGATGTTGGATGCGATGCGATGCAATCACATATCACACAAGATAGGTGATATGATTTTTGAAAAACATTAAATGTTGTGGGAAAGTGAAGTGTGATGTATTATGATTGGTCAAGTATTCTGGGACTCGAAAACCCCTGTTCCGCGCATATGTAAGGGATTTCTGTTATGTGATTTCTATTATAAATTAAGAGTTGTTGATTGCTAATGTATGTATGTTTAATAAAACTCCAATATTGTAATCCGCTATGACAAAGGGAGTTTATGTGGGTCATAACCCACAGGTCACAGTATTGTTTAAAATTGCAGTTTTGTGTTGCATCGAGTGGGTAATTGCGGGGTTAATTCTGCTAACCCTAAATATTTGGATACTTGTGGCCTTATAGTTGCATCAAATTCCTATGATTGATTGTGTCATTATGGATGAAGAATTTCCCTAATTAATAGGGGCTAATTCCCAAGGAAAAAACACAAGAAAATAGGGACTTGGGCAAGCATAAAATTGGTTAATTATTGGCCAAGGCTTATCTAGGAAGTAGTGAGATAGATAGAGATAGTGCAGAGGTTGCTCGAGCTTGAACAAAGCATTGTAATATTTTCATATTTTTATGACTAATGCAATATAAAGACAGGAGGGATTTTTAGCTGTGGCTTTCCCCAAGAAACCATTGTGTAATGTGTTGATTGAATTTTTTCTCTTGTATGCTTCATTATTTCACGATCGTTTAATTGTTTCTACAGTTGGTAGAGTAGATTCAAGTCTATTGTTTTAGTAAATTACAATTATAAGTTTAAATCTACAAGGAATTTATATATGGTGTCGGAGTTGAAATCACAACATAAGAAAAGAATACAAAGTTGAATTTGTAGGATTGAATTTGCAGAATCAAATCTTCAGAGTTAACAGGATGACATTCTATGGATTAAGACTCAAATATACCCTTGAGGGTATTTAAAATTATATTTCTTGGAATGACATGGTAGAGGTAGTGTTGGAAGATAACGGGTTGAAGGAATTCGTAGATACTAAGATTCCTAAACCTCCAACATCTGATGCTCTGGATCTAGTAGAGTGAAAGAAATGTGTTGCAAAAGTGAGGAGGATCATATTGGAAGGAGTTCAAGATCATATTATCTCGAACCTACATTTGAAGGAGACTCCATATGAAATGTGGCAAGCCGTGATAGACTTGTTTCAAAACAAACATTGACCACAGAAAGTTGGCACTGAAGGAAAAGCTTCAAAAAATCAAGATGGAAAAGGGTGACACAATACCAAAGTACTTGAGCAAGTTCACCCAATGTCGAGATCAACTTGGGAGTGTTGGTATTGCAATTGTTGAAGATGATCTAGTTAGCCTAGCACTTCTTGGCCTTCCCAAGAGTTGGAACAACTATTAGGATTTGGTAAATGGGAGGGAGAAGCTACCAAAGTGGGAGCATTTGTGGTCTAAATCGATGCAATAATAGATAAGGTAGAACACCAAAGATGGATCCTCATCGAAGCATGATGATGAGGAGAACCATGCCTTGGATGGAAAGGAAAAGAAAGGGAAAGGGAATAAATCCCAATCCAAAAGATATTCTAGTTAGGCAAGAAAGAATAAGTACTTGTCGAAGATTAAATTTTTTCATTGTCATGAGATGGGACACTATGCCGCAAGGTGTCTGCAGAAAAAGGCCGACAAGAAGCTCTCAGGCAGAGTGACAGTGAAGCTATAGCTTGATCCAGACTTACACAGGAATGTAATAAAATACATAAATACACATAAACGTAGAGATGCATCAGAAATAACACTTCATCTCATTAATATCACATAACTGAAATATGCTTACAAATAGAATGGAAATAAACTAGCTAGGGTGTTGGTAGCTTATCTATGAGAAGAGATGTGGCAGATATAGACCTATTGATTGTGTTACATTGAGGCTCAAAGGCCTATTTATTATTTAGAAACAATAAAAAACCCTGAACATCCAAAAACCTAACCCTAGGAGATGAAATGCCAAACTATGGGCTCCGTTGGGGTAAATTGGTACATCAATTTCCCGGGGTCGTAACTTTGGCATATGATATTCGTTTGACGAACACGATACCTTATTAGAAAGTTCTATCAGAGGACTACATTGTTGACAAAAAATGTAAATTTGAAGACTTATGTTCACCTACGGTGATTTTCCAAAAAAACGTTGTTTAGGGCCTCAAACCGGCTTTAGAAGTTCAAGACCTGAAAAACTGCCAAAAATAGTAAATTGTGCTACAATTAAGGAAACTAAAAAAATCAAAGAAACAATGGTGGGGGTCCTAGTGGAATAGGTAGGTGGCCACCAATATCCATGTGGATCATTCCTACACCTTTAGCAAGTAATGGTCCCCATTGCATTGAGTTCCTCCATGAGATGAGGAAACTTCTACTGAACTATACAGACCACAGTGGCAAGTGTATCAGGAATGTAGTGAGGTGATGGCGGGTAAGCGACCAATACAGGCCACAGTGACATCACTTTCACGCACTCTTTATCTTTTAGCTGCATGGAGGGGCGGTAGAACTTTGCATCCAAATTCTCCGCAGTTTTGAACTCTGCCAAATCCAGCTCTTCATCTTGTTTCTATGGTGATGTTTCATAATGGATCACCAGTTTTCAATTGTGCAGATCAATGAAAACAAGATACCATCCATCCTCATCGTTGCCAAGTTTGTACTCAAGAATTAGATCGCTCCTCGCAATCGCAATGTTGCTGCTACCTGCATCCTGCATGTTACCCATGTCCATGATGAAGGTGAAAGAAAATGCTATTCAACAAATATCACTTTATGATGCGATGCTTGTAGATTCTAATGGGAGTAATAGTAAGGTGAAAGGCAGTGCTACTCAACAAATATCAATCTATGATGCGAGGCCTATAGATTCTAATGGGAGTAACAGTAATGAGAACAGCTAATACCACCTTTATGATGTGCTGTATCGATTGGTCTCCAAGAATTAACAGCAATAGAAACTTTCAACGCTTTGATTAAGTCATTGTAGCTGCTAGTTTTGCAAATTACCAATTAAATTATTATTTAAAAGTAAATAATTAAGTAGAATAATTTTTTTATTAAATTTTTAATATACACTTAATATTTATAATAATAAAATCTAAAATCGGTCTAGTATCTTAATATAAACATGTCTATAATTAATAATGATTTAAAATATATGTAAATATTTAAAATATACTGATGCATTGAAACTTTGCACGTCAAATAACTTAAATTTATGATTCTTGAAAATCTTTACTAGACAAAATTTACCAGAAAAGATACGCGGGAAAGTACCATTTCCTATTAATTAGATTTTGTGTTAAGACACAATGCAAATGTTTAAGATATGGATGCAAACAAAAAAGGATGATGTAGCAACTAGTTGGCAAGAATTTCAATCTTAGGGTTCTTGAGGTTGAAATTCAACTAAGTAGCAAAAAAATCATTTAATAATGTTCATAATCATAAATCACCATTTCTAAAATGAATTGAATAAGTTTTCAATCTTAGGGTTCTTGAGGTTGAAATTCAACTAAGTAGCAAAAAAATCATTTAATAATGTTCATAATCATAAATCACCATTTCTAAAATGAATTGAATAAGTTTAATAAATGACCGAGAAGAATAATTTTTTTATTAAATTTTCAACATAAATTTAATATTTATAATTAAAAACTTCAAAATATGCCTAATATAAATGAAGTTGTTTTTAATGTGAATTTTTGGAGTTTACGATGGATTTTTATAGACGAAATCTGCCAGAAAAATT
Source organism: Pinus albicaulis (assembly GCA_034641835.2). Classification (NCBI taxonomy): domain Eukaryota; kingdom Viridiplantae; phylum Streptophyta; class Pinopsida; order Pinales; family Pinaceae; genus Pinus; species Pinus albicaulis. The sequence continues at coordinate 1,102,076,118 of CM076580.1, forward strand.
TGAAGTGTAATATTGAATGAGTAATGATTTAAAATACATGTAAATATTTAAAATATAAACATGTCTATCATCAACACCTCAAAAATCAAGATGCATTGGAACTTAAATTTATAATTCTTAGAAATTTTTACCACACTTTGGACAAAATTGACCAGAAACTATAGGCTAAAAGAAGCCATTTAGTCCATTAGTTAGACTACCTGTTACTTATTAAAAAAAAAACTCTTGTAGTAGCCACTTGACAATATTTTAAATCTTAAGGTTGAAATTCAGCAAAGTGGCTTAAAAAAACATTTAATAACGGTAACGGAGATAACGACAAAACACCATTTATAAAATGCACTTAATAAATTTAATAAATGACTAAGAAGAATATTTTTTTAAATAAATTTTCAACCTACATAATTAAAAACTTTAACATCCTTCTAATATAAACAAGTCTATAAGTATTAATGATTTAAAATATATGTAAATATTTAAAATATAAACATGCCTATTGTCAACACCTTAAAATCCCAATCCAGTGAAACTTTGAGCATCAAACAGTTTAAATTTATGACTTTTAAAAGTCTTTACCATATTTTGGACAAAAATTGACCAGAAAAGATACGCGGAAAGTAGCCATTTCGTCCATTAAAAAATACTCTAAAAGTAACCATTTTTCCATTGGATAGACTACCTGTTAAGACACAAAACAAAGGTTTAGGATATTGATGTAAACAAAAAAGGTGTGTGCAACATCCAGTTGGCAATAATTTGAATCTTAGGGTTCTTAGGGTTGAACTTCACAGAAGTGGTAAAAATGCATTTAATAATGCAAATAACTAAAAAAACACCATTTATAAAATGCACTTAATAAATTTAATAAATCACTAAGAAAAATACTTTTTTAATTCATTTTTCAACATACACTTAGTATTTATAATTAATAAATCTAAAATCCTCTTAATAAATATGTCTATAATTAGTAAGGATTTAAAATACATGTAAATAATTAAAATATAAACATGTCTATTGTCAACACCTTAAAAATTCCGATGCATTGTAACTTTGTTGATCAAACAAATTAAATTTAAATTTGGAAAGTGTTAGTCATCCATAATTTTGATTTTACCCAAAGATGACTAAGTTGAAAATCTCAGATTTCTAGAAACAATATTTGCAGAAACATTGTGAGTTCTAGAAATCTCACTGCCTTCATCATCCTAGGTCTATTAGTTCATTAAATCTTCATCAATGCCTTCTAAAAGATCACCCTTTTGTCTCAAAAGGAAGCTTGTTTCAGACTACCTCCACCATTTTTACCTACATTTCATCCCCCCATATTATCACTCCTACTCCTATTCTTTGTCAGTATTTTTCCCTCTAAAAAGCCCATAGTCCCTTCATTGATCCTTCACTTCCTCTAAAACCCCTTTTAAATCATTAAAACCCCTTCATTTTGGTTTGAAACGTTCTTTTCCACCTTATCGGAAATCTCCAAAAAGGCTTAAAAGCCCTCTTTTTGGTTTATTCTTAGCCCATTTAAGAAATTAGGCCTTAAGCCCTTATCGGGCTTAAAACCTCTTCTCTTCTTCCTTATATGACTAAAGCCTCCGCTGCTTTTATAAGCCCCTTTTTCCCATTTGAAAACATCTCCACCCTTCTAGTCTTTATATACCCTGAAACCTTTGTATAAAGACCCAACCTCCAAAAAAATTAAAACTGGGCCCCCTCTTCTCTTTCCCTTTTTCTCCACTTCGTTGTTTTTATCAAGTCATCCTCACCATAGAACTAGAACCTCAAGCTCTGATCCAACGGTCATTATACTCCCGACCCATCAACCATTTGCCCATCTGACTACTCCATGGGGCAATCTCCACCATGGATCTTCATGATCTGACGACCTCCATCCAAACCCAGCCTTTCCACTACCCGAAAGAACTGGACACATCACCGCCGGCCCCACCTTCCATCCATGAAATCATCACCCAATCCCTTCTTGCCACCTATACTCCACTATTCCCATCCTCCGAACTTGTACCCAGCCTTCGGGCTCCACTCGTGCCGTCGATCTCACTCCTTGAGATCTGATGGCACAGATTCAATATCACGCGAAATTTTATGTCGAGATTTAATGGCCCATTTCAACGCGAAACAGGTGGTATTGGCTTGGAAACGTGGTGACCGTTCTGTGGTATCACGTCCGTTTGGGCCTTTACCGCTTACCACCTAAATCACACGCGAAAACCACCTATTTCTTGCAAAACCACCCTTCTTCTTTTTGCGCCCATATTCAAAATTTCCGTTATTTTCTCCTGGTTCTGCTTATGGGACCCCTCCCTCGCACTCTCCATCTCCTTTGTACATCACTTCGACACCTCATGAAACACTGAAATGCAGTAAATCCATAAACGCGTAGGTTTTAAATTGATAGTTTGTTTGTTTGTGCAGGTGTAATGGTGGATAAAGGCTAGCAAGGTTCTTCCACAGTCCATAAAGGACAAATTAAGTCTTGGATGCCGATCTGGGGTCTTAAATAAAATAATGAAGATCAGAGGATGCACCTAGGGTTTTATCATCGATGAATCATGATAATCAATCGGTCATAAACCCTATAGCGCTAGGAAGAAATGCTCTCTGCACACAGTGAGAAAAGACAGTTAGAAGAAATGATGAAGAAATCAAGAACCGAGAAACAAAGGCTTCATCAAAGATTAAGGATAAAGACACAGTTAAAGACAAATGAATAAAGGTTTAAAGCAATCAGATAAAGAGTTAAAGACAACATGATGAATTATGACGGCCAAAAGAAAAATCAGGCCTTAAATATAGTTTAAATGATGAAATAAAGGAAATTTAGGCTAAAGATAGCCTCGAATACATCAAACAGGAGTAGTTATTCACTAAGAATATCTAACTGACACCTTTGACCTAATTTCTGCCTACAAATACAAACAAACAATTATTACAATAAAGAAAATATTTTAAACTGTTAGGATAGTTATTGTAAAGATAAGGTTAATCCTTGAAAGTCAATCTTTTCTCCTATCTTTCTATCAAAAGTTAATACAGAGTAATTGAAACAGAGAAGTAGTTGAACATCTTCCTACCTTATGCCTTGCATGGTTTTCAAGGTTAGGAATGCATTTACTCTATAGTTAATGACTCTCAAACCCTAGATATGTTCCACCTCTTCATTTGCAGCATAAATACTGCGTTGGAACTCATTATATAGTTGGCATTTGGTGACTCTTTGGAGTAATACATAGTTTTTTTGAAGTTGAAAGGAATTGATGTTTTAGGACTTGTGTATGTCTTGACCTGTTTGTAGATGGAGAAAGCTCTATCATTGGATCCCTGAGCTTGGCTATTGGTGAAACTCTAAATCTGTTATTGTTATTTCCTGTTCCATTATGTTTCACCATTCTCTTTCGCAGTAGAGTAAAAATTTTAGGCTAAGAAATGTATTTTGAAAGCACCTTAGTTCTATTTACTCTTCACTGTCTTAATGTTTTATGCTGCTAAGATCTTCGAGAAAATTCTTAATTGCTCTCTAGAACTCTTATGCTTGTTTATTTCTTAAATAGTTCAATACAGTTGGTCTCAAGAATGATTTATGGTTTTCCCTGCTTACTTGTTGCCACTTAAAAAATTGTTTCTGAAGTCTGCCTTTAAAGTACCATTGTTTAAAGTCTACCAAAGAGGTTTTGTTTCGATCATAGCCTTTGTACTTGCTTAAATAATTGTTTTGAAGGTCTTTATAGCTATAATCTAAGATGTCTAGGAGTTCCCTCGTCTATGAATGTAGTTATGTGTGAATCTTGAATGTTTTCTTATCCTTGAAGGTGAAATCACTAGAAGTTAAATGAGTTTCTCACCTTCTATATTTCATTGGAGAAGTTTGTCTTGAAATTATTATTTGTTGAAGTGTGGTTTCTAGAATTTATGGTTAGCCCTGTCTATGGAATGCCTCTTTATGTTTAGATAACATTTTCAGTCCCTTTGTTGAGAATTACATATAATTAAGGATTCTTAATTGCCCTTAGTTCTACTTTTCATTCTAAACCATTGATGTCCATTTAATTTCACCTGAAAGACCTTGTAGATCCACTGGCCAAGTTAGATTTTCCCTTTGATACCCCTGACCCATTTACAAACTTGTTACAACTTCCACTTGACTCCATTGCCCAATGAATTAGAGATTTCCCTTTTCTATCTATGCTGCCTATATCATCATGTCCAACCAAAAAATCAAACAAAATCATGCTTCATAACTAGCCTAAAATCAACCCTTAAAAGAAAAAAAAACTCACATCTTTCCAAACAATTGAGAGATCCCTCTCTAAGACTAGGAAGTCTAGGTCCTAGAGCTCTAAAGACTGGTTTTGATGTTGCCTTGTCACTTGGTATGCCAATCTGCCAAATCACAGGACCAAAACATAATGGCGATCATGGTGGGACATCTGAGTTCATAGTTGCCTTGCAAGCCCTTATAGACTCATTAGTCCTTCAGTTACCTCAGAAAATTAGTTGATAAGCCATAGAGTAGACTCTGTTTGTTTCACCACCTTAGCTAAGTGATGATATCAAGTATAGAACTCTCTTACAAACCATAGAACCATATAAAAACTCAAAAAACCCAAAACATTTCAGATTGGTCTTTGAAATACTTATTGGTGGTGGACCATAAAACATTTTACCTTCTAAAAGCTAAAAATTTCCACTTGGCGACTCCACTAGCCCCAATAGGCCTATTACTCCACTAGGACTCCATATTTCCTTAGGATTGTGTTAACTATCCCTAAAAGAAGTTTAGGAGTCTAGTCCCATATTTTAGCAAGATACTAAACACAAAGAGAGTTTAAGCTTTTGAAAACAGTCCTAACAACCTCAGTCTCTCTAAATTTTGAAAACTGAAATTTGGCTTCACATAGGGTCAATACTAGATCCCATCCAGATCCTAACCCTCCTACCATAGTTGATAATCCAGAAAGTATTTTGTGGCAAATTTCTAGATCTGGAAAATCCACTACTGATAGGACCATCCCAAGAACAAGATCTGTCCCTGAAAATCTTACAGTCTTGAAAGATCCTCACTTTGAATTACCTCATACAAAGAACCTATTTAGAAATAAGTCTCAGAGTGATTTAAACCAAGCTGACTCTGAACCCATAGATTTGCAACAGAGCTTTAACAGAGAAGCCTCACCTTCTACTCCACTTGGTTCTCAGCTTCTCCATCACTTCAAGTCCTTCCATAATAGATCTTCTCATCATCAGCTTGTTGGCCCAAGTGTTTCTTCCACTCCTCTCCACACATACACTGTTCAAAACACTCCAGCTCAGCCCGCTTTCCCTCTTGTAAATCCACCTCTTGTAAATTCCCCACTTTTTCTTACCATGGTAGGATGGTATGCCCCTCTAGTGTTACCACAACATCTACTTCCTCTACCCAATGAATATCAGTCCAAAATTCCCCATTTCACTAGAAATGAACCTACGTACTACTACTTAGCAGCATGTTAATAAGATGGATGATGCTTTTGATTATATGGAAATAGAAGAAGAGACCATTCAAATGAGAATTTTTGCTCAAAGTTTAGGAGGAGAAGCTAGAAAATGGTTCAAAGGCTTAACTCCTCACAGCATAAATGATCTCCCTTCTTTATATCAAACATTCACAAACAAATGGGAAATTAAAAAGAACCCTCTCCAAATACTGTCAGACTATAATAATCTCAAGAGAAATACTGGGGAGAGTGTCCAAGATTATCAAAGGCTTAACTCCTCACAACATAAATGATCTCCCTTCTTTATATCAAACATTCACAAACAAATGGGAAATTAAAAATAACCCTCTCCAAATACTGTCAGACTATAATAAACTCAAGAGAAATACTAGGGAGAGTGTCCAAGATTATTGCACTAGATTCAATAGTGTGTATAATTCTCTTTCCCCAAACATGAAACCTCCACTAGGCCTAGCCTTAGCTAAATTTCCAGAAGGCTTTGATCTAGAAATGGCCTACCAGCTAAGAGAAAGAGACCCCTTGACTTTAGAAGATATGTAGAGGGGAGCCTTAAGTGTAGAAGCAAATATGATTGATAAAAGAGCTAGGTTAAAAGCAAAGAAAAGAGTTACATACAGGGATGAAACAATGGCATCAACTTCATCATCCGATGCCAAAATTGACAACTTAGTGAAGGTAATGGAGAGAATGCTTGAAAAAATAAATCTGAATGATAGAGTGCCTCCTAAAGAAAACCAAACCAATCCCCAAAACAGAAATAGAAATCCAAATTTCAGAAGAGATCCTAATCAAGATAGGAAAAGAGATAATGACCAAAAAATTAGGCCTCCCTTCCAACAAAATTATGTAGATCAAGAGGAGGAAAGGGAAACTGAAAGGTTGGAAGAAAATCATGTAAATTTGATAGGACCTAACAGTGAGACAGATGTTTTTCTCACTGAAGAAGAACAAGGATTCTTCTCTTCAGAACAAACTGAAAACAACCATGAGGATTCTGAAGATTAGAAATTGGGGTTTGACAATGCAATAATGGAGGTACACAAATAGTCTTAGAAGCAAAGGAAGCCCAAAGATTTCCAATGACAAAAACACTAGTAAAAAGACAACAAGTAACACCAACACTATGGCCAAGAAAACTGATCTAACTAAAGACAAAAATAACCAGCAAAGTGTTGAACAAAGCTGCCCAAGTACCTTTGCTAGTGGCCCTAACAAAACTGTCCTAAATAACAGTCCAAATAAAATTCAGCAAATCAGAATTGATGAAATAATTGTAAATGACAAAACAGATGTAAACATCTCAAAAACAATGGTTCCTTTCATCCTTGAGGATGAATTTCCAAAATCAAAATCAGCATACCTCTAGTTGAACTGGTAACTCAAGATGTATATTAAAATCAAGTTTTGAAAGCTTTGAATATAGGCAGTGACACTGATACTTTAAACTTAACAGATGATAAACCAGAATTTTTGTTTGGTCCTAAAGTTGAAGGAAAATACCAAGAAGGGGTTGTCCCTCCCTTCTATGTTAGCTTGAACATACATAATAAAATCTTGCACAATGCCATGCTAGACTCAGGTGCTTCTCATAACCTTATGCCTAAAGTAGTAATGGAAATCCTAGGCCTAGAAATTACTAAACCATATAAAGACCTATACTCCTCTGATTCAAGCAGGGTCATGTTCTTGGGTCTAATCAAATATTTATGTGTCAACTTGGCACAAATTCCTGCCAAAGGTATGGTTATGGACATAGTAGTAGCTGAAATTCCCCCAAAGTATGAAATGCTTTTATCTAGATCATGGGGAGCCAAACTTCAGGAGAGCCTTCAAATGGACATGTCCTATGCCACCATCCCAGTGTTTAACAAAACCAGAAGACTATACATGGAGTATCATATGAAATACATGGTGAGAAACATAGATAGGCCCAACAACACTCCTGTCTACTCCATTCATTAAGATTTAAATTCCTTTATCTTGTATAATGAAGATGAAATCAACCAACAAGAAAAGGAAAACAAGAAAGAATTCAGTTCACCAGAATAGTCAAATCTGCCCTCAACTCAAGTACAAAGTAACTCAAACTCTAGTAGCCTCGAACAACAGAAAGGAAATGAAAATGAGATTGAAAAACCTTGGAAAATGAGCTTTGATGGCTCTTGTAGAAAACTAGGTTTAGGGGCTGGTGTATGGATACATAATACAAACAAAGGATATTCCTCTAAACTATATTTTCCATGCACCAATAACATTGCTGAATATAAATCCCTCCTCCTTGACCTACATTTTCTCAAAGATTTAGGAGCTAAGAAAATATCAGTCCAAGGAGATTTTGAGCTAATCATTAAGAAAATAAAAGGGGAGTATTCAACCAAAAACCCAAGATTAAGAGAATATAGAAATGCTGCTCTTGATCTCCTAAAAACTTTTGAAAAATATGAACTCATTTTCATCCCAAGAGCTCAAAATTATCTAGCAAATGAACTTGCCTTTGCTGCTAGTAATTGCCAAATACCACAGATAAATGAACAATTCAATGTAAAGGTAAAAAACAGGCCTGCAATACCTGACAATGAAGACTATTGACAAGTGTTTGAAGGTGACAAACACATAGGTGATTTTTTGCAATCAAAAAATGACTTTGTCATACCAACATCAAACATTAGCCATGAATAAATTTTTTTAGATAATGAACAACTCCCTGAAACAGAGTTGTCCTCTTCTGCTGATATCAACCAATTTGAACATCTTTTCAAAGCAGAAATAGTTTACATTACAGACCAAAAAGACATGGAAATTTTACAATCTAAAAATGATACAATTCCAAGAGGCCTTACACCATTAGAACAACTCTTTGATTTTAATGATGTAGCCAAAGAACCAAGAACCGAGCCTATAGAAACAAATATAGAAGAACATAACATAGGTAGCCTAATAGAACCCAAAATGATCAAGCTATCCAGCACTCTTCCAGCTCATGTCAAGCAGCAATACATAGAATTTTTCAAAGAGTTTGGAGATGTGTTTGCATGGGGATACAAGGATCTGAAATCATATGATACTAGCATCATTCAACAGAAAATTCATCTTAAAGAAAATCAGGAACCTTTCAAACAAAAAATAAGAAGGATAAACCCTGTTTTATTACCTTTAGTTGAGAAAGAAATTAGGAAAATGTATGATGCTGGGATCATAGTCCCCCTCAGATATTCAGAATGGGTTTCCAACTTAGTATCTGTCAGGAAAAATACTATGGAAATCAGGCTCTACATCGACTTTAGAAATCTAAATAGAGCCTCCCTAAAAAAAAACTATCCATTTCCAAAATTGTATCAAATACTTTGAAGAGTAGTTGGGTCTAAAATAATATCACTGTTAGATGGGTTCTAAGGTTACAATCAAGTGTTAGTACTCCCAAGTGATCAACATAAAACTGCTTTCACTACACCTTGGGGTACATTCATGTATGTAAAAATGTCATTTTGATTGATGAATGTAGGGGACACCTTCCAAAGGGCCATGGATATAGCCTTCTCAGAAGACATAGGCTATTTTATAATCATTTACCTTGATGACATTACTGTTTTCTCTAAAAATGATGAAGAACACTTGATTTATTTAAGAAAAGTTTTTGAGAAATGTAGGAATAATGGCTTATCTTTGAATCCCAAAAAGACACTCTTTGGTCTCCAAGAAGGAAAGCTTCTTGGTCACATAATTTCTGAAGAGGGAATCAAAGTAGACCCTAAAAGGATTGATGGCATATTGAAAATCAGCTATCCTAGAAACCTCAGAGAATTCCAATCTTTCATTGGGAAGATAAATTTTTTAAGAAGGTTCATTCCCAACCCTGCTGAGATATTAAGAAATATCACAAACATTCTAAAGAAAGAGATAGGTGTTAAATGGACAATACAAGCTAAACAATCATTTGAACTAGTGAAACAAGCTCTTACTCAAACACCGGTTCTTATCAGTCCTAATTTCACCAAATATTTCTACATCTTTTCTTTTACATCTGAACATACAATAGGTGCAGTATTGCTATAAAAGAACATCATGGGGCAAGAACAACCAATATCCTTTTTTAGTAGGGCCCTAAGAGATGCTCCACTCAAATATAACATCATGGAGAAACAAGCCTTACTCTTGGTAAAAGCATTGAAAGACTTTAGAGTCTACATTTTACATTCTCACATCAATGCTTTTGTCCCACATACTGTTGTCAAGGACATTATAAGTCAATACCCTGATGGTAAAAGGGGAAAATGGATTGCCAATATTCTAGAATATGACTTAGAAATTAGGCCTACCAAATTAATCAAAGGGCAAGGATTAGCAAAACTCATGGCTGAGTCAAAATTCCAAGCACTAGATATGAATGTGGTTGATACTTTGGAAGAAACAGAAGAATTCACAGCTCCATTAATTGAAGAAAATTTTGTGAATTCACCTTGCTATGCTGATATCATATATGTGCTGCTTTATTTGAATACCCCTCCATCTTCGTCTAAAACTAAAGCTAGATTTTTAAAACAGAAGGCTTTAAATTATTTCATATTAGATGGGGTTTTATATTGGAAGAATGCTTTTGGAATATTGCTTCAATGTTTGCTTCAGATTGATGCAGGAAAAATCATGCATGAGCTGCATGAGGGAGAATGTGGAGGACGTCTTTACTGCAAGACCACAGTGAATAAAATTCTCAGATCTTGTTACCATTGGCCCACCCTTTTCCCAGATACTCAGAAACTGGTCATGTCCTGCCATAAGTGTCAAATTTTTTATGGCAAGAGGAAAATCCTTCCTTTACCCTTACATCCCATCAATGTTGAGGCTCCCTTTCGACAATGGGGCTTGGACTTCATTAGGGAAATCCACCCATCTTCATCAGCCCAGCATAAGTGGATCCTTACTGCCACTGACTATTTTACCAAATGGATAGAAGCCATACCTTCTAGGAATGCTACTGACTCTGTCATTATCAAGTTCCTTGAAACCAACATACTATCCGGATTTGGTTGCCCTAAAAAATTATCACAGATAATGTTGATGCCTTCAAATCTAAGAGAATGGTTGACTTCTGCTATAAATATCATATCACCTTGGGTCATTCCACTGCCTACTATCCCCAAGGAAATGGATTAGCTAAATCCTCCAACAAAAGCCTTGTCAATATTATCAAAAAATTGTTGGATAAAAATCAGAAATCATGGCATAGTAATCTGGTTCATGCCTTACGGGCTGATAGATTAACCACCAAGAAGTCAATAAATATGTCCCCATATCAACTGCTTTATGGCATGGATGCAATCTTCCCAACATCTTTAGGAGTTCCAGTCATGAAGCTCCTCCAAGAAGTACAACATGAAGAAAATGATATGCAGAGTAGGATAATCAGACCATTCATTTACAGCAGTCCAGGGAGGAAGTGTATAAGAGAACACAAACAGTCCAAGAAGGCATCAAGAATTTATTTGACAAAAGGACTAAAGCAAATGATTTCTAAGTTGGAAATATAGTTCTAAAGTGGGATTCTAGAAGGGAAGAGAAAGGTAAACATGGTAAGTTTGAAAATCTATGGAAAGGGCTCTACCATTCATTCTATAAAGGGTCATAATGCATTCTTTCTGCAAGAGATGAATGGAGAAGACATATTTGGAGGTCCTGTCAATGGTAGGATGGTCAAGCACTACTTCTATCAAGAGTGCTAAATTAAAAAATTTTATTCATTGTACATAACCTAGTTGAAAAGAAATCATGAAAAATACAAAAACAATAAAAGAAAAGAAAAGGAAAAGAGGGTAGATTCAAAAGAGGTACAACCCCATACCCAAAAAAGAGATTTTTCTAAAAGTGAGCAAGTCTAAATGCCACTACTAATTTAAAAGGATATCTTGTTCAGTCATCTAGCCTAATCATGGATGAACATGCTTTAAATTTATGTTGATAAGTTAGTAGAAACAAAGATTGATAATATTATTTCAGACTTGACTTATTCAAAAAGGATAGATTAGGAGATTATAAAGATACTGGTTCCACATGCTCAAAATAGAACCAAAGAGATAGATAATGATGCCTTGCAAAAAGATAAATCATTGCCTTATCTTTCTAATTTACTTTTATACAAATAAAGTTTGTGTGCAGCTTGTTCCAAATGCCACAGCCATGGTTAATCGGATTGCTTAATCTTGATTTGAACCATGCTTTAAATTTTTATGTTAATAGCTAGAGAATCAAGATTGCCAAACAGTTTAATCTTGGCAGTCAAGTAGTATAGGTAGAGAATAAAAAGAGTTAAACAGTTTAATCTGGACTCTTGGGAGAAATAAGGATAGGACTAGATAGTTTATTTTCTATTTTCAAAAATAAAATGTCAAAGAGTTTGCTAGTTCAAATGCACTCAAGAGGAAGAAAATATGCTAGGACAAGTAGAATTGGGTAGGAAGAGATGCTGTTTGAAGAAATTACATGTTGCAAATTGATTGAAATTGTCAAAAATAAAGGGATATCAACAAGTAAAAAGAAGAAATTTTCCCAATGGATAAGGCACTGATCTGCTAAAACTCAGAAGATTTCATAAGTATAGGTTCTGTACACCTTGAAAGGATAGCTACCCTACCCAAGTGGAGCCACTCTTAGTCATCCATAATTTTTATTTTACCCAAAAATTACTAAGTTGAAAATCTCAGATTTCTAGAAACAATATTTGCAGAAACATTGTGAGTTCTAGAAATCTCACTGCCTTCATCATCCTAAGTCTATCAGTTCACCAAAATCTTCATCTATGCCTTCTAAAAGATCACCCTTCTGTCTCAAAAGGAAGCTTGTTTCAGACTACCCCCACCATTTTTACCTACATTTCATCCCTTCATCTTATCACTCCTACTCCTATTCTTTGTCAGTCTTTTTCCCTCTAAAAATCCCATAGTCCCTTCATTGATCCTTCATTTCCTCTAAAAACCATTTTAAACCATTAAAACCCCTTCATTTTGGTTTGAATTGTTCTTTTCCACCTTATTGGAAATCTCCAAAAAGGCTTAAACACCCTCTTTTTGGCTTATTCTTAGCCCTTTTAAGAAATTAGGTCTTAAGCCCTTCTCGGGCTTAAGCCCTCTGCTCTTCTTCCTTATATGACCAAAGCCTTCGCCGCTTTTATAAGCCCCTTTTTCCCATTTGAAAACATCTCCACCCTTCTAGTCTTTATACACCCCGAAACCTTCGTATAAAGACCCAACCTCCGAAAAAATTAAAACTGGGCCCCCTCGTCTCTTTCCCTTTTTCTCCACTCCGTTGTTTTTATCAAGTCATTCTCACCATAGAACTAGAGCCTCAAGCTCTGATATGACAGTCATTATACTCCCGACCCATCAGCCATTCCCCCATCTGACTACTCCATGGGGCAATCTCCACCGTGGATCTTCATGATCCGACGACCTCCATCCAAACCCAACCTTTCCACTACCCGATAGAACTGGACACATCACCGCCAGCCCCACCTTCCATCCACGAAATCATCACCCAATCCTTGCTTTCCACCTATACTCCACTATTCCCGTCCTCCGAACTTGCACCCATCCTTTGGGCTCCACCCACGCTGTCGATCTCACTCCTTGAGATCTGACGACACAGATTCAATATCGCGCGAAATTTTATGCCGAGATTTAATGGCCCATTTCAACGCGAAACAGGTGGTATTGGCTCAGACACATGGTGACCATTCTGTGGTATCGCGTCAGTTTGGGCCTTTACCGCTTACCACCCAAATCACACGCGAAAACCACCTATTTCTTGCAAAACCACCCTTCTTCTTTTTGCGCCCATATTCAAAATTTCCGCTATTTTCTCCTGGTTCCGCTTATGGGACCCCTCCCTCACACTCCCCATCTCCTCTGTACATCACTCTGACACCTCATGAACCACTGAAATGCAGTAAATCCATAAACGCACAGGTTTTAAATTGATAGTTTATTTATTTGTGCAGGTGTAATGGTGGATAAAGTCTAGCAAGGTTCTCCTGCAGTCCATTAAGGACAAATTAAGTCTTGGATGACGATCCGGGGTCTTAAATCAAATAATGAAGATCAGAGGACGCACCTAGGGTTTTATCATCGATGAATCATGATCATCAATCGGTCATAAACCCTGTAGCACCAGGAAGAAATGCTCTCTACACACAGTGAGAAAAGACAGTTAGAAGAAATGATGAAGAAATCAAGAACCGAGAAACAAAGGCTTCATCAAAGATTAAGGATAAAGACATAGTTAAAGACAATTGAATAAAGGTTTAAAGCAATCAGATAAATAGTTAAAGACAACATGATGAATCATGAAGGCCAAAAGAAAAATCAGGCCTTAAATACAGTTTAAATGATGAAATAAAGGAAAGTTAGGCTAAAGATAGCCTCTAATACATCAAACAGGAGTAGTTATTCACTAAGAATATCTAACTGACACCTTTGACCTAATTTCTGCCTACAAATACAAACAAACAGTTATTACAATAAAGAAAATATTTTAAACTGTTAGGACAGTTATTGTAAAGATAAGGTTAAGCCTTGAAAGTCAATATTTTCTCCTATCTTTCTATCAGAAGTTAATACAGAGTTATTGAAACAGAGAAGTAGTTGAACATCTTCCTACCTTATGCCTTGCATGGTTTTCAAGGTTAGGAATACATTTACTCTATAGTTAATGACTCTCAAACCCTAGATAAGTTCCACCTCTTAATTTGCAGCATAAATACTGCATTGGAACTCATTATATAGTTGGCATTTGGTGACTCTTTGGATTAATACATTGTTTTTCTGAAGTTGAAAGGAATTGATGTTTTAGGACTTGTGGATGTCTTGACCTGTTTGTAGATGGAGAAATCTCTATCATTGGATCCCTGAGCTTGGCTATTGGTGAAGTACTCTAAATCTGTTATTTTATTTCCTGTTCCATTATGTTTCACCATTCTCTTTTGCAGTAGAGTAAAAAGTTTAGGCTAAGAAATCTATTTTGAAAGCACCTTAGTTCTGTTTTCTCTTCACTGTCTTAATTTTTTATGTTGCTAAGGTCTTCTAGAGAATTCTTAATTTCTCTCTAGAACTCTTATGCTTGTTTATTTCTTAAATAGTTCAATACAGTTGGTCTCAAGAATGATTTATGGTTTTCCCTGCTTACTTGTTGCCACTTAAAAAATTGTTTCTGAAGTCTCCCTTTAAAGTACCATTGTTTAAAGTCTGCCAAAGAGGTTTTGTTCCGTTCATACCCTTTGTACTTGCTTAAATAATTGTTTTTAAGGTCTTTATAGCTGTAATCTAAGATGTCTAGGAGTTCCCTCGTCTATGAATGTAGTTATGTGTGAATCTTGAATGTTTTCTTATCCTTGAAGGTGAAATCACTAGAAGTTAAATGAGTTTCTCACCTTCTATATTTCATTGGATAAGTTTGTCTTGAAATTATTATTTTCTGAATTGTGGTTTCTAGAATTTATGGTTAGCCCTGTCTATGGAATGCCTCTTCATGTTCAGATAATGTTTTAAGTCCCTTTGTTGAGAATTACATATAATTAAGGATTCTTAATTTCCCTTAGTTCTATTGTTCATTCTAAACCATTTATGCCCATTTCATTTCACCTGACAGACCTTGTAGATCCACTGACCAAGTTAGATTTTCCCTTTGATACCCCTGATCTATTTATAAACTTGTTACAACTTCCACTTGACTCCATTGCCCAATGACTTAGAGATTTCCCTTTTCTATCTATGCTGCCTAGATCATCATGTCCAACCAAACAATCAAACAAAATCATGCTTCATAACTAGCCTAAAATCAACCCTTAAAAGCAAAAAAAGCTCACATCTTTCCAAACAATTGAGAGATCCCTCTCTAAGACTAGGAAGTCTAGGTCCTAGAGCTCTAAAGACTGGTTTTGATGTTGCCTTGTCACTTGGTATGCCAATATACCAAATCACAGGACCAAAACATAATGGCGATCATGGTGGGACATCTGAGTTCATAGTTGCCTTGCAAGCCCTTATAGACTCATTAGTCCTTCAGTTACCTCAGAAAATTAGTTGATAAGCCATAGAGTAGACTCTGTTTGTTTCACCACCTTAGCTAAGTGATGAAGTCAAGTATAGAACTCTCTTACAAACCATAGAACCATATAAAAACTCAGAAAACCCAAAACATTTCAGATTGGTCTTTGAAATACTTATTGGTGGTGGACCATAAAACATTTTACCTTCTAAAAGCTAAAAATTTCCACTTGGCGACTCCACTAGCCCCAGTAGGCCTATTACTCCACTAGGACTCCATATTTCCTTAGGATTGTGTTAACTAGCCCTAAAAGAAGTTTAGGAGTCTAGTCCCATATTTTAGCAAGATACTAAACAGAAAGAGAGTTTAAGCTTTTGAAAACAGTCCTAACAACCTCAGTCTCTCTAAATTTTGAAAACTGAAATTTGGCTTCGCATAGGGTCAATACTAGATCCCATCGAGATCCTAACCCTCCTACCATAGTTGATAATCCAGAAAGTATTTTGTGGCAAATTTCTAGATCTGGAAGATTCACTACTGATAGGACCATCCCAAGAATGTATATTATCCTCTATATAGAATACAATCATTTGGACATGCATGATACGATATGTACTCAACACCCAACATTTTCAACAATTTCTTTGCCTCTTCGCAGCTATTGGGCAAGACATTATCACTCGGAAGAACCTTAGCTTTGAATAACCTGTATTTGGTGATCATGGAAAAATATTTTACTAAATGCACATTAATACCGATATAATTATTAATGTTCATAAAATTTACAATTTGTAATGTTCATTGCAGTGTACTAATTATATTTCAAATTTATATAAGGGAGTACTTTATGGGAACTTACCTCAAAATTTCCGAGAAACATGCATTCGAGAAGCCAAAATTTTCTTTCAAGTTGTACGATAACATTGTTGTCCCCAACTGGGCAGACTTTGACTGACTGCCAAGTCCAAAGAGAGGGGTGGTGGAAGCAAATTTAAGGTTTTCAGAAAAGGTGTCAGCGATATGAGCATCATCCCCTAGCTGATCATAATTTTGGAATGCATCTAACAACATTGTCTCCATGGTAGTTGTATCCCTTAAGTAATCATCCATACCAACCTCTATTTGACTGCCTCCATTGCCAACTTATGAATAACTACTATTGTTGTACTCATTCCTAATTGATGAATCTAGACGTAGCGAAAATTGAATCAATGGTTGATTCAACCATTCTTAGTATCGTTCCTCTTCTATTTTTTCTCTTAATTAAGTCTTCTCTCGATTTGACATTGTCATGGGGTACAATGGAAGATGGTAGGTAGGTCGCTCATCATCACTAGAATCCTAATAATTTAAAAAATATATTTGAACATGATTAGTACAAAATATATGATATCAATTAGTAACCATGTTGACAATATTGCATGATTATAAATTGGTTTGACGTTGAAATAATTACATTAATCAATATACCAAACAATTATAATTATTTCCATCATTGTCTCGGGATTGCGGCTAGAAGATGTAATATTGTTACAATTGGCAGGGTGAAGCGGCTGTCCATTTTCATCTACGAAATGCGCCTTGCAATATGCAACTCTTGATAAGAGCTTCTGACATTTTGGAGTTGTTTGAATATTTTGTGCATTTGAACTTGATGTTGAATCTGCATGAACCTGCAAATTTGTATACATTATAAATTTAATTAATATTTGCATGATTGACATGGATAAAAAACATAAATTCAATTAGATAATGAAAATATAAATAAAATTTGAAGTAAATATTACATCTCGAGATGGATAGGGAGAACTCCACAATGGACTTTGAGAAATATTATGGAACGAGTTGGATTTTGAAGAATTGTCCATTCGATATAATTATGATATTTTCTCCCTACATTTGAGCAAAATCAACAATAAATTTTGGTGCACACACCTAAAAGTAATTCTGGTGCCTTAAAAAAGGACTTTTTGTTATCGGTGCTAATGTACAGATCACCGCACCGGTGTGTTTTTGTTACTGCGCATCGATGTCGTTTTATAAACAGACACACAGGTGCGGTGCTATTAAGTGATGCACCGGTGACGAATAACCGCAAATAAAAAAAGCGCAACTCTATTTTCTTTAAGTGAAAAAAAAGCGGTAAATTAAAAAATGGGCGGAAAAATATTTTCGAAAACTAATTTCATAAAAAATTTCTTTAAATACTAAACATTTTTCATTATTTCACTATTTTTGAAAAACATTTCAGCCAGAGATTTGCAGGAAACATACCTGGAGCAAACAGAGCATGAGATCACTATGGAGTAGGGAAATACATTCGAACAGCAGTATTCAGACAATCAAAATTCCAAACCTCTGCTGATTCAAACCCTGTAGCATAGAATTTCAAACGATATCGTGATTAAATTTTATTGTTTCTTTTAATTTTTCTACAATTTATTTACGCAGTAAAAGAAAAAATTCAATGTTTATTGTTTTTTTTACTTTTTTCTGCAGTTTTTTTATGCAGTAAGAAAAAAAATTCAATTTATTTTTCATTTTTAGAAACAAAATTAAAAAAAGAATTCATTTTTTGAAACAAACCCTAGACTTTGTTTCTGCCCTTTCTTCTTCCTCTTTTTGTGATTTTTCAGAATTAGGGCTTTTCAATTTAGATTTATAGGGTTTGTATTGCTAAATATAGGCCCAAGACATCCAACCCATGGGATGACTTTCATATTCAGATCCCAATCCATGTCATCCCTTGTGTGAATTAAAAAAAAACATATTTTTTTTCATCGGTGTGCCCGGTGTAACCTAGCACACCGGTGTGCTGTATTATCCCAGCACACCACGAAAGTATTATGATAAAAAATTAATAAACAAAATATTTTTTTATAAGTGTGCCACATGTAAAATATGGCATCGGTGCGCTATTTCATTATGGTGCACCACAAATGTGTTGTTTTGCACAAAAAAAAATCCATTTTATAAACAAACCCTACATTCTTTTTGTTTCTGCCCTTTCTTCTCCCTCTTTCTGTGATTTCAGAATTAGGGTTTTTCAATTTAGATTTATAGGGTTTGTATTGCTAAATATAGGCCTAAGACATCCAACCCACAAGATCACTTGCATAGTTGGATCACAATCCATGTCAGCCCTTGCGTGAATTTTAAAAAAATAAAAAATTCATTAGTGCGCACGGCGTAACCTAGCGCACCGGTGTGCTGTATTATCCCAGCGCACCACAAAAGTATTGTGACAAAAAATTAAAAAACAAAACAACATTTTTTCAGTGCGCCATATGTAAAATATGGCACCGGTGCGCTATTTCATTATGGTGCACCATGAACGTGTTGCATCACAAAAAAAATAAAAATCCATTTTAGAAACAAACCCTACATTATTTTTGTTTCTGCCCTTTCTTCTCCCTCTTTCTGTGATTTCAAAAATAGGGCTTTTCAATTTAGATTTATAGGGTTTGTATTGCTAAATATAGGCTTAAGACATCAAACCCATGGGACGAATTGCATAGTCAGATCCCAATCCATGTCGACCCTTGCGTGAATTTAAAAAAAAACAGATTTTTTTCATCGGTGCACCCGGCGTAACCTAGAGCACGGTGCGCTGTATTATCCAAGCACACCACGAAATTACTATGGGAGGCACCAGAGAGGGAGAGAGATGCATACCCTCACCCTATTATGGCAGCTAGCTAGGGGCTCCTAAGGAAGGTAGGCGAGGCTACTTCCCTAAAGGGCCATGGTTTTTTTTAAGACATCTTTTTGTTTATGCCCTTTCTTCTCCCTCTTTTTGTGATTTTAGAATTAGGGCTTTTCATTTTAGATTTATACGGTTTGTATTGCTAAATATAGGCCTAAGACATCCGACCCAGGGGATGACTTGCATAGTGGGATCCTAATCCATGTCATCCCTTGCGTGAATTTAAAAAAACGGTTTTTTTTTTCATCGGTGCACCCAGCATAACCTAGCGCACCGATGCGCTATATTATCCAAGTGCATCACGAAATTATTGTGATAAAAAATTAAAAAATAAATATTTTTTGTCAGTGCGCCATATGTAAAATATGGCACCGGTTTATGCTACAAAAACTAACACTCGACGATTTTTATTATTTTCTCTGTGTTAATCAGTGCAGTGGTTAACATGTAATGCACCAGTGCTCCTTGTTGACATAGAGCATCGTATGATCTATTATATTGTTTGTGCAGTGTGTTTATAATACCTCCACGCACCAACATTGGTGCGTACAGAATGAATGGCACACCGGTTTCTTGAGATTTTTTTTTTTACCTGAAAAGTTGATAATTTATTTATAAACATATTAATGAATGATATGGTATAGGTTTCAGATTGATAATGAAATGACTGACAAAAGATGAAGTAACAAAAATACTGATAACACATCAAGAAAAGCAAAAAAGAAAGTTCTTTGTAAATTCTTTACAAAAAATATTATTTTTGAACTATATGTAAGTTTAACTAATATGGAAATGAGTTGATGAAAGTTGCATCATTAAGAGATGAAAATATGGTTACAAAATGAAGAGTCGGCTTTGAGGAAACGGTGGGAGTTTGGTTTTGCAACAGGCTAGTGATTTTCCTGCAATCTGGAGGAGGGCAGAGCCCTGTTTGCAGAGCTTCATGAGCGTGGGCTGGCTCTGGCCCAGCAAATGCGCCGTGCGGGGGTCTAGGGGGCCCCATCTTTCAAACAGATTACAATGGAAAAAGGGAAATGACCTCTAGAAGGTGTGAAGAACTCTGGGTCTGCCAGTCTGGAGAAAGAAGAGTCAAAAGGCAAGAATAAGGCTGCAGGGAATACCAAAGAGACCCTATAGCAGAAACGGACAAATGGAGTCAAGATCACAGAAGGAAAAGACAAAAGGGACACCACTCCCGAGAAAAAAACCCAAGAAACAGGGGAAAAAGACAAGGGTTCTGAGGGTAATGTGGAACAAGAAAACCAGGAGGCCACGTTGGGTGGTTCTGCTGATAACGGCCGAAAAATGGAAAATCAGGGTCACTACAAGCCCAAAGCCAAAGACAGTCTAAAATTCATCATCTCTGACCCAGAGCTACAGGACTATCGTGACCACATGTACATACATGCTGTCATCTACAAATTTATGGGATTCTAGCCTACAAAGAAAGTGTTATGCCTCTGGATCCATCAGCAGTGGAAGCCGAAAGGAGATGTTAAGCTACATCTGGGTGCGAAAGGGTTTTTCAAAGTGGTGTTTGCTAACCTAGAAGACAGGGACCGCATCTTTGACGGCGGCCCTTATTTTCATGCCTTGGCTGGTCTCTATATGAGACCATGGAAGCCGAACTTTTCTCCAGAGCTAGAAACCTTCACACATGTCCTAGTGTGGATACGGCTCTTCTCTATTCCTATTGATTACTGGCGGCCTGCGGCCTTGGAACAGATTGGAAACACTTTGGGAACCTTCATCCGAGCATCCGAAGCCACTCTGCAAAAAGGGTATACCTCTTGTGCCCGCATATGTGTTGAAATGGATGTATCTAGTGCGCTACATGATGGTTTATGGTTAGAATTTAGGGATGAGTAGTTTTTTCAAGCTATTGACTATGAAAAAATACCCTTCCGCTGTAGGAAATTTCATGAACATGGCCATCTGTTTAGGGAATGCCCTCTAAAAAAAATAGCTGAGAAACCCAAAGAAGCTCCATTGAAGAATCAGGATGGCTTCACTTGTCCCACTGGCAAACAAAGAACGAACAGGAAATCCCTACAGAAAGGTGGCCCCTCGTTCAGGGCCAGGAGCAATGCCTTTGAGGTACTAACAGAGGAGAGAGCTACTTCGGAGTCCCTACCAACTTCTGACCAACAACAACACATTTTAACCAAGCCGGCACAAACTATCACAGATCCGCAAACATAATGTCATCAAGCAAGTGAACCAGGCACCATTCTCACCATGGACCTAGAAGGAGACGCATAAATGGTTTCCAGTGAAATGGGAACAGAGGATATGGAGCTAAGTGATATACTTGAGAAGGAAGATATGGATTTCAACACGATGGTGTAACAATGGAAGCAGAAAGGAATGGAACATGTCCCTAAAGAAGAAATAAATAGGATAAATTACCTATTCCTCTCAAGGCAGGATGTGGAACTACATGGATTAAAAAGAGGTCATGAAGCTACCAAAAGCCTGGGAGTCAATTCTCAAAGTTTCCACCTCTCTAGCAACAATGGAAAACATAGGAAAAAAAGGGGATGCATAACGAACAAGGATGCCCTCTTCGAGCTTGGTTAGCTTCTCCTCAATTAGGGTAAGATGAAAACCCTTGAGTCTTTCACGTTCACCTCCTAAATCTGTTGATTATGAAGATTCTGTCATGGAATACAAGAAGGCTCAATAGCCAATAGAAACAAAGACTGTTGAAAAAGAAGATTAAAAAGGAAAACCCAGATATGATATTCTTACAGGAAACCAAATGTTCCAGTACAAAGATCAAGGGAGTCTGCAAAAGCATGGGCAAAAGAATGCAATGCATGGAATTTGATGGTCTTGGGGCAATGGGAGGTCTAGCCTCCTTCTGGAATCCTCAATCCATTCATCTTATCAGTGATGAAGCCAGCCGATCGTACATTTCCTTGGAAGTTCAGATAATAGGGGAAGCCAACACATTTTTATGCACTAATTTCTACAGTCCTAAAAAATTGGAAGACAAACTGAAGCTGTTAAATGCCCTATCAAGGCTGCATCAAAGATATCCTTCTGCCAAAGCAATATATGGTGGGGATTTCAACATGATTACTACTCTAGCTGAGAAGAAGGGAGGCATTAGGGCCCTACACAGGGATGCTAAAGCTTTCAATATTTTCATTCATGAGTCTCGCTTAGTGGACATCCTCCCCAAGTCTGGGTTGTTCACCTGGAACAACAAGCGAGGGGGTGACAGACAAATAGCCTCCAGACTTGATCGTTTCCTGATCGCTGACTCTATCATTCTAGAGGGGGTGACTATGGAATTGGAAATCATCCCTTGTGGGGGCTCAGATCACTAGTCTGTTACTCTGAATGTTGCTATCCTTGGAACTCCCAAGAACAGACCTTTCAGATTCGAAAGATTTTGGCTAACTCATCCTGACTTCCTGAAGAATATCAAATTGTGGTGGTAGGAGTCGATTGACACTCAGGGCACTAAAATGTACAAACTGCAGGCCAGACTCAGGCACATCAAAGCCCATCTTAAAGCCTGGAACCTAGAATTTTTTGGCAACATCTTCAAAGATAAGAAGGACCATGAGGATCAATTAACCCTAATCCACTCTGATTGGCTTAATGGTATCATTCATCAAGAGACCATCAACCAGGAACAAGCCCTCCTGCAAAAAAGGAAACAACGATGCCAGCAGGAGGAAATATTATGGAATCAGAAATATCGCAACCAATTGCTAAAGGAAGGGGAAAAGAACACTCAATTTTTTCACCACTCTGCAATGGACTATAGGTGTGCGAACAATATCTCCAGCTTAAAGGATCAGCATGGCAACACTTTTGTCTCTCATCAGGACATATATTCTCTCCTACTCGAGCATTTTAGTCAAACATCTACTGAGCCTGAGATTGATAGATCGGTGGCCAGAATAGAGGTCCTGAAATCTATCCCACAACTCATCACTATGGATCAGAATATCTCCCTAACCGCCCGGTTACCTTAGCTAAAGTGGAAGAGGCAGCGAAAGATATGCCCAATGGAAAGGCTCCTGGCTCGGACGGCTTCACCATTGATTTTTTCAAGGCTTGTTGGGACACCGTTCAGCATGATGTTTGGGAAGTGGTGGAGGATTCTCATCAATCTAAGGCCATCTTAAGATCCCTTAATGCCACTTTTATTGCTCTGATCCCAAAGGAAGAAGTAGCCAATACACCTTCTAAATTTAGACCTATAGCTATGTGCAATGTGCTATACAAGATAATTTCGAAAGTAATGGCTAATAGATTGAAACCCATTCTTCCCTGCATCATCTCTAAGGAACAATCGGGTTATGTTGAGGGAAGGAAAATTCTGGACAATGTGTTACTGGCTTAGGAAATGGTTCATACACTCCAAGCTTAGAAAAAAGTCGGCATGATCATTCAGCTGGATCTTTCCAAGGCCTATGACAAGCTGAGTTGGAATTTTATTGAGGATATTTTGTCTGCTTTTGGTTTTTATCAGTGTTGGATCCAATGGATTTTAGCCTTAGTCAAAACTCCTAACTTCTCCATCCTTGTCAATGGGGCCCCCTCCTCACCCTTCAATCCCTCCCGGGGTATCTGCCAAGGGGATCCCATTTCCCCCTTTTTGTTTGTCATCATCATGGAAAGCTTAAGAAGGATTATCAAATCAGCCCAAGCCATAAATGCTATTAGAGGTCTCCAACCCTTACCCAATTTCCCTCCCACTACCCACCAATAGTTTGTTGATGACACCATTCTCCATGGCTCCCCCACGGTCAAGGAGGCTCGAGGGTTTAAAGCCATTTTGGATCTATTCTGTTTAGCCTCGGGTATTGACCTTAACCTTGATAAGTCTTAAATTTTCTTTTTCAACACCCCTCTAACCATCCAAAGACATCTCACTACTATTTTGGGGTTCAGTAGGAAGTGCCTTCCCTCCAAGGACCTAGGTATCCCTATGACTGATAAACCTTGGCAAAAGATTCACTGGGAAACACTGCTTTCTAAGCTTGAGGCTCGTTGTAACAGTTGGACCAGCAGAGTCCTGAACTTTGTTGGTCATTTAACGATGATAAAGGTGGTTCTGCAAGCCATTCCGTAATTCATGCTGTCCATTTTACTGGCTCCTAAAGGAGTTCTTCAAAAAATAAGAAATATTGATAGAACTTTCCTTTGGTCCGGCAGAGCAGTTAAACAGAAATGGGCTCTTGTGGCTTGGGAGAATATTTGCAAGCCCAAAATCCTGGGAGGCCTTGGTCTGTGTGATCTGGAAACGGTGAATAAAGCCAGTGGAGCTAAGCTATGGTGGAGATGGATAAAATTTCCTACTTTTCCATGGGATAAGCTTTGGAAAGCCAAATATGCTGAGGAGGAGAATCAACAGGATCTCATAAGATTAGCAAATGTCTGTGCAGGATCCCCCATTTGGAACCTGGCAACTGCTAACAGGCATGTTATTGCTGATCATTGTTTCTGGGAAATTAGGAATGGCAACACTGCCCTCTTCTGGGAGGACGCTTGGCAAAAATTTCCCAAGTTGGAATGCCCTGAATTCCTCTCCATGCAAAGAAAGTACCAGGAACAGGGTTTATTCAAGGTTTGTCATTACTGGGTGGAGAAAGAGGTGAATCCTCATTGGAGAATTTGGAACCTCAACATTCCCTCTGACTCGAACGAGATGGCCAATCTTTCTATCTCCCTATTTTTGACTTTGGAGTCTCGCAAAATCGGACTCTCCTTGGAGGAGGACCAATTGCGATGGGGCAATTTGGAGGGAGGTAACTATAACCTAAAGGAGGCTAAACTCTACATAGATCAGAGGCATCTTGAAGAAAATATGCAAGGGCATCAAAATGTTTGGAATGCTATTCTCTGGCCTAAAGTAAAAACTTTCTTATGGACTCTGCTACATAGGAAGATCCTTACTTGGGAAAACCTATGGAAAAAGGGCTTCCAGGGTCCTTCCTGTTGTCGTCTTTGCCTTAATGCGGAGGAGAATATGAACCTTAATTCCTATTGCTGGACGGATTCTCTTTGGATGGGGATGCAGGAAATTTTTAAACAAACTGATCGGGACAGAGCTTCAATTCAAAACACTATAATCAATTGGAGGAATAATTTCTCCAATTGCGATACTGTTAATTACCTCTAGAAACTATGTGCAGGGTTTATTTTTTGGTCAACTTGGAAGGAACGCAACAGAAGAATTTTCCAAAAAGAAACTAGGAGTGAAGCGGAAATAAGATTATCTATCATGCAGAATATGAAAGAGACAGTGCTAATCCATTACAATTCTACTCAAATGGAGAAAATTTCGGAAGAAGACAAGTGCATCTTACTTAGTTTTGGTTTAGGGTCGGCCATGTGCCTCAACTCCCCTTCTCTGCGACCTCCTCAGCCTCTATCTTAGCAGCCTTGGACGTGTCCCCGGCCCGGCATTCTTAAGCTCAATTTTGACAGTGCCTCCAGGGGCAATCCGGGTCCAGCAGGTTATGGGGGAGCTATCTGTAATGACAAAGGTGACATTGTGCACATCTTCAGTATGTCCCCAGGAGAAGCAATGAACAACGACGCTGAATTTGCTGCGTTGGAACATGGTCTGCGTATCCTTATTCGCATGGGAAATGGCACTCCGGTGGTGGAAGGGGACTCTATACTGGCTATTTCAGCTGCTAAGAAAATTCAGAATGGAACGAAAGCGGAAAAGGTCTCCAAACATTGGCGTCTGGCTATGGTCACTGGTCTCATTGCCCAGCATCTCAATGCTCTCACAGGTGTTGTTTTACATGCAATTCAGAGGAAGGCCAATGCCTTAGCAAACGCCTTGGAAAACCATGTTGTCAACCATCCGATTGATGCCATTGACACATGCTAGCATGAGGTAAGTTGTCCTAACCTCAGGGATGAATGTTTGCACATTTCGAGAAGTGACCTTTCTGGTGTGCCTACGAAGGAGAATAATCTTCAAAGTACTGACATTATTTAATTCTAATGGACTCTACAACTAGCGCTTCAAGGCTCTTTATTATTTGGAGGTGGTGAGTAAGAAGTTTGTACCAAACCGAATATTGGAAAATATGGTATAATCAAGGCAATACCGTAAATCAGACTAAGGGGAAAGGTGGTAAGGACACGTGGAAAAGTCTCTTGACTTTTGTGATGATTTTCCGGTGCGGCATCAGATTTCATTATTGGCCGATTGATGCTCTGTTATGGAGGATTTGTGATGGCAGCTGGCTGGACATGATAGCATCCCTTGGTCATTATGTCGCAAGCGGGACCTCTCTGCCTCATACTATGATGCAATCTATTTATGTTCCTCACAGAGTTTTACATTTTTTGGCTAAAGTTAGACTCTAGTGTTCCAGTTCCGCAACGAGCTGCATTATCTCTTCTTCTCGCTGTGTGGTTTCAGCCATTACTGAGCGTGTTCTCCAAAGCTCTAAGGCGGCCAAAAATCTGAAGATGCCTAAGGATACTTTTCGAGACTCGGTCCCTGGCAAGGGAAAGATGATTATCCAGGATCTCGAGTAGGAAACCAGTAAAGCTAGATCCAGTTTGAACTGCAAAGACATCGAAGAGGAGATGGATTGGGTCCCTGACCCTGGCACCCTGACAATGAGGAACGCACAATTTCTATGCATGCAGGAAATGGCTTGGTTCATGAAAACTCTTTTAGCAAAAGCCATTACTAGCTAGGGTGCGGTAGTCAAGGAGGCCTTCCAGGCCAACTCGATGGCCTCGGCGAAAAACACTACCCGCTTGGATAAGCTGGAAGTTTCTCTCAACTCGTTAACTGAGGAAATGAATATGTTATCCAAATGTCTTGAGGGCTTCATCAAACTCTTCGAGATGTACCTCCGTCATGTTTTAAATGTGTCCATTGAGCTCCTGACAGACAGTTCCAGAACTACTATCATCTGTTGGCACCGTCCGCGCACTGGGCCTCTGAATGATGCTGGAGGGAGTCTGAGTTCTGGAGGTCCGCGTGCTGATGGTTCGGTTGCGGAACGTCCTAGTGCTGTAGAGCCTAGTTCGGCTAGACCGAGTGGGTCTGAGGGGCAGACTAAAATGTAATGTTCTTGTTTTTGCCTTCTGGCTGTCTTCTGTCAGCTTGTAGCTTTCTATCTATGTTAGATTTTTATCTCCTGTTCGGCTTAATGTTCCTTACTATGGGCATCCCTGCGTGGATTACCATTTTTGGAATTTTGGTCCTTGGTTTTGGATGTAATGGTGG